>PVHX01000764.1:0-122198 GCA_004024805.1 Geosciurus inauris | reverse complement strand
TGGGGAGGGGGCATGGGGACAGTAAAGGTGGTGGAATATGATGGTCATAATAACCCTAACTTTATGTATGACTGCATCTATGTTGTGATTCTATACAACTTACAACTAGAGAATTGATATGTTATCCTCTATGTACAAGGAATCAATTTACACTGTTAACATGTAAGCCTAAATAAAAAAAAAATTTAAAATAAAAAGAAATTTGAGGAAGAAGGCTGATTTTGTGTTTTGACTTTGTTGTATCACTCACGTGTATAAACAGAAGAGGAAACATGATTTTTGGTGACCAAATATCTCATGTCACTGTATGCTCTTCCCACCAAAGCCACCTGTAGAATTTGAAATAGGAAAAGGAGGGTTCCTTATCCATGTATGAAAATAGGTATGTTCACCTTTAGATAATGACAAAACTTTTTGTGTTCTTATATCAAGGATTATAGGATACGAAGGTGGTTTCAGATCTTGAATTCTAGTTGGTCCTACATATAATAGAAGATGTAACAGGAATAAATTACAAATATATAATGGAGATATATATATATATACACACACATATGTATATATACACATATACACACACAAATATATTTATTTACATAATGGATGTTGCAAGGGAAAATATTGGAAGGAAACAGGTTGACTCTTACCAAATAGTGTCTACCCTATCATCACTCACCTCAATATAAGGAGTGAAGTCAGCAGAATTTACTTATTCATTACCTGTCCTTTCTAGTTGCCACTCATGTCTAGTTACCTCTCTACCACTCTAGTTACCTCCTACACTCTAAGCTTTCTGCTTTCCTGTTTTGTTGAAATACTTAACAATCATTAATGACAAACTACACTCAAAGTCAGGACCCTTGACTTGGTTCTTGCTTCCTTGACCTCTTGCCTATTTAGTACCAATTACCCACAACAGACATGGATGCTTACCCTCTTAGGCTCCTGGCTTTCTCTTCCTTCCACTGGTTCTCTGTTCTACTCTCAAAGTGTTCTCTGTCATAACCTTTTCTGGCCCCTAAGGACTCCTTATTAATATTCTGCATTAAATTATATTCTGAATGTTTTTTCCTTGACTGTCTTAGTGGTCTTCCTTCTTGGTCATATATCATTCCTACATCTACATCAGATTAATTTTGCTAAAGAAAGTTTCTGCAGGTGACTTTTCCAGGAATTCAATTACATGAGCCTAAGGTTTGCAGTCTTTATTCTCTAACTCAAAGTTACTTCACAGTCTTCTTTGTTTGCTGGACTTTTTCATGTCTTTGAAAATGCAGCCAGCTGGACACTCTAGGCTGGGGTATTTCAGAGTCTTGCTAATACTGTTTACTTGAACTCCTCTTTTCATCCTGCCCTCCCAATTCTAATTATCAGCATTAAATGATTAAATGTATAGATCACTTTGGGTCATTTGGACATTTTCAAATCCATGAAGATGGAATGTATTTCCATTTATTTGTGCCCTGAATTTAGTTTTCTTTCTTCTTGAGTTCCTTATATATTCTGCCATTAAGATCTTGTTGGGTGAAGATTTCAAAAATATTTTATCCCGTTCTGTAGGTTTTCTCTTCACTCTCATTTCTTTTGCTGCGAGCTTTTTTAGTTTGATGCAGTCCCATTTTTTCTCTCCTTTCTTTTTGTTGCCTGGGCTTTTATTTTCTTGTTCAAAAATCATTGCTCAGACCAATGTCATGTAATGTTTCTCCTGTTTTTTTTTTTTTTTTCTAATAGTTTCAGAGTGTGAGATCTTTCATCTAAGTCTATAATCCATCTCAAGTTGCACGTGGTGAGAGCCAAGAATGTAGTCTCATACATCCACATGTGGACATCCAGATTTCTCAACAGCATTTACTGAAAAGGGTAATTGCCCAAATGCATGATATTGGTGCCTTTGCCAACAATTTGGTTTTAAGTGCATGAGTTTATTTCTGGGTTTTTAAAATCCTACTTTATTGGTCTTTGTCTATATTTATGCCAGCACTATAAATAGTTTGGGTCACTATAGTTTTATATTTTGAAGTTGGGTAGTGTGATGCCTCCAGCTTTGTTCTTTTTGCTCAAGATTGGCTATTTGAGGTCTTTTGTGATTCCACATGAATTTTAGGACTATGTGTTTTAGGATTTTTTTTTTTTACTACATCAGTTACATATGACTAGCATTTTGATTGCATTCAATATGTAGATCACTTTGGATAGTATGAACATGTCAACACTATTAATTTTTCCAATCCGTGAAGATGGAATGTCTTCATTTATTTGTATGTTCTTCTATTACTTTCATTAATGTTTTATAGTTTTCATTGTAGAGGTCTCTTGCTTCTCTGGTTAAATTTATCCCTAGTTATTTTTATTTTATTTGTAGCTAAGGTGAATGAAATTGACAAATGATCTGAGGAGACATCTCAAAAGAAGATACACAAATGGCCAACAAATATATGAAAAACTGCTCAATATCACAGGTTGTCAGGGATATTCAAACCCAAACCATAATGAGATATCTATAAACTCAGAATGGCTGTAATAATAAAAACAAGCAACAAACAAACAAAAAGGCAAATGCTGATGAGGTTGTGGAGAATAGAGAACTATTATACACTATTGGTGAGAATGCAAATTAGTATAGCCACTATGAAAAATGGCATAGAGGTTCCCCCAAAATTAAGAGTAGAACCAGCATATAAAATAGTAACCCCACTATTATTAGGTATACATCCAAAGGAAATTAGCATATCAAAGAGATACCTATGCTTTCATGTTTACTAAAGCCCTATTTACAGTACTCAAATCTAGAATCAACTGTGTCCATCCATGGATGAAATAATAAAATGTCACACACAAAAATAGAATATTATTCAGCCATAAAAGGAGGAAATCCTATTATTTGGGGCAACATAGACATGGAGATCATGTTAAGTGAATAAAGCCAAGCACAAAAAGACGACTATTGCAGGATTTCACTCACTTGTAGAATCATAAAAAACTGAGCTCATTAAAGTAGAGAGCAAAATAGTGGTTATCAGAGGCTGGGGAGAATAAAGGAGATGGCAAGGAGGAAAGATTGTTTAATGTGTACAAAGTCACAGACAGGAGCAACAAGTTCTGGTGTTCTATTACATAGAAGGCTGATTATTGTCAATGATATATCATAATTCCCCAAAATGGCTGGGAAGAGGACTTTTAATGTTCTTATCACAGAGAAAGGATAAATATTTGAGATTATGGAAAAACTAAATATCCTGGTTTCATTCAATACACAATGTATTAATGTATTACTAAACATCCATAAAGATGTACAATTATTATGTCAATTAAAAATAGCAAAAATTAAAACATAAAACTACAATAAACCCTGTCTAATGTCCCTTAATATTTTTATGTAATATTTTCTCTAACCCCCACAGCATTTTCTACCTATTACTATTCTTATTTTGGTCACTTTATCACAATTATGTATATCTTGTTTTCATCACCAGACTATCTTGTTTGAAGGGAGGTTATGTCTTTAATTCATTAGAGTACTCAACAGGGTGCCTAGAACAAATGACTGGCACTGCAATTATTTTGAATTGATAAAATCCAAAGGAATATGGAATGATTCACTACAGAATTAGGGCTGTAGAATGTAATAGCCAGCCCAGAGAAGATGCATTATCTGAGGTGAAGTGGGCTGTGGGTAGTCTAGTTAAGAAAATCATTTTATGGCAATTCACTGAAATCTTTTGTCATTTTTCCCTAAGAAAACAAAATATTCCTCACAAATTTTAGGACAAATGATTCTCTTAGCAGTCAGAATTTGAATAATTTTAAATATTGATGAATTTCTTGGCCATGAAAGGTTATGCAAAATTAATGATTTATAGATCTGAAAACAGGACTAATCTGATTGTTATATGTCCTATTACAAGACACACATAACACTAAAATTTTGGGTAAGTAACGAGTGTGGATACAGTCATAGACCCATCAGAATAAGATTAACTTCTGGGGCTGGGTTTGTGGCTCAGTGGTAGAGCACTTGCCTCACATATGTGAGGCACTGGGTTCAATTCTCAGCACCACATATATATAAATGAGTAAAATAAAGGTCCATCAACATCTAAAAAAATATTTTTAAAAAAAGAATAGAATAACTTCTGCATCAAAGTGCATCCTACCTTACTAGTGCCCTCTGTGCCTTATTTTAAAACTAAAGGGGTTGGGGATTTAGCTTAGTTGGTAGAGAAAGATAAGAATCATGATTTTATCAATTGATGTAGAGAAAGCATTTGACAGAATACAGCACACTTTTATGTTCAAAACACTAGAATAACTGTAGATAGTAGAAATATACCTCAACTTTTTAAAAGCTATCTAAGCTAAACCCAAGGCCAACATCATCCTAAATGGAGAAAAATTGGAAGCATTCCCTCTAAAAATGGGAACAAGATAGGGATGCCCTTTTTCACCACTGCTATTCAACATAGTCCTTGAAATACTAGCCAGAGCAATTAGAGAGACAGAAGAAATTAAAAGGATACAAATAGGAAAATAAGAACTCAAACTATCATTATTTGCTGATAACATGACTCTATACTTAGAGGATCCCAAAAATTACACCAGAAAACTTCTAGAATTAGTAAATGCATTCAGAAAAGTAGCAGGATATAAAATCAACACCCATAAATCAATTGCCTTTCTATACATCAGTGATGAATCCTCTGAAAGAGAAATTAGGAAAATTAATGCTCAATAGCCACAAAAAAAGACACTAAAGAAAGAAATTGAAGAAGACCTTAGAAGATGGAAAAATCCCCCAGGCTCTTGGATAGGCAGAATCAATATTGTCAAAATGGCCATACTACCCAAAGTGCTATACAGATTCAATGTGATCCAATTAAAACCCCAATGTCATTCCTTATAGAAATAGAAAAGGCAATCATAAAATTCATTTGGAAGAATAAGAGACCCAGAATAGCCAAAGCAATCCTTAGCAAGAAGAGTGAAGCAGGAGGCATCATAATACCAGACCTTAAACTATACTACAAAGCTATAGTAATAAAAACAGCATGGTACTGTCACCAAAATAGATATGTAGATCAATGGTACAGAATAGAAGACACAGAGACAGGCCCACATAAATACAGTTATCTTATACTAGACAAAGGTCCCAAACACATACACTGGAGAAAAGACAGTCTCTTCAACAAATGGTGCTGGGGAAACTGGAAATTCATATGCAGTAAAATGAAAGTAAACCCCTATCTCTCACCATGCACAAAACTCAACTCAAAGTGGATCAAGGACCTAGCAAATAGACCAGAGATCCTACACCTAAGAGAAGAAAAAGTAGGCCCAAATCTTCATCAGGTCGGATTAGGCCTCAACTTCCTTAACAAGACTCCTAAAGTGCAAGAAATTAAATAAAGAATCAATAAATGGGATGGATTCAAACTAAAAAGCTTCTTCTCAGCAAAAGAAACAATCAATGAAGTGAATAGAGAGCCTACATTCTGGGAGCAAATTTTTGCTACATGCACATCTGATAGAACACTAATCTCCAGGGCATATAAAGAACTCAAAAAACTTAACACCAAAAACATAAACACCCTAATCAATAAATAGGCTAAGGAGCTGAACAGAAACTTCTCAGAAGAAGATATATAGTCGGTCGGTCAACAGACATATGAAAAAACGTTCAACTTCTCTTTGCCACACACACATCTGATAGAGCACCAATCTCCAGGATATATAAAGAACTCAAAAAGCTTAACACCAAGAAACAAACAACTCAATCAACAAATGGGCCAAGGAGCTGAACAGAAACTTCACAGAAGATATACAATCAATCAACAGACATATGAAAAAATGTTCAACATTTCTAGCAATTAGAGAAATGCAAATCAAAACTAAGATTTCATCTCACACCAGTCAGAATGGCAATTATCAAGAATACAAACAACAGTAAGTGTTGGCGAGGTTGTGGGGGAAAAGGCACACTCATATATTGCTGGTGGGACTATAAATTGGTACAACCAATCTCCCCAAGCAGTAGGGAGACTCCTTAGAAAACTTGGAATGGAACCATCATTTGATCCAGCTATCCCACTCCTCGGTCTTTACCCAAAGCACTTAAAAACAGCATACTACAGTGATGCAGCCACTTCAATGTTTATAGCAGCTCAATTCACAATAGCTAAACTGTGGAACCAACCTAGATGCCCTTCAATAGGTGAATGGATAAAGAAACTGTGGTATATATACACAATGGAACATTACTCAGCAATAAAAGAGAATAAAATCATGGCATTTGCAGGTAAATGGATGGAGTTGGAGAATATCATGCTAAGTGAAGTAAGCCAATCCCAAAAAACCAAAGACCGAATGTTTTCTCTGATAAGTGGGTGCTGATTCATAATGAGAGAGGGGATACAGAAGAATAGAGGAACTTTGGTCAAAGGGGAGGGTGGAGGGGGCACGGGGCCAGGAAAGATGGTGGCATGAGATGGACATCATAGCCCTAGCTTCATGTATGACTGCATATATGATGTAATTCTATATCACATACAACCAGAGAAATGAAAAGTTGTGCTCCATCTGTGTACACTGAATCAAAATGTATTCTGCTATCATGTATGCCTAAGTAGAATAAATAAATTAAATAAAAAAATTAAAACTAAAAAGATTTGTCATGTTACTATTTCTTTCTCTGACAGATATAATTTCTCCAATATCCTATATCACGATCAGTGAAGCATATCTCCCACCTCTCAAAACCAGCCTGCTTCCTAACAGAGAGATGGTGTTGAAAACAGGAAGTTTCAGGTGAGGCTGTTTTCAGTCAGTTTCCTGTATAGACTGGTGATTGTTATTTATATGTACACTTCATTTTCTTTTTTTTCAGTATCTTTATTTTATTTATTTATTTTTATGTGGTGCTGAGGAACCCAGTGCCTCTCATGTGCTAGGCAAGTGTTCTACCACTAGGCCACAATCACAGCCCTCATTTTCTTTTCTTTTTCTTTTTTAAAATATATAATACATTTATGTATGTATATATTTATGTATGTATTTATTTATTTATATGTAGTGCTGAGAATCAAACCCAGGGCTTCATACATGGGAGGCGAGCCGAGTGTTCTACCACTGAGCCACCATCCAAGCCCCTCCATTTTCTTTTAATTCCACAAAAAAAATGGTAAAGGCATAAATCTCAATTAGGAAATAAACTCTAAAATGAGTGCATGCCTGGCCCTGCTCATGCTACTGTTATTTCTTCTTCCTTTTCTCCTCTTCTTCCTCCTCCTCTTCTCTTTATTTTAGCGTCAAAGTGGAGATATAGATAAGCTGTAAATCTCAAATTCAGAAAAACTTGTATTTTAGTACTGTGACAGTTATATTGGAAAATATTTAAAAATTATTCACGCAAGAATCACTTTGCAAAGACAGAATTTCATTCCACTACAATGTATACTATGTGGACATTGAACTTTAACAGCATTTTAGTTTGAAGCAATATTTTCCCAAGAAGGAACTTAATGGACATAGAGATATTTCCTTTATTACAGTTGGAAACCTATCTGTGGATGATGAAGACAAAAAATTGTCTCTAGATGTTACTTCATGAGTTAGACTGTATTTCTCTCCTTGTATAAATAAATATGTCAAAGAGAGAATGGAAGTAGTATTAAAATAAGAGAAAGAAAAAGAGGGCAGAATAGGAAGAAGGGATATAAAGAGAGAGAAGCAGGAGAAAAACTTGAGTCAGCTCGTCTTGAAGTGGTACTCTCTATATTTTATTTCCACCAGTTATAGTATCTACCTTTTCTAAGATCAGTATATTCTTCTCTTTCTTTAAATTGTCATTGGACTCTGTAATATAATTTTACATCATATATTATTAACATTTATGACTATAAGAAATTCTTGAAATCATTTCATTGTGATCAGATCAAAGTATAAATTTTGCTAAGAAGACATATTGTGTATCACCTCATAGATTTATACATTTTATGCTGCAGAGTTAAAATCCTAACATTGTCATATCTCAATGTAGTTTTTCTTTAAAAAATGGAAAAACCAGTATTCATGTAAACAGTACATTATGAGATGTAAAATTTGATAACTCTTTCATATAACCTCAAATATACACAAATTATAAGATTATTCTACATGTTCATTCATTTTACATGTAAAGAAAGGAGACAATATTATAAAAGGCAACATTTGTTAAAAGGCCACTGCGGCTAACTTTGTGTTGCTGGAGTTAATACTGCAGCCACTGTTAATTTCCTGGATGTCTTGAGGTTAGGAGTTGATTCTGTCAAGGCAAACATCAAGTAATTCAACTTTGTCTAGATCACTGAACAGCCAGATTCCTTAACAACTTCTTTCAAATGGATTGTTTGGGTCAGGATATTTTACTGCCAGGTCAGCGAAGGCATTGGAGAGCTCTGTGTTGACCTGCGTGGAAATGCTTGCTTGTGTGACATTGAGGTAAATGTCATACTGCTGGTCCAGACCAAGGTAGCAGTCACTCATGAGATAGAGCGTGAAAATATACCTAAAATATGAAAATAGAACAAAAATGTAAAACTTTTTTTGTAATCATAGTCACATTTAATTCTTTTATAACTTTACTGGTAAGGTTATGCTTACCTTCCGGGTATTTCAGGGGTAAAAAAGGAAAGGGAAGCAACATGATGATTTCGAACATATCCTACTCGTTTTAAAGCAATAAGTTCTCTCTTATCCACTTCTCCTAATATCAAGAACCATCCTTCATCTTTTGATTTGGGAAATCGAGGGGTAACTGCAGAGCTCTCTTGCCTTCCCTATAAACCAGAGAAAAAGATAAAATATTAACCACGTCTACACTTTTCACTCGGCCATGCTGTCTTACTGGAAGGCCATAAACAAATAGTTCAGCACTTCCAACTGAAATGTATTTAATTCCCTTCCTTTCTGTTTTGGTGTCTTTGATATGTTCTTGTATATGATTCTTCAAGATTCTCAGCACATATAGGCAATCTTTTGTGGCTATTACTACCAGAATATTTGGCTCAGTAAGAATATAAAGCTCTGAATCCTGACATTAAATTAGTAAAATCTCAAG
This sequence comes from Geosciurus inauris, assembly GCA_004024805.1. Taxonomy (NCBI): domain Eukaryota; kingdom Metazoa; phylum Chordata; class Mammalia; order Rodentia; family Sciuridae; genus Geosciurus; species Geosciurus inauris. The sequence goes on along the minus strand of PVHX01000764.1, from coordinate 113,107 downwards.
CCATTCCTACAATTAATATTAATACCCCACTTACAGACAGACAAACTGAGATACAACCATGTGAACCAAATCTTCTCAGGTCTTATTCCCAAAGAACTGATCTTAGGAAAACAAATAAAAACCAATTAAGACCAGACCGTGTAACTCAAGATAATGAGCACAATATCAGATCAATATCTTCTTTCCACCCCAGAACAAAATACGCATAAAAAAGCACATAATATATTAAAAGTTCCTTTCTCTGAGGAGTGTGAAATTAAAAATCATGCAGTTTGTAACATACAGTAATCACTACAATCTAAGACTAGATGCCAAGGTAATGACAGAACCTAAAGTCTTTATCTTGGACTGACTTTTACAAAAGCAAGGTTATTTTAATGTGCCTATAAGACAAAGACTTTATGGCATAAAACATATTAAGAATGACATGTCCCTATTGAGATTTCACTCAGTATTCCAGGGGGAGATGCTTCAGTTATAGCATTTTAAAAGAGGGTCAGAGAGTAATGTAGTTCTACAGCAGTTAGGAATAAAATATATAATTTTTTGAACATGATTAAATCTAATTTTAAAGTAGATTTTGAAGGTAAAAAAAACTACTTTTGTTCCATGATTTTATCTTTATGATTACTATTTTTATAACTATTCCTATGATTAGTTTATGATTATTACTAGTTTTTGGAAGGTGGAGTATAGTAAGTCATCTAGAAATGCTCACATTAAAGCTCTGAAATGCTAGAGGCCTATGTTCACACTGGCTGATTTTTTAGTATTAGAAATCAAATGAATTGAGACCTGTACTGAAAGGACATTATAACAATACACAGTGACCATTCTATTTATGGAAACAGAGGGGGCTTACTCATCCCAGGGGGTTACTCTAGATATTAAAAACCTGAATCCATTGGGCTAAAAAAAAAAAAGGACCAATTCTTTCTTATTTCAATTATTATGGTACTAAAAACCAATCTGCCCACACTATGTGTACCAATATTCTTAAAGGACTAAATAATTAATTTTGGGGTCAAAGGTTACAGAAAAGAGCACAGTAATTTAAAATAAAACTATTGTACATTTTTGGTCTGTATGAAAATGACAAAGCTCTCTCATATGCATTATAATGAAGGAAGCAGGCAGATGTGGCAACTGAGGCTCAGAAAAGCTTAGCATCTTATTTAAATTCAATTAAGAGGGAAAGCTTCAATCTCATCTTCATCTGGCCTGATGTGGTTCCTATATCAAAGTATTTCTAGTGCATTGCTTTTTCAAGCTTTAATGTCCTTAAAAATCACGTGTACACGGGGCCTGGTAGAGCACTGCCTAGTGTGTGCAAGGCCACTGGGTTCAATCCTAGGTATGAGGAAAAAAAAAATATCATGTGGGGCACCAAGAAGAGTATCAGTTTTGAGATCCCTCAGACCCTAAGGTTCTGATTCAGTCAATGTGGAGTGGGGCCAAGGAATCTGTACTCTAAAAGGCACTCCAGGAAATTCTGCTAGACTGAGTGTAAACCACACTTTGAGAATAGTATTCCAGGCAATATATATTATGTAAGGTAGATATTCTGGGGTTGAAAAATGGCACATGAGAACTGACTGACTAATCTTAAAGACTGACTCTTGTTGGTTAAGGCCAGTTGAGAAAGTGGGATTCATGAATGACACGAACACATTAGTAATACAAAAGATATGTGTGGTGGCACATGCCGGTAGTGGTGTGAAATATTTGAGAATGGAAACCAAATACTATACCTTCTGGAACCCAAAGTGGACTCTTTGCAAGCTGACTTGGAGCACATACTCCTGATCAGCATGCAATTTGATCCATTTGTTGTCATCTCGTTTGTCTACAGTCAGAGTTGAGACAGCGAGTTCACTGTGTCCTTCAACTAAGTCATCCCACGAGCCTTTAACACTTATGCCAACATTTATCACTGGCAAGCGAGATAAGAAATTCCATGCCTAAAAAGAAAAAAAGAAAAACACAAAGAAAAAATGTCACATCGAGTGATCAACTAAAAAGTAGCGTGTAGCTGGGTGCGGTGGCACATGCCTATAATCTCAGCACTTTGGGAGGCTGAGACAGGAGAATCGTGAGCTCAAAACCAGCCTCGGCGAGTTCAAAGCCAGCCTTAGTGAGGCGCTAAGGAACTCAGTGAGACTCTGTCTCTACATAAAACACAAAAATAGGCAAAAAAAGAGTATGCTTTTAGAAAAATCAACCTTTTAATTTTGAGATTAATTCTAGATTCAATGCAATTATAAGAAATAATGGAGATCTTTTGTATCACGTACCCAGTATTATGCAATAGTAGCATTTTTCAACACACTATATATAGCACAATACCAGGATATTGACATTGATACAAAACACTGAATTATTCAGATTTCCCTACTTTTTCTTTGTATGTATGTGTATATATGTAGAAAGTGTTCTTTTAATCTTCTTAAAGTTTTTTTAAAACCAAAGTTATCATTATCTAAACTTATATTATAAATGCCTCGATACTGAGTAGTTATTGACTATAATAAAAAAAAAGATTAAAAGTGTTTATTGCTGAACTATTTTTTTTTAAAAAAAGAAGCATCTATTCGAACATTTATGTGACTTTCAAGGTATAAAATATTACTTGGGAATATAAAGAAAATCTGAAAAAAATTTGTGATGCAATTGTCGATGTCAGTATAATCCACTGACCACTTATTATACAACTTTTTTGTTCATATTCTAATTTTTTCTATTCATTTTCAAAATAAAACTTTTCTATATGTCTGTATATCATAAGGAATCCTGTGAGTCTTGGATTTCTTATAGAAACAAATAGGTATTTTAGGCATTATCGTGCTGAAAGTACCAGTTAAAATCACACATATTAAGAGTAGAAATATTTTACCAATTTTATTCTTGCTTTTTAAATTAAAAGATATTTGTAAGTAATCAGTATTCAGATAGTACATGCTCAACAATGCCTAATGAACAAATGAATGAATGAATTCTTATATCCATTGAAAGCATGTATGTAGCACAATGTATGAGGACCTAGGTAACTGTCATCTTTTTCTAACATATACAATTATGTGGTAATGTAATTCTCGGTCAAGGCAACTTCTCAATACATTGGCTGTTCTATCAGTTGTTAGCTTCTAAGGTAGTTTTTAAAGTTATGTGAGGACTTTAATTTTAGTTTTCCTTTTATTTTGTTTATATATGGTACAGAATTCCATATAAGCTTTAATTTTCTTTAATTTTCTTTAATTTAATTTTCTTTAATTTTTTTGTTAAGACTTTAGTGCTGCTGAGTATATGTAATTGAAATGCAGTAGCCCCGATGAACCAAACGATCACTTAGGAATTAAAGAAAACAAATCCAGTGCAAAATTTCAGTTCAACTCCAATCCTGTAACTTGTCTTGTGAATTTGAAATTATGCCTGCAACTAGATTTCTGAAATTGTCAAGCTACAAAATGTACTTCAAGTACAAATTATGGTCTATCACCTACTAGAACCAATAGTCTCTGAGTATAGAAGCTGCACCAATTAATATTCTGAGATTGGCCAACACAGAAAAGTGGTCAAGGGAACACTTAAATACACAATTTCTGCAGAGCATTTAATTTTGTGAAACAATGCAAGTAACATTTACCACACGATGCAGGGACTTCATCTGTTTTTGTACTTGTACTATTAAATTAGTTACCAATATGTTTTCTGATATTAGCAACTGATTGAGATTTTACTTTACAAAGCTCCCAAATGTCTATCTGACACACACACACACACATATATGTACAAAACATCTTTTTGTAGGCCTTATTATTATTTTTTAACGTATAATGTGTACACATATATTGATTGGGTATATATGTATATTTATGTATATAAAACATGAGCTTTTTTAAAGAAACTGCTAAGACATTTCAATACCAGCCAAACATATTTATCTGAGGATTAATCTTCATCTATTGAATCAGGGAAGAGCATTGCCATGCATACAATTATTTAATTAGCAGCCAAATCCTCTGCCAGTCAGCAGCCGTTCCAGGCATACTGATGGGGCAGGAGATGCAAATCTCACAGTCGTACTGCTTTTTCTCATTACTACTGCAATTAGCACTTAAATTGATGCTTTAAACATACTAATTTCTGGAATAATTCAGGATTTGTATGTTACCTGGGATCGCCTCACTGCAGAGCCGACACCAGATTGCTCTGCAAATTGAAGCACTTTTGAGCCAAATAACCATCATCATATCAGACAGAGCCAATTTGCATTTGGTTTTAAAGATAACAGAATGGCAATTTATGCAAATAAATTAAGTAAGTTTACTTCTGAGTTCTCCCTGAACTAATTATAACAATGTTCTAATTTTTCATCACATCTAAAACTTGGCTTGAAGTCAGTGTATGGTATGTTAGAAATCTGTTGTTGCTAACAGAAACCTTGTTTTGATTTAAATATATTGTTTCTATTCATAATTTTAATGGTAATTTAGTTAGAAAGGTAGACATTTATTATGAACATTTAAATAATTTTTTTGTGCCAACTCTGGGTTCAACAGAAACTGAACAATCAATCAGACATTAATGCCTGTTACACTTTTTCCAAGTATGGTTCAAAAAAAAGTTTCACTTGGAAACAAAAGAGACATGCTTCAAAAGTGTCTTTAATATGTGCATATACAAATCAATATAATCATGTTAAAAATCCTGTATATTTACTTTGACATGTTTAAGGTAAAACTGCTTAAGATTTAAGTCTATATAGCCAAATATATCTGGCATTGTTCATTCGGTTTTTGGCCTTCCCAAAGATTGTTTGGAGAGATGATCCATTTTGCCTTTCACAACACAGATTTAACTTTACATATTAGTTATATAGTTTACAAATAAAGGGTTTATTTGAAAGAATCTCTTTGAATATAGGAACAATGACGTGATTAAAATAAGAGTGGAGGATAAACCAGTAATTGAGAGAACTGTATGAAAAATGCTCTAGCATAAAAAGTGCAAAACTACCTAGAAGAGAGGAAATAGAGGGCTCCAGGGTAATGCAATCTGGTGATAAACAGGCTACATAAAGCCTTCCAAAGCCAGTTTGATAGCATTATACTGAACAAGTTCTAATAATGCCAGTACTACTATTAATTACTATTATTGTCATCATTTTTAGTGTCATTTGTTCAATTCTTATTCTATGTTAAGAACTACATAAAGGGGCTGGGGTTGTGGCTCAGTGGTACAGCGCTTGCCTCGCATGCGTGAGACACTGGGTTCGATTCTCAGCACCACATAAAAATAAATAAATAAATAAAAGGTCCATCAACAACTAAAAAAACATTTAAAAAAAAGAACTACATAAAGCAGTTTACATAATAATGTTTTGCTTTCCTTTCACAAGAATATCATAAGACATATACAGTGTTTCCATGGCTAGTAAATGGCAGAGAGAATTTAAACTCAGGTGAGCCTAACTCCAAAATCCATGCCCTAAGTTAGAGAACTCTTTGTACAACTTCACTGAGTAAGGGAACCTTCAAAATGTGACAGAGGTGGCCTTACCTGCTTTGTTTTAGTGGCCTGTAGCTCCTTCTCGACCATGGAGCTGAATATGTGGTCTTTCCCTCCACAGGCATGAATCAGTTCAGGAAGGCACTCAATGGAGGTTCGGCACCTAGCACGTGAGCACTTTATAATTGGTTTCCATTTCCTAAGAAATTATACCAGCACCAACAAAATAACTCCTTCAAAGCACAAATGAGATTTCCTGACAACACTGGTTTATATGATCTTAACAGTTGTTAAAAAAAATTAAGATATAACTCTTTATGGGCCATTATATTAAGTTTTAAATATTGGCCATTTTCTAAGATAACCCAAGGCAGTAGCACTATCACCGCATGAAATGTGTAAACTGTAAATCATGCATCAGCTCAGTAAATACTTAGGGTTCATAGGCAATGAGTGTCTTTCTATAGGAAGGCACTAATGTGAAACAATGTTTCCATGTAGATAAAGTACTGATGTGAAGCCTTGACATGTTTTTAGTGAATGTGCAAATGTCTGATATAATTACTTGAATAAAATTTTAAACTATAAGTTTTTGGGAACATAGAATTTAAAAGTACACTTTGGAAATCTTTGAGATTTATAAGTTGTGCTAGATCACAGGAACACAAGCCACCTAAAAGTTATAGTAAGAAGAAAATACAGTTGAAATTATATTAATATTGAACTTTTAAAGGTGATAAGAAAATCGGACCAAAAATCCTAGGCCCCAAGCAGGTTCCCTCATAGATGCTGTGTGAGGTCATACCTTTAATGTACTTTCTTTACTGCTGAAATCAAACTCACATAACCTTTAGGGCCTTACCAGAAGGGTTCCTGACACAGCTGCATCTGTCTTCTCTCCATGCCACCTGTTGCTGGTATGGCTCACTCTCTGAATGTGTCTGTTAGTTTCCAGGGACATCCTGTGCTAGGAACTCAAGCATCAGGGAGATAAATATCCCTGTAGCCCAGCACATTTGAGTCATATGAGGGATTTTTCTTAGAGGACTCCAGGTGTTCCTGAGGTTCTTACTGGCATTTGTACTTGGATGGCTTACATGACCGCCTTCCCTCATGTATCTGACAAGAGGTATAGGGTGCATGATGGCAAGTCAGATTGTTTTGGTTGTCTCCATAACTGAAATAACATCCTGGCTACAAGGTACCTCTCAACTGCTGTGAAATATTGGTTTGAAAGAGACATTTTCATTTAAACACTGCCAATTTTGCTTGTATATTGTACTGTTCTTTTCCTTGTTGAAATATTTGTAGCCATGTATGTGAGACCTAAGGGTTAAATTATTTGATGCTAATATAAACTCTTAAGCACAGATTATATCTTGAACTCCTAGTATACCAACTATCTAGTTTTGGACATTTTAGATCCATAATTTACTTTTGAAAATGGATTTCAGATCCCTCAGTTCTCTTCTATATAAAAAAATTGGCAATTTATTATGCTTTTAGATCACAAGCACCTTAATAATGTTTTCTTAAATGAAGGCTGATAATGTAAAGGAATAAATGCAGTTAAAATAGAAACATATTCAATATTATAAAAGGAAAGCAATCTAGGTAGGAGAAAGTTAAAATGAATTGTGGTTCAGCTTGGGACTGAGGTCATGTCTACTTCTGGGAAAGGGGCATTTTACTCTAAAGAATCAATATTGGGGCTGGGATTGCAGCTCAGTGGTACAGTGCTTGCCTCGCATGCATGAGACATTGGGTGTGATCCTCAGCACCACATAAAAATAAATAAAGATATCATGCCCATCTACAACTAAAAGAAATTTAAAAAAAGAAACAATATTGTAGCACCACATAAAATTCCAGTGGTTATATATATTCTAAAAAGGAATTTTGGGGGACCTGGGGGTGAAGCTCAATTGTAGAGCACATACCTAGCATTCATGAAGCCCTGAGTTTGATTCCCAGCAATACCCACTCCCCAAAAAGAAAATCCATTAAAAAAATTAAAACAATTACATGAAAATTAAAACAATTACCTGAAAAGGTGAAGATGGTGCTGTTCTATGTTTGGTAGTGTAAGAAGAGAAGAGTCTTTTAGCCACCGGCCCTGGATCACCATCTGAACCAAGTTGGTGATATTCAGGGCAGTCACCAGCCAACCTTGGTTTGCAACCACATCCAGCATTGCCTGAATAGGCAAAAAGCACATGTTACTAGAAAATTATGGCATTTGCCCTCTCCCATTGGAAATCTCACATTAGCCTTAACAAAACAAAAACAAAACAAAATAAAAGTCAAGCATATTATCTCTAAATTTCTATTCATCCAAATAAAAACAAGATAAAGTTGGATGGGGACAGCAAACAATTTCCCCTAACATTTATTGTACATGACTTCCTACAGTCAAATACTAAGCTAATTTATGGCAGTAAAGACAGCTAGATATATTGGTACTCAGTAATAAAACTAAGAGTAAAAACTCAGTGTGCTTTGAAAGCAAATAATTAATAATACACTGTATCAAGAACACTAGCAGCTGCATCTTTTCTTTCCTTTTTTTTACATTTTTTTTTAGTTGTTGATGGATATTTATTTATTTATATGCAGTGCTGAGAATCAAACTCAGTGCCTTATACATGCTAGGTAAGCACTCTACCACTGAGTTACAACCCCAGGTCCCTCACAGAGTCTTTTAAATTTAAAATCAATAATGGTAAGGAGAGAGAAGTCTCTCTTGCCAAAAAACTTCTTTTCCCCCCAAAGCAGGCTAAGAATGGAACCTTGGTTCTAAATGACAATAATACACCACGCACTAGGAAAAGGGGCAACTGCCAGTGACACATGTGGAATGATAAAAATCTATTCATATTAGTCTATACATTTAATCAAATGTTTTATGGACAAACAAAAGACTGCATTTGCTTAAGGCAAAACTAAACAGTGAAATCTTATTTAAACAAAGGAGAAGTTTACACAGGCAAAGCCATTTCAATTAAATTAGATTCTGAAGAATGCTGACTTAAAGACATAAGTTAATATCATGATCTTAGGCAGTTATTTCATACAGTTTTAGGACTGTATTCTCTTGTTTTGGGGTGTACCTAACAAAGGATTACAATGATACTTTAATGATAAATATCTCACTGACAGTACAGTATTTATAAAATCTTGACTAAAAATCTATTAATTTTTAGAAATGATTTTAAGCTATGCTAGCAAAATTAATTTTCTATACTACTTAAAATTTTGATGGAGACACATTCTCCTTCTCAGTTACAAATTTCCAATTCTGTGTTTTCTCATTTACAAAAAGTAAGCTATTTTAATAAATCTGGTTAAATTAGCCTATGATCTCTTTATATATATTATAGGGAATAGATTAAAGTTTTTGAGTACCATGATTAGTGTTGGTCAAAATGATTTTTCGTACCTATTAACCTGCTAGTTATACATCATAAAGCCTGAATATTGGTATAATAGATATATGTATATATGTGTGTGTTTATGTGCACGTATGCCTGTGTGTACACATATTAACATACAGTTTTATAAATCTAGAGAAGTGCAAAGAAGAAAAATGCACTTTTTCTGTGAAGTATAGGAAACATGCAGGGTATGATGAATGTATGCTACTTATAGAAAAAAAAGTTCACAAGTTGTAACTCTTGAGACTTGCTAAGGGAAAAGGAAAAGAAAAATGAATAATCATACCTAATTCAATATCATAACTTATAATGTGGAGTAAGTATGGCAATTTTACTTGTGATTTTACACTACAACTTGACTAGAAATAAATTCCAGATCAAAAATTCACATACTAGAAGAGCTGGATGAATGAACCATATGTTTTTAACTTTGAAGTTTTGATGATGAAGTTGAAAGATTTCATAGAATTTATGAGACTTCCCCAGAAGTTTTCATTGTATGATCCAGATGTGAAGATGTTAAAAAGAAAAAAAATACAAAATAAGTGCTTATTACGTAAAATAAATGAAAAGCCATATCATGAATTGAAAAACTATTATCTTTCTTTAGTTTATAGAAAAGGCATGTGGGCAGACAAGAATCTGGAATGATAAAAGGTTCTGAGGCTGCCCAAGTGTGGTGAAGCAAATGCTACATGTTTCTCTGCTCAACCTGCCCTGGTGCTCCTGTTGTCTCTTTCCCATCACTTACTACCGACCCTTGTTGTCTCTTCTAGAACATTATATAAATTTCCTTTGTTCTCAATCTCATAATTTTTCTTCAATTTGTACTTATATTTTTCTAAATTGAATTTTGTAGTCTTTTTCTTTTTAAAACTCTCTACTATAAAGACTACTTATTTTACTTAAAAATCATTTTGACCACATTGATTTGACCAATCAAATTGGTCTCCAAAGATTTTTATGAGTTCTATGACAAGATATTATTTTAAAAGAGCACAAGTCTTTGGATATATATATATATTTTAATTAGGAAGGTCTTTGTTTCACTTTTTTTTCATTGTACATACACAAATGAAGCACAACTTTTCATTTCTCTGGTTGTACATGATGTGGAGTTGCACCATAGGCACAGTCATATATGTACCTAGGGTAATGATGTTCATGTCATTCTCCATCTTTCCTGCCTCCATATCCCCTCTTCCCTCCTTTTCCTCCCCTTTGACCAATAAAAGTTCCTCCATTCTTTTCATGCCCCCCAAACTCCCGCATTATGGCTCAGCATCCACTTATCAGAGAACATTTGGCCTTTGGTTTTTTGGGATTGGCTTCACTTAGCATGATATTCTCCAACTCCATCCATTTACCTGCAAATGCCATAATTTTATTCTCTTTTAATGCTGAATAATATTCCATTGTGTATATATATCACGGTTTCTTTATCCATTCATCTATTGAAGGGCATCTAGGTTGGTTCCACAGTTTAGCTATTGTGAATTGAGCTGCTATAAACATTGGTGTGGCTGTATCACTGTAGAATGCAGTTTTTAAGTCCTTTGGGTATAGACCGAGGAGTGGGATAGCTAGGTCAAATGGTGGTTCCATTCCAAATTTTCTAAGGAATCTCCCTACTGCTTTTCCAGATTGGTTGTACCAATTTGCAATCCCACCAGCAATGTATAAGCATGCTGTTTCCCCCACATCCTTGCCAACACTTACTATTATTTGTATTCTTGATAACTGTCATTCTGATTGGAGATGAAATCTTAGTTTTGATTTGCATTTCTCTAATTGCTAGAGATGTTGAACCTTTTTTCATATATTTGTTGATTGTACACCTTCTTCTGAGAAGTATCTGTTTAGCTCCTTAGCCCACTTATTGATTGTGTTGTCCAAACTGAATTTTTAAAGAGGTAAAATTGGTCATGTCATTCCTCTCTTTAAATTCCTTCAATGGCATCATATTGTATGGAGAGCAAAACAAACACTTCTCTGCATTACAGATGGTCAATGCCCCACTATCTGTCTGGTCCTTGATCTATCTGGTCCTTGTTTTTCTTTCTGGCTACCTCTCCCTCTGTGTAGAGCAATAGAAAATTACTGGATTTTATCACATTTACCCTTGCTTTTATTTATTTTTGTTAAATAAATACCATTCCTTTGTTCATCTGGGAAATTCCTATTCATCCTTCTGGTCTAGCTTAAATGCTACTGATATGAAACCTCCCTGATTCTTTCAGATGGATTTGGTCCTTTTCCTATGCCTCTGCTGCTCTTGAGGAATGTCACCATTATTATATTAAGACTTTTTGTTTACATATCTGTCTTTTGAAGTATAGGCTCCTCGATAGCAAGAATCTGGAATTGCTTTCTGTAACTTCAGCCTTAGCAAAGCACACTCAAAAAATATCTGTTTTATTAAAGAACATAGGGAAAGCCTGTGGCACATGCTTGTAATCCTAGTGGCTCAGGAGGGTGAAGCAGGAGGATTGCAAGTTCAAAGCCAGCCTCAGTAATTTAGCGAGGCCCTAAGCAACTTAGCAAGACCCTGTCCCAAAAAGTAAAAAGGGCTGGGGATGTGGCTCAGTGGTTACGCACCCCTAAATTCAATCCCCAGTGTGTGTGTGTGTGTGTGTGTGTGTGTATATATATATATATATATATATATATATATATATATGTATGTGTGTATGTGTGTGTGTGTATGTAAAGAATATAAGTTAAAAAATTATAAGAATTATAATAAATTCTGCCTGTTACTGTACAAAATGGAAGATAAAACACAAGTTTTGATGTCACACAGAAACAGATTTGAATACTAATTTTGTCCCATTTATAATTCAGGAAGATCCCTTTACCCTAGTGAACCTAAGTTTCTCACTAATAGAAAGGTATCATATTTCACCCCCACATGCTTTCTTTTCCAAGAAGTAAGGTACATGCCGCCCTGCCTGGCCTAAGTGGACAGTATGTCACATTCCTTAGCAAACTGCCTGTTAACTGCAGAAGACCAGATCCTGAAACTCTGGGAGATAAAAATGGTTCCTTCTAACCATAAAATCTGTAATTCATTTGGAACCAGTCAGCATGGTCCAAGGTGAACTAGAGTTGCCATGACAGTAGGGACTTGAAATAAGTCAAGAGGTGGACCTGGTCAGGAAGCCTGGCTCTTGCCCTGTAGGATCTCTCACTATGACACTCTTGGGCCTGATATTCATTTCTTACATTTTAAACTGCCTGGTCGTTTGTTTTGTCATGCCTAGAAGAAATAAAACTAAAGATGATCTTGACTTCTGGACCTACCTATCAGGCAACATAACAGGAAGACCTTAAATAACCAGCCTTATAAATGTTGATGCTTTATATGATATAGACAGGCATCAAAAGGGGGAAATGAAGAAGGAATATTACTTTATAGTTTTGGTCTTTGTAAGAGTGTTACATAATTACTAGTCCCTGTAAGAGTATAGTTTAAAAACTTGTTTAAATTGTAGCATTTCTATGCTAGTTTTTTATTTATTTATTTTTTATATATAGCTCTTAGAAATGTAAGCTTACAGTTATCTTGTGAAACTGCTGCCTGTGGTGAAGGTTACTTCACAATATCACTTGCAGGTATTTCGCTGCATTTGTTCTGCATCTGTGTACTGCTTACTACAAGAATTCCTGTGCATCAGCTCTGGTCACATAGATCAAGAATTCAAATCCACCAATGTTGTAATGGTTAAGAAATGATGTCAAATTCCCTACAAAAGTCCCATGTTACCTCAGCTTAGGCCCCAGAATTTCAGAGCACTAGTGTATCTGGGTACACTGAAATAATAAACCTGAGTTCCCCAACAACTAAAACAACAACAACAAAAAAACCAAGATATCATATTTCCTTTTAGGTGATCTATGAGGTTCTACTATGTGAGTACCTAATATACTGCCCACTACACAGTAGATACTAATGGGCAGATGCCTATTTTAAAGTTCCTCTATGATAAGATGAAGACATCCTAAAACAAACCATTCTTTCTAACAGGAATTTTCTTTGGTCTTTTTGGTGTTGATTTCTACACTGGGCTGTAGTAGTAGAGGGGCAGAACATGCAAGGTCAGGAGGAGATGCATGGGATGGACAGACTGGTCCATCAGAAGAGGTGTGCAGTTACAAGAAAGCCAGGAGAGAAGGTCAAAGCCTGATCTTGCAACTTAGGTCAAACTGGAGGCTGTGGGCCTGGTTCTTGAGTGGGCCAGTCCATTTTACTCTTCAGAGGTCCCTAACTAATAGGGACTAAGGATGAGGGATGGTCTAGGTAAATGAGCTCGAGGATCCTGGTAGCATATTCCTTTGTATGACTGAGTCTAGGAAGGACTCTATTTCACTATCTTTATATTAGTCTGTCTGGAAGCTAAGGTCTAATAGGTATACGTTCCTCTAGGAGCCTGGCTTTGGCAACAGCTGGAGAATATGGTTGAGTTTCCACATTACCTTGAAGTCTTTTACTGAGATCTAATGTTCAAGAACAAAAGGCTGAGAAATAACGCAGGACATTCTTGAGCAGCTTTACATTAATATTATGCAAATACTGAATCTCCCTCCCTCTTATCCACTTTCTACTTGGCACACTACCAGTCAGACAAAGAATGATTCTAAGTACAGGGGAAAAATAGATGGGGCTGACTGTATAAGACTTTCTCCTAAGCCAGCCTCAGCAACGGCGAGGTGCTAAGCAACTCAGTGAGACCCTGTCTCTACATAAAACACAAAATAGGGCTGAGGATATGGATCAGTGGTCAAGTACCTCTGAGTTCAATCTCCAGTACCAAAACAAAAACAAAAACAAAAACAAAAACAAAAAACAAAAGACTTTCTCCTACCAAGCTGGAATCAATTTCAACTGATTGCTAATTCAAAATAATTTGTCATCTCCAGTCATGGCAGAGTGGAAATATGATTTCTAGTACTGTATACATTTATAAAATTACAATGTAATTAAAAAAACCCTTATCATGATTAATAGAAATAGTGGGGCTATCTGTCATTTGTTGAAGAGCAGTGGGTTAGAAAGGAGATGATGAGTTTGATTTTGAACACATTTTAACTGAGGTGCTAGCTACTATGAAGCCAGGTGAGGAGTTCAGGTGAAAATGAGCTGTGGAGAGAGTACACGCCAGAGCTCTGGTCTCTGAAACCCTATCAAAAGAGTTGCATGAGCAACCCTGTGGCAGAGTAGGTATAGCAAAATTGGGGTTACCAGGAGATCTGGAAAGGCAGGAAAGGATCATGGAGGGATATTTAAGGATCCTCAAGGCCAAGAACAGACATTTGTTAAGTGTCTACTATTTGCCAAAAATTCTGCAAAATGTTTTATGTAAGATACTGAATTTAAGCCTATTTCACAGATGGAGAAATTGTGGACAAAAGAGGTAAAGAAACATGTCTAAGCCTGCATAAATCTGGTAAAAATTTAGCAGTGCCCTGTAGTTGTTTACAGCAATAATGGATAATTTGGGTGTGCAAACAGAGAATTCAGGTGTTACCCAAGGAGGTAAGATATTTTAGGGAACTCTGGCATTATTGTTGAAAGGGCTTTCTGGGACTGATGTTACTTAGTGTGGCAAGTGAGGTTATAATGGACTGAGGAATAAACTGAGGTATCTGGAAGCAGAGAAGAAATCCCAGTTCATAGTATCAGAAATGTTCAGTCAAGCTGATTGACAAAGATGCTGCAGCCAGAAAGGTGACTTAGAAGATGATATTATGAAGGTGGGGGTTGAAGTGTTTTGGATACAACAGCTACTAGAGTACAGGAGTTTGGGATACATGTGATTATGAGGTACATAAGGTTATTTGTTGAAGATGGAGAGCTGAAGGCTATGAACTAGTGCTTAAGGAAAGTGGGGAAAGAGATCTACAGTTTGGGAGACAGTTGAAAACAAATCTTATGAACCATGAAAGTAAAAAACAACATAGATGGGAGAAGCAGGAGTCTGAGAAGGAAGTGGCTGGAGAGACCCAAGGGGATCTACTCTTACTGAGGGAATTAAGAAGAATTAGCTAACTCGAGTTTCAGAGGGAAAGGTGAAATAAGTATGATGTGTGTATCTGCCTCTATTTTGGTGAGAGCAAGAGGGGAGGAGAGAAAGAAGGATAAGGTGAAAGGATGAGGCAAAAAACAAAAAGAGACAGGATATTCTTGCTAGAACTCCTCCCCATATGGGAAGCACAAGAGCTTATGAGTCACTTGGCTATATACAAGGGTAAAGCAAAACAAAATAGTAATGGTAAAAAAAAAAGAAGAAAAAGTCTAAAATAGTGAGAACCTAGAAAATGAACAATCTCTAGAAGGAAATTTGTTTTGGGTGTGAGGCTCCTAAAGTCAAGGTGTGCTTTTTTACTTGGATACATTTTATGTCCTTAACATTTATTTTGAATCTATTGCAAGAATTCCCTAAGCTTATCATCTTGGTCTTAGCATTTAAACTCAACCACAATTTCACAGTGTTAGAACTATTTTTGCAAATGTCAGATTTATCCAAATCTACTGATATTTTTATTCTCATCTTCTGAGATTGCCAATTATACTTTAAACAGCTAATACTTTAAGCTTGACAATATCTCTTTGTATTTTATATCAAGTAATATGAATCTCATGCAATTATTGTGAAAAGATTCAAATGGTGAATTATATAAAGTCAGACTGTGTAGACAGTATGCATGTATGATGTGATGAAAATATTTGTACAGTAGTGCATAGGTTATAAAACACTTCCACAAATGGCTCTTGTTTAATCCTTAACAATACCAACTATGAGGCAGGCATCAGTACTACCTACTTTCCACAGATAGGGAAACTGAAACTCACTATGTAATTCCACTGGTAAAAAAAGGGATGGAGTTAAGGATTGCTCTCAGATCTAAGCTCATTGCACAATAACCTATTACTTCTGCTAACTTGCATCCTGTCTTGTCTCAGAAAGGATTTGGGATGGCTTATGTCTATTCTTTTTTCCTTATGTAGCTGAAAAATACAAACTACAGATAAAATTATGTATTTATTTGATTATTATCTCTGTGAGTGAATTTTGTCAACATAAGTTTTAAACACCTAAAATTTTAAAATTAATTTTAATCTACCATTGGTTATAACTACATCTCAATATTTTATCTTTTGGAACACACGTGAATTCTAGAGTTAAATAATTCCAGGGTAGAATAGCAACACTGAGCACTGTGATCAAATTAAGTCAGTTTCATTGCAAGGAAACAGAATCACTGACCTAGGCTACTAAAAAAAAAAATGATATCATTAAAAGAAAAATGACACTATAAAGAGGTATATTAACAGATGGATAATAAAATCTGGCTCTAAGGTCTATTATTAAAAATTTGTCCTACAATCTACAGTTCAGTTTAAGAAATCTGTCAATTTAACCCTCAAGTGTTTTCAAGACTCTGGCTGTAGGATGCATGAGTGGAGCTGGAAGATGATGTTCCAGACTCTCTCTATATGGAGGGTACATTCTATAGACTTGTACCCTCTCTTCCTGTTCCCTTGATCCTTCCTCCTCCTCCAAAGACCCCTGTGTTCTGTATCTCTTGGCAGTCATCTTAATGTAGCCAATGATTGTACAGAGATTGCAACAGCACAGGAAAATAATATCATGATGAATGCTGAAATGATTGGTGATGTTGCTACTTCAAGTTAAATGATATACAGATAATATATTGTTATTAGATTTGAAAAGATTTACTTAGTCCAAAATGAGAGGAAAATTGCATTAATTTCTAAAATATCAAGTTGTTATTAATGGAATGTTATGGGAATGTAAAACACTATAGAAAGATTAAAAAAACAATAATGAAGTATGAGAAACTGTTATAGCCAAGTTTAGAGAAGCCTAAGGAGACATTAAGAGTACAGTTAAGTAATGTAGCATTCTGAATGAAATTCTTGAGTACAAAAAGGATATGAAATAAAAATTAGAGAATTATGAATAAATATGAACTTTGGTTGATAGCAAATATAGCTTATTAATGTATATAAGATATTAATACTAGAGGAAAAGCAGGTTCAAGGTATACAGGAACTCTCTCTATATTTCTGCAACATTGCTGGAAATTTAAAACTATTGTCAAATTAACAGTTTATTATAAAACAATAACACAACTATGGAAATTTATCCTAGGCAGCTTGTTAAAACATTAGTTGTTAGACATCTGTTAGCAAATGCACTATTTTAGTTCAAGAGCTCCCCAAAGTTTTACAGTGTTGGGAAGACCTGGAGAAACTTTCTTGACAGAAAGGCACATTCTTTTAAAGGTTCAGGTCAGTTGCAAGTAATGATACAATATTTTGTCAATAATTAAAATTCTGTAAGTACATTTATAAGAATCTTTTCCAATAGCAACAGTTGTTCATAGTAACTTTCTCCTGAACTTTTACCCCCAGAAGGTTAGCATTCAGGAAGCTCAGCTGCTGTCTAACAAACTTAATTAATCAAAAAGTCATTTCCGAGCTGTAACTATGAGTAAAAGCGCTTCAAGTGTGCTAGCAAGCCTACAAGTTAATCAAAATGCTAATGCAGTACAAATTAAAGTTGTGATTAACATTTCACAGTAGCTGCTTAAGTGAATTGATCACACAAATGGGTTAAGCATTACTCATTTCCTACAGCCCCAACCGGGAAAAGGGTTGTTATGTGGGTATGCGGAGAGGAGCTGTGGGGAGAATGATCCTTCGTAATAGCATCATATCATCAATAAACCATCATCAAATTGTCATACAAAAGCTTACAGGTAAAGTTACCCGTGAGAAAATAGCCTCCCAAATTATATTATAGTCCTTGAAGGGAGATTGCTTATAAATCCACAAGAGTAAGTAAAGGTGTTTAATACTGCAGAATACACACATTTGTGTTAGTTTTGGACATGCTAAGTACACAAGCTCAGTGCTGCTTCCCTAATGGGGAATGGTGCTTTGTTTTAGGGGGTGTTTTCGTCATTCTACTATAAAGTTAAACTATACCTCTGACTATCCAGGACTACTATTCTCCACCACTGTGTGGATCTTTGTAAGAGTAAGTCATTTAGGAGTAAGCTCACACCTTAAAATTACTTGCTTTTAAATACTCATCCATTAATAAAACTTATCAGGTTTCTATGACTAGATCTGAACTTATGGAAATCTGGCCAGGAGAGCAGCCTGATTAGAGTTCACCCTGTTCTTTATAATTTGATAATATCACACCAATGTTTATAACAAAGACTATATTTGTTGGTATACATTCAGAGTTGGTAGAAAATCTTAAAAGTGTTGTGGGAATCCACATAAACACAATAAATCTACCTTTTCAAATTTCAATTATGAAAAAACTAGAAAGGAAAAAGTGAAATATTTATTTCATTCATCCCTAATACACTGATACCTACCACATGCCAAACATTGTACCCAAGTCATCTTAACAGTCAGTAAGCTGGGCTTGTGGCTCAATGGTAGAGCACTTGCCTAGCATATGTGAGGCCCTGGATTCAATCTTCAGCACCACATAAAAAGATAAATAAAATAAAGGTACTGTGTTGTGTTCATGTTCCTCTACAACTAAAAGAAATTATTAAAAAAGTCAGTGATGCTACAGGTATTAAGTTTCTAGCATATCTTAGATAATATAAAACCTTCAAATGTATGTTCACACTATTGATATTCCTTGAAACATGACCATATGACAGGCATATTATTGACTGATACTTGTCTTTTTATCAGAATGATTTAAAGAAGCTTTCTAAAGCCTATTGTGCTATACTAACTTTTGTTTTTATTTGGTTTAATTATAAATATTTAAAAATTTGAAAGAATTTTACTACAAATAACACTGAAGATTACCTACCATTTGCTGTATCAAAACATTTCTTACAAGTACTGGATTCAAGATTTGACCAAGTACTTCTTTTATTAAATCTGATACTACCTGGACTATTTTCACCGCTAACTGTATTTGACTCTGCAATTCTAAAACTCATTCATCTAAATGAAATCGATATTCTTTAATACACTGTCAATCCACTGGGCCTATGCTTAGTGCACCCATAGGTAAAAATACTCATCGAAGGTTACCTGAGCCCTGCTCCATAGCAATTCCACCTCCTGGCATCATCAAATATTTCTATGCTTCTTAATCTACTACATATGGGAATCATTTGTTAATGAAATAAACAAATATCTTATACTATAAGATAAAGACTTATAGTATCTTTCAATTAAAAGGCCTTTTTTGAGTTTACCTTATTATTATTCTTTTCTCTTTTTTTTGGTGTTGCTGGGGACCAAACCCAGGGCTGGAAAGCTGCTCCTGTATCCTTTACTTTCCTCTTCTCAGACTCTGATATATGTACACATATGTGCAATAAAAAGGTCAAAGTACTTTTTTGAAATTTAGACTAAATAATAACCCTACCAATAAACTTTTAAAGATCTATTTTGCAAATTTCAGAAGGCTCCCTGAATGGAGGAAGGTATACCACTCCAATCCATATATTTTTCCCCCTTTCTCTATTTATGAAGTTGATTAAAGTTATTTTTTGGATAGCATATTTATAACAATTGAAAAAGCCTGTTTTGACATTAATTTTGCTTATATCTGAGCTACGTATTGTCTCATTTGTGAAAGAGAAGGCAGGCTAGAAACTCAATGGTTCAAAAAGACTTGATGTTAAGGAAAATAATGTAAAACCAGAGTTCTTATTTAAAGTTAGATACAAGAATCTAAGAAACATTAAAAACTTAGCCACAAGAACACCTTCTTAAAGGTGTTCTTTTCAGACACTGAATCACCATAATATTTTCAAGGCAGCTGCCTGGTTGACCGTTGCCTACTTCCTTAGGGGAATGGAACATGAATTTAATTCCTATTAACGTGTGTCTTGGTAAGTAAAAAGCAGAGCATTACATTTGTCTTTAATAGTAAAGAGATGTTCTATCTTTTGGGGAACTGAGAGTTCCATATCTTGGAGCAAAGAACTTCTGAGTTGCCTATTACTATTAAGTCTAAAATTTTTCAAAAAGGACTAGTGGAAGAAAAACAAAAAACAAAAGAATGACCAATGGATGGACAAAGGATTCATCCTGGGGAAATCTGGCCAGGACAGCAGCCTGATTAGAGTTCACAATTAGTGGCGTGGCAATTAGGTATAAGACACCAAGAACTTAATCTAAGCAGAGAGGGCAAAACTTAAAATGAAAGAGGAAAAACAATTTTTTGTGTGTGTGTGTAATAGTGAACCTATGTAGTGGTTGTTCTAGTGTACATGTACTTTTTACTATAGGGTTCTGTTATAATTGGGATATCATTCCTCCTCTCCCCTGCAGTTATATCAGCAATCTGATCTTTCTCCTATTATTTTCAATTATTGTAGCTGAGAATATGAGGAAGCAAATAAATGGTTAATTCCTTCATCTATTTAGCAAAACATAAAAAACTTGAGAAGGATCATAAGCAGTTGACACACACAAAAAGGCAAACGGCATATTCACTGGACACTGTAGAGTGATGTAATTAAAGCAGTTACAAATATTCAATCATATTAACAAGTCCCTCTTAGAAACTGGTTAAAGTAATTATAGGCAGTCTGTTGAAAAGGGATCCAGAGTAATTAAGGGAAATGATTTAGTATACATTGAAAAGAAAGAATTAATTAAAAAATATTCATGATCTAGTGGGAATTCTTGCTGGAAAAGAAAAACAACAGAAACTTTTGTGTACAATGTCATATTTCTTTGTGTGTGTATGTGCACAAATATTTGTTCTCCTTCCATGAACTGACAACATTATCTTGTAGTTTTTTGTTTTTTTGTTTGTTTTTTTTTTTTTTGGTGCTGGGGATTTAACCACTGAGCCACATCTCCAGCCCTTTTTTGTATTTTATTCAGAGACAGGGTCTCACTGAGTTGCTTAGGGCCTCGCTAAGTTGCCGAGGCTGGCTTTGAACTTGAGATACTCCTGCTTCAGCCTCCTGAGCTGCTGGGATTATAGGCATGCACCACTGTGCCTGGAACCTTGTAGCCTTTAAGAGTATTCCTCCTAAAGTTTTTCGAAATAAATCTCAAAATATACTCAAAGGTTTTGATCTATTAAAATGTGGGGCCCAGGACTGATAACTTTAGCTGACTCTACTACTTCTGAAAGAAACTTTCCTGAATTAATTGAGAACACAATTATACTTTGAATCACACAGCCTTATTTTTTAAAATATTTTTTTTAGTTGTCAATGGACCTTTGTTTTTATTTTATTTATATGTGGTGCTGCGAATCAAACCCAGTGCCTCACGCATGCCAGGCAAGCGCTCTACCACTGAGCCACACCCCAGCCCTCACACAGCCTTTTGAACCACAATGTCTCTGTTTATATTAAACATCTGAAAACTGCATCATTGGGACATTTAAATTTTTTTCCCCTGCCCTAGTGCTGGGGAATGAACTCGGCATTGTGCATGCTAGGCAAGAGTTCTACCCCTGAGGTATATCCCCAGCTCAGCTGGGAAATTTAGATGTAAATATCATAGAGGAGGTATGGGGAGTAACTAAGCATGTATTCTTACACTATTGGCTTAATATTATATTTAGATGTTTTTAATTTAAATGAAGATGATTTTAACTTAAAGATTTGTGGTACTTCTTAGAAAGGATCAGAAATATTAGAGCAGTAATAAAGATGCAGAAATCTCCATTTGGTTTTGGCATGGACTGCCTCAACAAATCACCTTGAAGAGAGTTGCTAAACTTCTCTAAACACCAATTTATTTGTGTCTTGAAAAAAACAGTATGAGGCAGAGTTACTCAAAACACTAGTTGCACTCCATGTATGTATAAATATGTCAAAATATCCTCTCCTGCACATGTTTGTAATTCCAGTAACTTGGGAGGCTGAGGCAGGAGGATCACCAGCCTCAGAAAAGTGAAGCCCTAAGCAATTCAGTGAGATTCTGTCTCTAAATAAAAATGGTTATAAAGGGCTGGGCATATGGCTCAGTCGTTAAGTGCCCCTGGATTCACTCCCCAGTATCTAAAACAAAACAAAAACAAAACCACTCTATTGTCATATATATCTAAAAAGAACAAATAAAAAAAAGAGGATATCAAAAGTGGAGGGTAAGGGCAATCATTTCCATAATTATGCAATTTACAAATTAGAACATTATAAGCAAATCATAAAAATTAAGATAAATACAGTAATTTTTATTTTTACTGAAGACATACAAATGAAAAGGCTAAGAATGGTAAAATTTTAAGAGAAACCATGACAAAAAACATCTCAAACTAAAAATGACATAAATGGCTTGACACATTATTTGAAACAAAATGGAAGAAGCAAAGACAAGGCTATACTATACATTCTGATTTCAAGCCAGGAGGAATTCTACTATTGTAGCTATGTTCTCCTTTAGTGAAAGATTGCTTAGAACATGGGTATTCAAGACTATAGTATGTATCTAGATGAAGGCTCAAATAAAAGACATGCACCTATAAAATAAAGAGAATAAAAAACTTTAATGTTAAGTCACCATCACACAGTAAGGAAATATAAAACCTACTAAAAATGAGAGAATACTAAGACTTATTTTCTCGAGTTCCCAAGTAATTAGTAGGTTTTCTATTTCCTTACTATGTCACAGTGATTTTCTAATCATTAATAA
Source organism: Geosciurus inauris (assembly GCA_004024805.1). NCBI lineage: Eukaryota > Metazoa > Chordata > Mammalia > Rodentia > Sciuridae > Geosciurus > Geosciurus inauris. Next base: position 90,487 of record PVHX01000764.1, on the reverse strand, counting down.
TGCTTCAAGCTTGTAAGGTGTTATTTTAACTCAGACATCAGGGTTTAAGTGATCTGCCTAAGGTTTTATTGTAAAATGACAGCAGAGGAAAATTAATAGAAGTGGTGGTACTAAGCCCCATCCGTAAAGGATAGGATCAGATTGCTGTCCCATGAGCGCAGCAGTATGATTTTTCAATCAGTTAGGAGGGCTATAGCTTAGAAAGCTGATTGAACCAATGCTTTCTATGACTAAAGGAACCATTAGATACTCATGTATCTAATGAAAACAAAGGTACAAAATTAGAACTGCCAATCAGTCACAGAAAATTTTAACAACTTTTGACATTTCCTCTAAGTTTTCCACTGGCAACTCTAATACTCTTTCCTTTTCCTAGTTTACTTACTTTTATCACAAGATTGCAAAGAAATTACAGGAAAGAAGGAATTTAGGGTAAAAAGCTCTTGTATTTCTTTACAGGTGGCTTCTGAAAAGCCACACCACACATTTAAGATGGTGAAGACTACTTATACTTTATAATACAGGAAAACTTCACACACAAAACTCTAATAGCAGGAGACTAAGACGTTTCAAATGCAGGAATAGGGTGCACCTTTTAGAAATAGTGCTTGAAAACAACAGTTAATGCTAAAAGTGATTATATTAAAAAGGTTATAAAGGGATATGGTAAAAATTTATTGAAGAAAAAAGTGAGAGAGCAAGTGTGTATTGTTTGTGTAAATGTACAAGGCAAAAACCTCCAAAGACAAGAAAATGAACTGCACACAACTATTGTGCTTTAGTTAGTATATTTATTTTTTTGTGGGAATAAGGATTAGAATAGTTTTAAACTAAATTATTCTAAGATTAAGTATTCTAAGATTAAGCAAATATATTTTTATTAATAACAACCAGTTATTTCACAGGTGGAAAAGGAATTATAAATATAAAGATACAAGAGGAAGATTAAAGTTTAGGACTGAAATTGAAGGTATCAAGAAATTAGACTTTTTTTCACACATATATAGATACATAAATAGATATCTATATAAACACATTTCCTTTTTGGGTCCACAGAAAGGGCTAGAAGCAAAGATACCATAGTGAGGAAATACAGCAAGCGTCCAAGTTTTAATCTCCACAATCATTCTTTAAAAGGAAACATTGCTCTTTCAAAAAAAAAAAAAGAAAAATGCTGGCTCCAGAACCAGGGTAGGGAAAGTAGAAGATGAAAGATTGTAAGGAAGTATTCAAAAAACAATAGGGAATGTCAAAAGGATTTAGGTACAGGCTGAGAGGCTCTCCATGGTGAATCTGAGACAATGTGAGAAGCAAATTATAACAAGGCAGTTTAACCAAAAGGATAAAACAAACATCTATGAGTCTCAACTTATATAACTGAATAAAGCAAATAAATGTGGAAGAAAGAAAAGTCTTTATAGTGCAATTTCGGTAATAACAGAAATAGAAAATCACAATAGTAATAATTGTTTTAGGAAAATATCACCAATGAATACTGAAAATAACATAGGCAAATAAGATGAGCAACAGGTTATTTATGTAAGCTCAAAGGTTTTTAACACAAGAAACTTCTTAATTACAAAAAGAAAAAAATGTAGCTTCATAGTGGAGAAAGCTTGCAGACACAAATGTGCAAAGTTATCACCAGTAATGGACACATTATTGTCATGAGCCTCCTGATAAACTATACTAAGAGGGTGAAACATCACTGTTGTGATATTCTTGCCTCCCCAAAATAACTTGGATATAAATATGAAAAAACATCAGGCAAATCTAAACTGTGGAACAATCTACAAAATAACTGTCTAGTCCGCTTCAAAAATACCAAGAAAGGCAGGACACTAAGGAGATGTATCAGCTAATGTGGGATCCTGGAATGGGGAAAGGGCATTGGTGGATAAAATTCATCCTGACAAAATTTGAATGAGGTAGGTATTAGGTAATAGGATTGGATCAATATTGAGGTAAAATGTTAACATTAGGAAAATGGGTGAAGAGTATATGGAAATCTTTTTGCAGTATTTTATTAACTTTTCATAAATAAAAATTTTAAATTTATAAAGGGATGTGAATAGGAAAAGAAGAACTCAAATTATCACTACTTGCTGATGACATGATTCTGTATTTAGAAAATACAAAAAATTCCACTAGAAAACTTCTAGAACTCATAAATGAATTCAGCTAAGTAGCAGGCTATAACTATATCAGCGATGAATACACTGAAAGAGAAATTAGGAAAACTACCCCCTTTTCAATAGCTTCAAGAGAAAAATACTTGGGAATCAATCTACAAAAGAGGTAAAAGACCTTTACAATGAAAACTACAGAACACTAAAGATAGAAATTGAAGAAGACCTTAGAAGATGGAAAGATCTCCCATGCTCTTGGATAGACAGAATTAAAATTGTTAAAATGGCCATACTACCAAAAGTGTTACACGGATTTAATGCAATTCCTATTAAAATCCCAATGATATTCTTTATAGGAAAAACAATCATGAAATTCATTTGGAAAAATAAGAGACCCAGAATAGTGAAAGCAATTCTTAGCAAGAAGAATGACGCAGGAGGCATCACAATACCAGACCTTAAATTATAATACAGAGCCACAGTAACAAAAACGGCATGGTATTGGCACCAAAACAGATATGTAGACCAATGGTACAGAATAGAAGACACAGAGACAAACCCACATATATACAGTTATATCATACTAGACAAAGGTGCCAAAAATATACATTGGAGAAAAGATGACCTCTTCAGCAAATGGTGCTGGGAAAACTGGAAATCCATGTGTATCAAAATGATATTAAATTCCTATCTCTTACCCTTAACAAAACTCAACTCAGAGTGGATCAAGGACTTAGGCACTAGAACAGAGATCCTGTGCCTAATAGGAAAAAAAATAGGCCCAAATCTCCACCATGTTGGCTTAGGAATTGACTTAACAAGACTCCTAAAGTGCAAGAAATAAAATAAAAAAAATCAATAAATGGGATAGTGTCAAACTAAAAAGCTTCTACACAACAAAGGAAACAATAATATGAAAAGAGAGCCTACAGAATGGACAAAATCTTTACCACATGCACCTCAGACAGAGCATTAATCTCTAGGATATATTAAAAACTCAAAAAATACAACACCAAACAAACCAAATAACCCAATCAACAAATGGGCTAAGGAACTGAACAGATACTTCACAGAAGAAATTAAAATATATGAAAAAATGTTGAGCACTTCTAGCAATTAGAGAAATGCAAATCAAAACTACACTGAGATTCCATCTCACTCTAGTCAGAATGGCAATTACCAAGAATACAAGCAACAAAAAATGTTGGAGAGGGTGTGGGGAAAAAGAAACACTCTTACATTGCCCGAGGGACTGCAAATTGGTGCAAGCACTATGGAAAGCAGTATGGAGGTTTCTCAGAAAACTTGGAATGGAACCACCATTTGACCCAGCTATCTCGCTCCTAAGTTTATACCTAAAGGACTTAAAATCAGCAGTGATTTCACTACAGTGAAGCAGCCATATCAATGTTCATAGCAGCTCAATTTATAATAGCTAAACCATAGGTTTCCTTCAGCAGATGAATGGATCAAGAAAATGTGGCATATATACATAATGGAATACTACTCAGCCTGAAAGAGAATGAAATTATGGCATTTTCAGGTAAATGGATGGAGTTGGAGAACATCATGCTAAATGACATAAGCCAATCCCAAAGAACCAAAGGTGAGATGTTTTCTCTGATATATGGATGCTAATTCACAATGGGGGTGGCTAGGGAAGAACAGAGGTACTTTGGACTAGACATAGGAGAGTGAAGGGACGGGAGGGGGTATAGGGGTAGAAAGAATAAAATGAATTGGACATTATTACCCTATGCACCAGTGTAACTCTATATCATGTACACCAGAAGAATGAGAAGTTATACTCTGTTATGTATGATGTATCAAAATGCATTCTAATGTCATGTATAATTAATTTGAACAAATAAGAAAAGTTTGAATTTAAAACAAAATTTAAAAATTCATTAAAAAAGAAAAAAAGGATCATATTTGTGGGGAAGTTTAATTACTATGAATGACCTTAACCTTAGTATGTTGCTTTCTCAAGTCATCTACAATTAAGTGTACTACTTTTATGATTAAGGAGGAAACTATTCTCTGCAGATGCTATATAGAAATATCAAAAATATTTAAGAAATATAAATATCAATCAAAGAAACTATTATAAAAATATCTAACAGAGTTTAAAAGTACCTAGCTGAACACTATCTGATGGTAAATTCAGATTTTGAATTCCTATTGTCTGCTGAAAGTGTCAATGAATTGATCATGCATTATAACTTTTACATATCATATACATGTAAAGATTATAATACATAATCAATATTTCTGTGAGTATACAAATTTATTTCCTTCTGCACCTTTTCCAAGTCTTTTAACTCCAGAGTTCATTAACAGGAGTTAATGAAAGTGTGGGGTTGTAAGAAATACAAATAAGCACCCAAAATCATAGCTAAAACTTAAGAAATTTAACCTTTGCCTGTAAAATGTGACTAATATGGAATGGTAAATAATCTTCCTAACATAATAAACCACGTGTGAGTTATAAAAATGTGTCAAAAGGTTTATGTGTTATAGCCTTACTTCCCTTCTAATTTCTGAAAGCTTGTGTTTACTGTTCTAAATCTATATTTCCATTTTTAAAAATAAAATTTGTAAGTAATAGAAACGTTATAGGCTCAATATAAAGCTTCAAATATTTTAGAAAAACATAAATATTTAAAAGCACTCCAAATCCTGCTATCTAGAGACAGCCATTAATTTTTTGGTGATGTGATTCCAATTAAAATCCCAATGTCATTCCTTATAGAAATAAAAAAAAGCAATCATGCAATTCATTTGGAAAAATAAGAGACCCAGAATAGTCAAAGCAATCCTTAGCAAGAAGAGAGAAGCAGGAGGCATCACAATATCAAACCTTAAACTATACTACAAAGCTATAACAACAAAACGGCATGGTATTGGCACCAAAATAGATATATAGACGAATGGTACAGAATAGAAGACACAGAGATAAACCCACATACATACAGTTATATCAGACTAGACAAAGGCACCAAAAATACACATTGGAGAAAAGATGACCTCTTCAACAAATGATGCTGGGAAAACTGGAAATCCATATGCATCAAAATGAAATTAAAATCCTCTCACCCTGAACAAAACTCAACTCAAAGTGGATCAAGAACCTAGGATTTAGACCAGAGACCCTACACTTAATAGAAGAAAAAGTAGGCCCAAATCTTCATCATGTCAGACTAGGCCTGGACTTCCTTAACAAGACTTCTAAAGTGCAAGAAATAAAATCAAGAATCAATAAGACGGATTTGAACTAAAAAGCTTCTTTCTCCGCAAAAGAAACAATCAATGAGGTGACGAGAGAGCCTACGTTTGGGGAGCAGATCAGATAGAGCACTGATCACAATACAATCAATAAATGGGCTAAGGAGCTGAACAGACACTTCTTACAAGAAGAAATACAATAGATCAACAAATATGTCAAAAAATCTTCAACATCTCTAGTAATTAGAGAAATGCAAATCAAAACGAAGATTTTATCTCATGCCAGTCAGAATGGCAGTTATCAAGAATATAAGCAACAATAAGTGTTGGTGAGGAGTGGGGGAAAAGGCACACTCATACATTGCTGGTGGGACTGTAAATTGGTGCAACCAATCTGGAAAAGCAGTAGGGAGATTCCTTAGAAAACTTAGAATGGAACCACCATTTGATCCAGCTATCCCACTCCTTGGTCTATACCCAAAGGAGTTAAAAGCAGCATACTACAGTAACACAGTCACTTTGATGTTTATAGCAGCTCAATTCACAGTTGCCAAACTGTGGGAGCAACCTGGATGCCCTTCAATAGATGAATGGATAAAGAAACTGTGGCATATATACACAATGGAATATTACTCAGCATCAAAAGAGAATAAAATCATGGCATTTGCAGGTAAATGGATGGAGTTGGAGAGTATCATGCTAAGTGAAGTAAGCCAATCCCAAAAAACCAAAGGCTGGATGTTTTCTCTGATTAGTGGATGCTGATCCATAATAGGGGTGAGTATTGGGAGCCTGGGAGCAATGGAGGAACTCTGGATAGAGCAAAGGGGAGGAAGGAGAAAGGAGGTGGTATGGGAGTAGAAAAGATGGTGTAATGAGATGGACATCATTACTCTAGGTACACGTTTGAAGACATGAATGGTGTCACTCTACCTTCCGTACAACCAGAGAACTGAAAAAATGTGATCGATGCGTGTACTGTGAATTGAAATGCATTCTACTGTTTTAAAAAAAATTAAAAAAATCTTTTGGTGAACCCTTCTGGATCTCTGAGGTATATCTTTACATATGTATAGAGGCATTCCATATAGACTTAGAATTCATAAAAGGAATTGTAACATTTTGCAGTGTTTGTATAACCTGAAAGATACGTTATTTCCAAGCCTTTAATTTTGCAAATGGTGCCATAATGTACATACTTGTACATATAACTTCACAGATAGACTTATTCTACTTTTAAAAATATCTTAAGGCTTTTGGAAATTCTAAAAATAATTTTTTATTATAGAATGTTCAAAAACTTATAATGTATAAAATAAAAATTCTCATAATATGAATACCATCAGTGTGCTTCCCGCACTTAACCTATACCTCTCACAATCATTGCTCATTATATGGCATCTCCTTCCTTCTAGCTGTTCTAGAGAAAAGCCCTGGAATCATCTTTGGTTTCTCACTTCCTTTAAAAAACCCTTGTCCTATTGATTAGCAGAGTCTGTTAGTCTTCCTTAAAAAAACATTCAGGATATAACCAATTCTCATCAGCTTCACCCATACTAATCTGGATCAGACATTGTCATTTCTTGCCTAGCCTAAGAGTATTGAAGGTATGAAAATTTCATTAATATGGCTTTAGATTCCACATTGCAGTTAATCTTCAAGAAATATAACTTGTCAAGTTTTGGGGTAGCATCAAAGAAGAATATTCACAATTTTCTGAAAAGGCTATGAAAATACTTTTTGCTCTTAAAATTATGTATAGCTGTGAGGCCAAGTTTTCTTCATATACTTCAAGTAAAACAACACATTGTAAAAACAACATATTGTAATTATGAAGTTTTCTTTATATACTTCAAGTATATAAAAATAACATATTGTAATAGAACTTTGTGTTGACTACAAGAGGAGGTAAATAGAACTTTGTGTTGACTTCAAGGAGGTAAATTAATCAGCTGACTTTTATTAAAGTTATGTAAAAAGAATAAAACAATGCCATAATTTTCACTAATGTTCTTGTTGCTTACAGTTATTTTTAATAAAAAAATAAATCACATTATTTAACATATGATGAATCTACTATTGATACCTTTAAGTGAAGGAATAAATAATTGAGAATTTCTCAGTTTTAATTAATGTGGGAAATACTCATAGGTATGAATAATTCCTTTTCATTTAAAGTAAATTCCAAAATCCCTATTGTGGTTCATAAACTCCCTATGTGATCTGACTCCATTTTCTGTACAATCTGTACTCCTAATACTCTCAGATAGTTAATATTAACCATCTTTCTCTATCTTTTCTATAGTGGCCTCTCTGATGTTCCTTGAATATACCAAGTAACTTCTTACATGAGAGCCTTGGCACTTGCTTCTCTTAGTGTTTATAATACAGCTTTCCAAAAGCCCCAGGGCTCGCTCTCTTTCTTTAATTCTTATCTTAAATGTCATCTTATCAGTGATCCAGTCCTTAAATATCATATAAAAAACAGTACAAAATGAAACTCTCCAACTTTCTCCTATATTCCCTTCACTGTGATATATATGTGTGTATGTGTGTGTGTTTTTCTTGTGCTACTGGGGATTGAACCCAAGGCCCCAAGCATGTTAGACAAGTTCTTTATCAATGAGCTACATCCCCTAAGTTTCTTGGGCCAGGCTTGAACTCGTGATCTTTCTGCCTCAGCCTCCTGAGTTGTTGGGATTATAGGCATGTACCACTGTGCCCATCTTGACTTATATTTTTAATGGCCAGTCTTTTCCATCTTGAGTGACAATCTATAGGAGCAGAGACTCTTCTGTTTTGTTCATTACAATATGCTTAATGCATAGAGAAGCTCTTGGCACATATTTTACCTTCAACAGATTTTGGCTGAATGGGTGTTGGAAACTGGTAGCTTAATGTATTTATATATGCTTTACCTTTGAAAATTCTTGATTTGATTGACCAGGTGTTTTTCAACAATGTTAAATAAATATTTTTTAAATGCAAGCACATTTTATCATAAAACAGGAAAAAAGGGCAGAAATGATAGAAGAAAGTGTCAGTATTATAAATGACATTCATACCTGACATACTCTGAGAGCTTGGTCCAAGACTGTTTTGGTATCAGTGTCATAATCTGGGCAGGGGAGCATGGCTCGGCTGAGATGTGCCTGAAGCAGGAGATGTGCTTTAGTGTGAGGGCTGTCAAATGAATGGGGATTTAATTCAACAGGAAGACATTTTGCCAATTCACTGTTCATATGATCTTCATTGTGTCTTACTGGCAAATCTGTGTATTCTTCTGCATCCTGCAAAACAAAAACAAGCAAAATTTATATATATATATACACACACACACACACACCCATATACACACATATATATACATATATATGCATATATATACATACACACATACGAATGTCTTTTGCATCAAAATTATAATAATTAATGCACTCCTCAGCTTCACCTACTTTTAAAACATTTAAAGAAACCAAAAATAACCATATCCTTTAGAATTCTGCTTTGTTCAGTACTATCATAAATATAAAGTACAAGCTAGTAATGTACAGTTATTTCTAAACTTCAGGAATGCTCTTTTGTACTTACAGTAAAAAAAAATAACAAAGGACTTACTAGGCATTACACATTATAATGACAGTGGGGCCATAGCAACGAACAAGAAACCGTGAACCCATCAGGGAAAACAGGCAAACAATTTCTAAAAAGTATAATGAATATTATGATATGCTATGTTCAGAGTGCTTAAGCGACATTGAGTTTGGGAACCTACTTATTTTAGAAGGTAAGGAAAAGGGTTTTTAATATTATTATTATTATTATTTTAAGTGATGTGTAAGTTAAGATCTGGAGAATGAGTAGAAGAAATAAGGCAGGGCTGGAGAAAGGGACAAAAATAGAATAGGTGAGTTGAGAAAAGGAAAGTATGTTCATTAAGATTTATTATAATCTATTAGATTATAATCCAGTTGTTCCAAATATTATGCTTAGATTTTTCATCTTAGAAGGCTCAGTGGACACTTAATGACTGATATTGAGGAGGCTACATTTCACTACTGAACCCTACTAAACCTAAATGGAAGTAGACTGTTCCATTAAAAATAGACTGCTCTACTTTATTAGTGTTGTGAAAGAAAAGTCTTATTCTTCCAAATATGTAGTTGAGATTCAGCCCATTGCGTTGATATGGAAGTCCTACATCTATAATAACATTAATTGGATTTGTTAATGTGTATAATTATTTGGTAGTACTTGAATAGGATTTACCCTTCTCTAGCAACTGCATCCCCCCTATATGCACACAAAAGAAAAGATAAAACATATGAAACAGTGACCTTCAAGGAACTGAAGATAGGGCTAAGCTATGCAAAACACTGACCCTTGAGATAGAGGAAACAAACTAGGTAAGCCCTACTATTGCCCCAGCATACCGCATGGAGATTTTCCAGGCAATGGTGCAAAGAATAGGAATCTAAAAGAATCTGGAGGACTCCCTGAGTTAAAGAGATGAAGCTGAATGTCCAAGGATATGAAGGTGAATAAAGTATGCATAACAGAGTACTAAAGGAGAGGGATAGAGAGAGGGCTTAGTTTGGAAGGGAGAAGAGAGGACATTAATGTTCACACAAATGCTAGAGATCTGCAGGGGGTCAACTGTATATTTTTATTCAGAAGTCTATGAAATAGTGCATGCATGTAAGGAAACCACACAAAGCTGGAGAAATAATCATGCAAACCAATTACAGGGAACAGTGTCCAGCACTCAGTGTTAGGAATAATGCTTGTTCCCACCATACTGACCAAAGACACTCATAATTCACAGGGCATAAGATTGAGACGATCTTGCCTAAGGACTGGGGAATAATTAGCTGTACAGTGATTACTACTTGAGACTTGCCTAACAAATTATAAAAGCAAGAGCTGAAAGGGTCAAATGCTTCCAAGTAATTTAACTACATTCCAGAATAAAGCTCAGGATAATTTACAGGAATACAGATGTACACAGTACTCAAGAAGGTGAAATTCACAATGTATGGCACTTGATTAATGGTTACCAGCAGTACAAAAAGCAGGAAAACAGAATCTGTAATGAGGAGAACAATCAATGGAAATTAACCGAGAACTGGCACAGATCTTAGAATTAGCAGACAAGGACATTGAACTGTTATGACAATTGTTTTCCACATATTCAAGAGACAACTACTCAAACTTCAATTTCTAGAGATAAAAATTATAATATTTGAAATGAAAAATGCACTAGACTTTATTAATGGACGAATACACACTGAAGAAGAAAACAGTGAACTTAAAGACATTAACAGAAACTATTAAAAGTGAAACAAAAAAAAATTAAACAAATAAACACAGCATTAGTGAAGAGTGAGACAACTTCAAGTGTCCTAATGTACATTATGGGAGGAAATGCACAAAAATACCTGAAGAAGTAATGGCTGCATAGTTTCCAATTTGATGAAAACTATGAGATAATAGATTCAAAAAGTTCAATGAACCCCAAGAAAGAAAAATGAAGAAAACTATAGTAATCATAATTCAACACAATGGAATTGCTGAAAACCACTGATAAAACATTATATACAGAGAAACAAAAATGACAGCATATTTCTCATCAGAACAACACAATAAAGCAACAGTGGAGTAAATGTACTGGAATAAAAGAAGAAAGAAAAAAAGAAAGAAACCTAGCAGTCTAGAATGTTGTATCAGGTGAAAACACATCCTTCAAAAATGAAGCTGGGCATGGTAGCCAAAGTCTGCAGTCCCAGCTACTTGGGTGGCCAAGGCAGGAAGGTGCTTTGATTCAAGAATTTGGGGCTAGTTTGGAAAACAAAGCTAGACCCTGTTTGTTAAAAACAAAAGCATTTTTAAACATACAAAAGCTGAAATAACTGAAAAAGATACTGTTCAGGCAGAAAATAAATTATACAAATGAAAATATGGAGCTACATAAACAAATGAAAAGCACTAAAAATAGTAATTGTGTAGATAAATATATGAAAATTTGTTCTTATTATTTTAATATTATTGAATGACAACCAATTGTTGCAACAAAAATAATAATAAGTGCATTGTGGAGTTTGTAATATGCAAAAGTAAAATACATGAGACAATAGCATAACTTCTCATTTTATAATATGGTATAATAAGGTGAGCTTCTTTCACGAAACAAAGTAGTATGTCATTTGGAAATAGAATGTAATCAGTTGCTATTTTACTGTTATGGTTGCTATTTAATGCAACCATTCAAATAGCAAAAAAAAGTAGATAAAGCCCAGAAGAAATAACCCAAAAAGGCCAAAAAGGCAAAAACCTAAAAAACCAAAACAACAACAAAAAACCAACCAGAATAAAACAAAACACCCCAAACAAAAAAGGACAAAGAACAAATGGGGTATGTAAAAAATGCTTTTGTATCATAATAAAATTAAAAACCAACAATAGGTCTTTGGAAAATAAATGGCAAGATTATATACTTCAACATAGGTGATTAACATTAAAGGCAAATGTTCTAAACAATCCCATCTAAAGTTAGAGATATTTGCATAATAAAGCATGGCTCAATTATATGCTGCTTATATTAAACACATACACTATACATATACTTGTATATATACATAAATATCATATACATCTGTGGACAAGTATGTTAAAAGTAAAAGGATAGAATAAGACACACCATTCTAATACAAATCGAAAGAAAGGAGAAGTGGTTATATTTATTTCAGACACAGTAAGTTTCAGAGCAAAGAATATTATCTAGGATGAAGATGGTCATTTTGTAAAGATAAAAAAAATCAGTCAGCAGGATATAGCAATTGAAAACATTTAGGCTTCAAATAACATGAAGAAAAATTGGTACAGGTACAAACAGAAATCTGAAAAACAGACTTCCAAATAATCCATGAATCAAGGAGAAATAAGGAAAATTAAATAAATGAATAAAAATAAAAGCACAATATATTACATTTTTTGGATTATCACTTAGAGGGAATTTATAAAACTTAAATGTCTATGTTTAAGAAAAGAAATGTCTTGAGATAATGACCTTAATTTCTACTTTAAGAAACTAGAGAAAGAAGACCAAATTAAACCCAAATAAGCAGAAGAAAGAAAATTTTAAAAGAATTAAAGCAAAAATAATTGAAATAAGAAAGGAAAGCTAGAGAGAAAAATCAGTGAAACCAAAATCTGGTTCTCTGAGAAGATCAATACAATTGATAATCCTCTAGTAGATAGATTATAATAAAGACAGAGAAGACACATATTAGGCATAAGTTGTGGGGACACATAACCACACATTTTACAGCTTCTAAAAGGGTAATAAGAAAATAATTTCAATAGCTTTATGCCTATAAATGTAAAAACAGATACATGTACAAATTCTTTGAAAGACAGGAACTACCAAAATTTACCCAATAAGAAACAGATAACCTGAAAATCTCTATATGTACTAAATAAATTGAATTAGTCATTAAACATTTTCTCACAAGGAAAATTTCATGCCTTGATGGATTCCCTAGCAAATTCTACCAAACAGTTAAGGAAGTTTTAAAACCAACTCTGCATGAACCTTCCTTGATAATTAAAGAGGAGGGGATCATACATATAAATGCAAATTTGATAAAGTGACAAGTGCTATGAAGATGAGATATGGAAATGAGATAGAGGTCAGCAAAGGAATTTGACCAACTTAGGAAGGTTGAGAGGCTTCCTGAAGAAAAAGGCAGTTAAGCTAAGAAACAGGATGAGAAGATAGGAACTCGATGAGGGGAGAAGTGAAGAGTGTTCTAGGAGAACTTCCTCACAGCAGAAAGGAAAATGTTGAGTTCAAGATACTAAAAAATGCCTATAAAAAAAGTTCCTATTAATTAAATAGGGTATGCTGAAAAAGTACCTTGAATATTATTTGGAACATTCTGTTGAACTCAACTGGATAAATATTTGTTAAGTCTCTTAAAATTTAAAGACAATAGTCAAAAATATCATGGCTATTGTACAGTATTATTATTAATGTACAGTATTATTTGACTTTTAATATAAGAAGTGACACCTAACACTTAATGTTTTCCCCTATACATCATCTTGGTTTTCTTTCTGTATTCATTTCAGCTCTTTTCATTTTTCTTTGAAGACATCTGCCAAAAAGAGTTACTAACTATATATGATAGTGCTCTTATTTTTGGATTTTTGGTGAATTCAGGACTGAAGAATTTTTACCTGCCGACTGACCCATTTCAACCTCATGTCTAGGTTCCATCCAAATGCCTATCAACAAGTCTACTTATCTTCCCAAGCCTTGTGAATTGGTTTAAGAAAATCTGAAGAGAAGAATATCTGAGAAGGAAGAAAATGACTCAGAAATCAAAAACATGATCTGTTCCTTCAAGGATATTAAAATCATACTGTGAAAAACAATTTATATAAATGAATAAGCATTTTAAGTGTAGAATAAAAGTGAAGCAAAGTGGATGTGCTGGAAAGTTTCCCAGAAGAGCCAGTGTTTGTTCTAGGTTTAGAATAACTTGTAGAAGAGAGAGTGAGAGAGATTCTCTGCATTCCAGGCAAAGAAAACAGTGTGAGCAGATCCATAAAAACAGTTCAGGAGAGTCTAAGGTTTAAGCCTCAGGGATGAAGAAAATGATGATGCTAATTAATAGGAGAGAGTTGGGAACACTCAGTGAACAGGAGCTTTTTGTCAAGCATGCAAAATATATTTAAAGAGAGGGCAAAATTCAGACAGTTGGTGGAGGTGGTGAAGAAAGAAAAAACCAGCCTTAAGCTGGTCTAAAAATGTATTTGTAATTCAGATTCTTTCTCTTGTTCATGAAGTATAGTTCCTTCTGATATTTTATTGGAGAAAAAGCAATGACCCTTTTAACCTTCCAAACTGAATTGACTCTCCATGTTTCAAATATGTAGGGAACAGGATGAAGTTTACAAATTATATGAAAAGTTTAATTAAAAAAAATTTGCAAAGTAGGAATTTGAAAACACTGTCGTATGCATATAGTAATGTACTTCTCTCGGTACAATCTTGCTCAAATTTAATTATATATGCTATTTACCCTTTCCTCCCACAGAGGGAGCAGAAGAAGGAGGTTGGAGGGAGCAGAGAAAAAAAAAGAGATAGACAGACAGAAAGACAGGTAGAGGTATCTCACAATGAGCCTTTTAATTTTCATATACCCGTGGAAGTGTGAACCTCTTTCTAAGGTGAACATGATTCTAGTATTTAAAGATTCACATTTCTGATATAGCATGACTTGTAAATACATATTAGCTACTTCATTTGGTGCTAAAGAAACAATGATGTGCTCCAATGTTAGAGGAAAAACTAGTGGCTTTGAACTCACTGACAGGCAGCATATTTAAACAGAGCTGACTAAACATAATCATGCTTATTGTACCTGTGGAGTTATTCAGGTAACTTTGATCATAGATGTCTTTTTAGTTCTATCCTTTAGAATCCCAGTTCCATGTAAGATATGACTCCACTACTTTCTAAACCATGCCAACTCTTCTTGAATTATCTGATTTATTGCTTTAATCCCCTTCTTTACTGGGATTGGAAATTTGCCCACTGCTGGTAGTATCAGTATTAGATGAGTCTGCTAACAGCTGAGTACATTTTAGGTTGGAAAAAATGCTTTGCAGTAGTCTCGTCTCGGTTTAATAAGGGGCCTTCAGATCTTTAGTGTAGGTTACCCAAAGATAAAAAAAAATTTACTAAATAAAATTTAATTCAGTGATGCCTCTTACACAGTATGTAATGTAATCTCTCTGAACTAAAAGTTCCTTTATTTCTTTGTAAAAAATACACTTAAAAAATTAAAAGTACTTTAACAGCTACAATGGGCAGGTCTTACTATGCTGGGTAATTTATTTTAACAAATTATTTATTCAGAATATATTATTGATGGGTGTACATAGTGGCAAACAAAACCAGATGAAGCTCTGAAGTCTAGTGGGGAAACCAGACCTTAATCAAAATTGACCACAAATAAATATAAAGTGATAACTGAACACATGTGATAGGGAGACACACACATAACAAGTGGGTCAGGAAGGAATCTCTAAAGAGGTTCAGCATACCCTATTTAATTAATAGAAACTTTTTTTATAGGCATTTTTCAGTATCATGAACTCAACATTTTCCTTTCTGCTGTGAGGAAGTTCTCCTAGAACATTCTTCACTTCTCCCCTCATCGAGTTCCTATCTCCTCATCCTGTGTTTCTTAGTTTAACTGCTTTTCTCTTCAGGAAGCCTCTCAACCTTCCTAAGTTGGTCAAATTCCTTTGCTGACCTCTATCTCATTTCCATATCTCATCTTCATATACTTTTCTCTTATTGAATTTAAAGACAGTAAAATTAATTTTTTAAAAAGATAAAGGGGGCAGAGGGAATACATTAAGGTATGAATTAAATGGATAAGGGGAGTAACTTTTACTATGAGAAAAAACTCTTAAGTGACTTTTACTATGAGAAAATACTCTTAAGTGACTTTTACTATGAGAAAATACTCTTAAGAAGGTTTATACTTACCCTTACTTTTCAAATTCAAGTTATGTCTCCACGTATACTTGATAATAAAACAATTTGAAAATGCCTATGTTGATTTTATTATTAAATATATGCTTTTGGGAAGTAAATTCTTTTTTCCATTATTAAATTTGACAAAGGCAACAGTTTTGGGATCATCAAAGGAGTTGAGATTTGATCTACAGATGTTTATAAACTATCAAATTAATTCATTTCTATAGTTAAAAACTATCCACAATAAACAAGTTTCATCAAGAACTATTACTTCAATTGAGTATCCTTCTTTTTCTGCTTCCAGTGTTTAAATTAAAGGGAATCCAAAGAATGTGGTAATAAGTTATCCATTTCCCTGAAGAAACTATACTTCACTAGGGTATATGGTATGGTATGTAGCAGAAGAGGGAATGAGGAACCTGAGAATTGATACAATAGGTGGATACAGTTCTGCCTTTTACAAGTATGTGACCTTATGAGGGTAACTGTACCTCCCAAATTCCTTGTTTTAAATTGGGATGTAGCATGAGGATTCAGTGTAATAGTGTTTATAAAACATTTGAATATGGAAAGACTTGGTATAAATGTCAGGCATTATTTTTTTTTTAAATATTTATTTTTTAGTTGTAGGTGGACAGAATATCTTTATTTTATTTTTTATGTGGTGCTGAGGATCGAACCCAGTGCCTCACGTGTGCTAGGTGAGCATGCTACCACTGTGCCATAACCCCAGCCCATCAGGCATTATTAATAGTAACAATAATTGCTACATTTGATAACAACTAGGATGTTGACTAAGTTTTAAGATTCAATTATTTGAGTTTTCTATAGTTTTCACTTGTAAATCTTTTATGATTACATAAGTGTACTTTATTATCTGAAATAAAATTCACTTACCATCATTTAGAAATATGCATTTTAAAATGTTATATTAAAATTCTTAAAATAGAATATATTTATACTTATGCTTTCCAAGTAATTATATATTCATTTTACTTCACCAGTCATACAATTTTTATGTAACTGTCATTGAAAATATTGGTTTTTTTGAAAGACAATGTGCTCCTAATATAAGAGACAGTTAAAGTATTCAGGAATTGTATCCTTTTGAACTACAGATTTGTTATTGTGGGCTTTTGACTACAATATCCAGTTAGGCTTCTTTTAAATCCAATTAATTAAATGTTCAAAAAAAGTACTATAGTGGATGTGATAAGGAAACATGCTCTTTTCAGTGCACCTAAGTGGAACTAACTCAAAATATTGCAGAAAGGGGAAATGAAAGAATCATTTATACTACATATTTGGTATACCTTTTCTGAAGGAAAAGTTACATTATTTTTAAATCTTATGTTGTTTTCTAAATAAAAATCAAATGCTCGTGGGCCATAAGAAAGATAATATTAACTTTAAATCAATTAATAAAAATATTAGTTGGCTTTTATTGTTGTTGTTGGTAGTGGTGCTTTATTACGGACTCCAGAAACAGATTTAAAATGAAGACTGACTAAAGACAACTGCTATTTAATCCTCAATTGCTCTGCCAGACCCTCCAGTGAAAACCATGGTCACTTATTCCTGGAATTCCATTTCACAATTTTTCTAGGCTCTTTAGTATGTGACATGCTTGCTTCACCACTTTACTTAGCTCTTATGTCCCTCAAGTATTTTATTCTGGATGTTTTAGAATACTTTACAAAGGAGATTTTTTTTTCCCCTTAAACTTGATGTAGATTGACTAGAAAAGCAACAATCTCAGGATCAGCAAAGAAATCTAGCAAAATAATCAAAATCCTTAGTTAAAAACAAACAGGCAAACAAAAACCCTTTATAGCCATTTCTTTCTCAGTAGGACACTCTATTTATCTCCAAATTACTCCTCTAATTTTAAACAACTTGTCTAGTTAATTTCCTGTGTGTGATCACTAACTATAAGTGAGGTTCATTTTCTTATCTACATCATGTAGGTAATTAAAGGAAATTGAAAGTGGGTAGTGAAGCTTTTATGCAACTGGGATTGAAGCTGAATGGAGGGCAACGAGGTCAGTGGACTCCATTATATTTTTATGTGAGAGGCTGGTTTGTCTCCCCTCTCCTTGTTTATTTAGTGTAGGCTGGATAGACTACGAACTGCAAATCTGTGTCTCTGATTTGCCCAGATGTCCTTGAATAAAGACATCTTCCTCTGCAAATGCTAAATGACAGTGATTGACAACCTATGATGAACTCTGCTTGTAACCCCCTGCTACTGTTTTTAGATTACAAAAGAAAAAAGCAGAATAAAGAAACATCTTTCATAATCACATCAAACGGTCCCTGCTGTTCACTCAATACTTTTCATTTTGTTTCCCTTTTATTACAAACCTCAATCTGTTCTACAAATGCCATAAACTCAGATACTCCAGAAAAAGTAGTAAATAAAAAAATGTGTATGTATGCTACCACATTTTGTTTGTATATTTACACAGATTTTTAGTTTACTGGAGGTACACATTCCTACACAATATTTAATTCACATCACCTCACAAAAATTACTTGTTTGTTCTAAGAATAACCTGCCAATTTATTCTGCTGAGTTAGGCCTTTCAGACATTAGTTGGCACCTGGGTTTAGTTAGGGCTTCTGTAGTTCTATTTGATATGTAAATCTTACAAGGACTTGTGGCCCTTAAATACATCGACTGTACTTTACCTTTTAGATTTGTTAAAATAAGAAACTGATGAGTAAATACTTATAATTTACTTAAGCTTTTTCTTTACTGAAAAAGTATATGAACAAATGAATGATGTTTGTGTGTATGTGTGTGTGTGTGTTTGTGTATACACACACATTTTTTCAGGTGTACTATTAAGAGTCGCCTTTACCTAAGCAAATTTCTGAGGAGAGGAAAGAAAAGGGTAGCATGAGTTCATGCTTGGTCTTGTGCAAATGTTACATAATAGTAAACTGGTACTTTTATGTCAGTACACACATCACTGCCTACATTGAACTCACTAAACAGCAGATAAGAGGGCACTTGCACAGTGGGGATGCCAGCCTGATCAATTTGAGAGACTAAAGAAGCTTTATGCTATAACTTAATCTCTGTCATGGGAAAAGTAAAACTTATAAAGTTAATGAGTTCTAGACTTTAAGTAGCACTTGATTAATTTGTAACATTCTGAGGCGCTAAAACAAACCAAAATTAGTTTCTCACATTCCAGTGCTGTCTTTTGGCTACTGAAGCTTCAGAAAAAGCATTTCAGTAAATTTCCCTGATAGGAACCCCATTCAATTTATTTATTTTCTGAAGTATTAAATTAATGGGGTATTATGTATTTTATAATAACATTTAAAAAAGAGTCTGGCATTTACCAAGCTAGGTTCAGATATTAGTTCATATTGCCTTATATTCAATAATCTATTAAAAATAATGATATAACTTTTTTCTACATATTATCAAATTATATATAACTGATGTTTCAATATTTATAACTTGTACTTTTATTACAATGATCTATTCAAATTGAGTAAATCATACACTATCATATGAAACAAACTTATAAAAAAACTTAAAAAAATCTATGTATCAAAAATAAAAGATAAATGACTTATAAACTAGACTTACATGACATCTGCACTCATAAAATTCAGTTTAATGTATATTAGAAATGAACTTAATACTTTAAAGACAAACATAAAAGAATCTTATATTAGAAAACATTTATTACAAAGTGATAAAATGAAGATTTAATTCCTCATTAACATTTTTCTAATGTGAACTTAATTTATTTCACTATAATAAAGTGTCAAAATAATTTTACTATATGTGGATGGCAAAAATATAAATTTTGCTGAATATTATTATAATTTCTCCTAAGATCTATGTGTGTTCCTTTTAGGACTTACATGAGTATATGTATCTGATTTGTATCAATGTCTTAAACTTATGGACATATGTTTGGCCTTCAACCAATTTAGGGAAAGCACAGAGTCAATTGCCAAAAATAAATATGAACAAGAAAAAATACATTATTCTTTCCATTGTAAGAAGGACCACCTGGTTGACAGCTGGATTTTAAGGGATCTTACAATAGTGGGTACCAGCAGGTCTGTTGTACTTAAAATAATTTCAGTGGTAAGAATTCCATCAGAAACTTCTATTTCCCAGGATTTATAGCTAAGTCCTTAAAAAATTGCTCTTTGATGAAGCTTGAAAAAAATTCCTCAGTTTTCAAGGATATAATAAAAATGCCTTATAGCTTAACAATGTTTAGATATTTTCCTTTTAAGAAGTACAATTCTTGTGACTATTAGTTCTGAATCCTAAAAAGGGATATTGAGATTAACAGCAATATATAACAATTGTATAAGGTCAAAAGTCACATTCTGCAATCTTCCTTTGAAAAGAGAAATAAACTTTTTTCTTATCATCTTTCTTCTGATTTTAAAACTTCACATATTTGTTGGAGGTAACTTTATAATTTGCATTTCTATAGGCTAGGGATATATATTAAACATAAACAAACAAACAAACCCATAAAACAAAAATTAAACCCAAAGAGGAAAGGATTAAGGCATACTAAGAAAACATTTTCACTCTATTTAATATTTACTGAATATTTTTGTTCTGGGGGTTAGGAAATGCATATACAAAAATTAAATAAATCTAAAAGTAAAACATCAACACGGTCCAGTATAAAAAAATCATAAGCAAATACAGGAGCAATTGAAAAATAAATGAAATACAGACTGTTAAAAATTTAGAAATAACAACTGAGGCTGAATTAAGGACTATTTTAAGAGGAGCTGAGCCAAGATGGATGGATGAATGTCAGACATGTTTGCAAGGGCATTTTGTTGTTGTTGTTGTAACAAAAGTTATTTAAAATTTATGAGGAAGAACGACTCAGAAAACCATACAGGAGGTAAGAGGGGGAGAACCAGTGGAATACTAAAGCTGTATAGTGAGTAGTAAGATATATCATCTTAGGGATATATGATATTTCATCTATCTATTATTCAGTTGGTGGGCATTTGGGATGTTTCCACTTTTGGACTATCATGAATAAATATGAACAATTTGTGTAGAAGTTTTTGTCTGAATATGTTTCAATCCCTTTGAGTACACTCCTAGGAGTGAAACTGATGTGTCATGTGGTATCTCTCTGCTTAACCTTTTTAGGAGCAGCCAAAATATTTTTCCAAAGTGGCTACACCTTTTACATTCCCACCAACAATGCATGAGGGTTCTAATTTCTCCAGATTCTCACCAACACTTATTATTGTTTGTCTATTCACTGTGGTTTTGATTCCATTTCCCTAATGATTACTGATGTTGAATACCTTTTACATGCACTTATTGGCTATTGTACATATTCTTTTTGAGCAATATTATTTATTCTGATTCTTTGCCCATTTTTGAGTCATTTATCTTTTATTTTTGATACAGAGGTTTTTTTTTAAAGCCATTCTGGAAACAAGTTTTTTTATTTGATACATGATTTGTAAATACTTCTTCCATTCTGGGGGGTTATCTTTTCACTTTACTTCTATATTATACTGGAAGCTCTAGAAATACTAAGGAAGAAAAGAAATAATTAAAGGTGTCCGAACTAGCAAGGAAAAAGTAAACCATTTTAGCATTTGTTATACAAATGCTCATTGAAAGTATCATTTTCTTGAAAGTATCATTTGCAGCAGGAAAGCTTTTAACTTTTATGAAGTCCAATTTATTTATTTTTTATTTCATTTCTTGTGCTTTTGGTGTTGTAACTAAGATGGCACTGTTTGACCCAAAGTGATGACAATTGAGACCATCCTTTTTTCTAAAAACATTTCTAAGAGTATTATATTATTTAGTATTATATTATTTAGCTTTTACATTTAGGTCTAGATATATTTAATTTTTATGTATGACATGAGGAAAAAGCCTAGTTTTCTTCTTTTGCATGTATAAATCCAGTTATCTTGGCAGCATTTGTCAAAAAGACTATACTTTCCCCATTTTATTGTTGTGCCATCCTTTAAAACTAATTGACTGTGTTTATTTTGTACTCTATTTCATTGATGAATATGTCTATTCTATGCAACTACCATACTGTTTTAATTATGTAGCTCTGTAGTAAGCTTTGAAATCAGGCAATGTGAGTACTACAAATTTTCAAGATTGTCTTAGCTGAATGGTATTTTTATATAAATTTAAATAGCAGCTTCTAAATTTCTGCACAGACCCTATTGTGATAGAAATTATGTTATATATTAATATGAATATAGGGAAAATCCTATCTTAACAGTATTGTCTTCCAATCCATGGACATAAAATATACTTATCTAGATCTTTAATTTATTTCAACAATGTTTTGTAGTTTTCAGGGTAAAAATCTAGTACTTCTTTGGTTAAATTTATTCCTATTTTATACTTTAAAATTTTTTTATTACTTTTATTTATTTATCCTACTTAGGTATACATGATAGCAGAATGCATTTTGATTCATTGTACACAGACAGAGCACAACTTTTTATTTCTCTGGTTGTATGTGATGTAGAATCACAACGTATATGCAGTCAGACATGAAGCTAGGGCAATGATGTCCATCTTATTCCACCATCTTTACTGTTCCCATGCCCCCTCTCCTATTTTATTCTTTTGAAAGAATTGTAAGTAGAATTGTTTTTTTTTTTTTTTTTTGATTTTATATAAACTTGCTCATTACTAGTGTATGGCAATATGATTGACTTTTGTATGTTGATCTTATATCCTTCAACCTTGCTAAACATTTTTTCTTCAGTTCTAACAATGTTTTAATAGGTTCCTTAGGATTTTTTCTATATAAGATGTCATCTGCAAATGGAAATGGTTTACTTTTTCCTTGCTAGTTCCGACACCTTTAATCATTTCTTTTCTTCCTTAGTATTTCTAAAGCTTCCAGTATAATATAGAAGAGAAATAGTGAAAAAAAATATCCTGTCTTGTTCCGATGTTCAAGGGAAATTTTCCAGTATTTTACCATTTAGCATGATGTTAGCTGTGGATTTTTTATAGCTTTTGTCAGTTGAGGAAGTTCCTATATGTTCCCATTTTGTTGAGTGTTTTCGTTATGAAACAAAATTGTTGAATTTTGTCAAAATTTTTTACATCCACTGAATAATAATGTGACTGTCCTTTATTGTATTAATATGCTAATTATATTAGTTGCTTTTCAGTTGTTAAATGAACTTTGCATTCATTGGTAGACATCACTTGATCAAGGTATATAATCTTTTTACTATGCTGCTGAATTTGGATTGCTAGTATTTTACCAAACATTTTTGCATCTATATTCATAAGAGACATTAATCTGTAGTTTTTCTGTGAAAAATCTTATCTGGTTTTGGTGTTAGGGTAATAATGGCTTCATAAAATGAGTTGTGTAGTATTCTCTCTTATATTTGAATGAAGTTTTTAAAGGATTAATATTAATTCTTAGAATATGTGGTAGAATAAAGCCATCTGGGACTGGGCCTTTCTTAGTGGGGAGTTTCAAATTACTTAATTCAATCTCTTTAATTATTATAGAGATATTTACTTTTCTTTGAGTTACTTTTCATAGTTTATGCCTTTCTAGAAATTTATTCATTTCAATAAAATTATATGATTTTTTAATACTCATAGTATTTGCTTGTAATCCTTGGAACTTCTATGAGGTTGGTAGTGATATCCTCCTTGTTGCATTACTGATTTTATTTTTTGGTACTGGGGATTGAACTGAGGGGCACTTTTCCATTGAGCCACATCCCCATCCCTTTTTTAAATTTAGAGACACGGTCTAAGTTGCTGAGGCAGCCTTTGAACTTGTGATCCTCCTGCCTCAGCCTCCTGAGTTGCTGGGAAACAGGTGCATGCCACTGAGCCCAGCTCATTACTGATTTGATTAAGTTGAATGTTTCCTTTTATAAAATTCCCCTTGATTTATTTTAGCTAAAGTTTTGCCTATTTTTTTGATGTTTCTCAAAGAACCAATTTTGAGTTTCTGCTAAAAAGTGAACATGCTCTCAAAAGTTCATAAAGCAACAATATTTATAGACAGGGCTTTTGGGAGTATTAGGTTATGAGAGTAGACTGCACATGAATAGGATCAGTGCCCCTAATACAAGGAATCACAGACGGACCTCTTGCCCTTTCCACCATGTGAGGACACAAAGAAGATGATCATCTATGTATTGGGCCCCTACTAAACACTGAATCTACTGATACCTCAATCTTGGGCTATCTCAGCCTCTAGAACCGTGAAACACAAAAGTTGTTTATAAGCCATCCAGTTTAGTATTTTTTTTTAAAGCAGTATGAATAGATGAAAATAGTTTTGTTGACTCTCTATACTGATTTTTTTCCTCTCACTTATTTCAACACAAATCTTTATTATATGCTTCCTCTGGATTGCTCTTCTTTATCTAGCTTCTCAGGATGAAAATTAGGTTACTGATTTGAAATAGTTCCTTAATATAGGCATTTACAGTTATGAATTTCCTAAGCACTAATTTAGCTACATCTCATAAATATTGGTATGTATGTTTTCATTTTCATTATTTGAAAATATTTTCAAATTTGTTGTGATTTCTCCTTTGATCCCCTGGTTATTTGCAATTGTGTTGTTTAATTTTCATGCTTGTTACATTTTTGAATTACTTTTTATTATTGGTTTACAACTTAATTTAATTCTGGATAAAGAATACACTCTTCTGACTTCAGTTTTTATTTTATTGAGACTTGTTTTATGGCGCAGTCTATGGTCTGTTCTGGAGATGTTCCAAGTGCACCAAAGAAGAATGTCTTCTATATTACTAGACAGAATGTTATTTGAATCTTCCGTAATCTTATTAATCTTCTGTCCAGTTATTGTATCTACTGTTAAAAACATAGTTTTTAAGTCTGCCACTATGATAACTAAATTCTTTTTTATTTATATTTTATTTATTTTTATTTTTATTTTATTTATTTTTAAACAGCAATTCACAGTACACAATTTTGGAGCATAATTTTTCAGTTCTCTGGTTGTACACAAGGTAGAGTAACACCATTTGTGTCTTCATATGTGTAGTGTACCTAGGGTAATGATGTCCATCTCATTCCACCATCTTTTCTACTCCCATGCCCCCTCCCCCTTCCTCCCCTTTGCCCTATCCAAAGTTCCTCCATTTCTCCCAGGCTCCTAACACCCACCCCTATTATGGATCAGCATCCACTAATCAGAGAAAACATCCAGCCTTTGGTTTTTTGGGATTGGCTTACTTCACTTAGCATGATACTCTCCAACTCCATCCATTTACCTGCAAATGCCATGATTTTATTCTCTTTTGATGCTGAGTAATATTCCATTGTGTATATATGCCACAGTTTCTTTATCCATTCATCTATTGAAGGGCATCCAGGTTGCTCCCACAGTTTGGCAACTGTGAATTGAGCTGCTATAAACATCAAAGTGACTGTGTTACTGTAGTATGCTGCTTTTAACTCCTTTGGGTATAGACCAAGGAGTGGGATAGCTGGGTCAAATGGTGGTTCCATTCTAAGTTTTCTAAGGAATCTCCCTACTGCTTTTCCAGATTGGTTGCACCAATTTACAGTCCCACCAGCAATGTATGAGTGTGCCTTTTCCCCCACTCCTCACCAACACTTATTGTTGCTTATATTCTTGATAACTGCCATTCTGACTGGCATGAGATGAAATCTTCGTTTTGATTTGCATTTCTCTAATTACTAGAGATGTTGAAGATTTTTTGACATATTTGTTGATCTATTGTATTTCTTCTTGTAAGAAGTGTCTGTTCAGCTCCTTAGCCCACGTATTGATTGGGTTGTTTGTTTTTTTTGGTGTTGAGTTTTTTTGAGTTATTTATATATCCTGGAGATCAGTGCTCTATCTGATGTGCGTGTGGCAAAAATCTGCTCCCCAAATGTAGGCTCTCACTACATTCATTGTTTCTTTTGCTGGGAAGAAGATTTTCAGTTCGAATCCATCTCACTTATTGATTCTTTTTTTTTTTTTAATTTTTAATTTTTATTTATTTTTCTCAAATTATGGCATTCACTTATTGATTCTTGATTTTATTTCTTGCACTTTAGAAGTCTTGTTAAGGAAGTCGGGGCCTAGTTTGACATGATGAAGATTTGGGCCCACTTTTTCTTCTATTAGGCATAAGGTCTCTGGTCTAATTCCTAGGTCCTTGATCCACTTTGAGTTAAGTTTTGTGCATGGTGAGAGATAGGGGTTTACTTTCATTTTGCTGCATGTGGATTTCCAGTTTTCCAGCACCATTTGTTGAAGAGGCTTTCTCCAATGTATGTGTTGGTTCCTTTGTCTAGTATGAGATAACTGTATTTATGTGGGTTTGTCTCTGTGTCTTCTATTCTGTACCATTGTTCTACATGTCTATTTTGGTGCCAGTATCATGCTGTTTTTGTTACTATAGCTTTGTTGTATGGTTTAAGGTTTGGTATTGTGATGCCTTCTGCTTCACTCTTCTTGCTAAGGATTGCTTTGGCTGCTCTGGTTCTCTTATTTTTCCAAATGAATTTCATGATTGCTGTTTCTATTTCTATAAGGAATGACATTGGGATTTTAATTGGAATCGCACTGAATCTGTGTAGTGCTTTGGACCGTTTTGATAATACTGATTCTGCCTATCCAAGAGCCTGGGAGATCTTTCCATCTTCTAAGGTCTTCTTCAATTTATTTCTTTAGTGTCTTGTAGTTTTCATTGTAGAGGTCTTTCACCTTTCTTGTTAGATTGATTCCCAAGTATTTTATTTATGATCACTGAATTCTTTTACCATTTAGTTATGTCAGTTTTTGTTGTATGCATTTAAGACTTTGTACAGATGAATATAGTATAATTGCTATATCTGATGAGTTGACTTTTTTATTATTAAAATAGTCTCATTGTTTCTATTAAAATTAGAAATTATTTTTTGTCTGTTTTGTCCAATATTGGTATAGCCATTGACATTAGTTTAGTGTAGTCCCGCTCTTTTATCATGGCTGTTTGCACATCTTTCCCCATACTTTCACTTTTATTTTTTTCTGGTCTCAGGATTGAACTCAGGATACTTGACCGCTGAGCCACATCCCCACCCCTATTTTGTATTTTATTTAGAGACAGGATCTCACTGAGTTGCTTAGTGCCTTACCATTGCTGAGGCTGGCTTTGAACTCACTATTCTCCTATCTCACCCTTTGGAGCCACTGGGATTATAGGCGTGTGCCACCGCACCCAGCTATACTTTCACTTTCACCTAACTGTAACTTGAATATAAACTGTATTTCTTGTAGATGACACATAGTTGTTACTGTCTTCAGTTTGACAATTTATGCCTTTTGATTCTATTGTTTAACTCACTCAAATGTTTTTATTGATACGGTTAGATTACATTATCATCTTCCTTTGGTTTTATTTCTCAAGTCTTTTTTGTTCCTCTCCTTCTTTACTGGCATCTTTTACATTAAATGAATACTTTCTAGTGAGAATTTTAATTTCTTAAATGATCTTATTCCATTTCTGTGTTTTTTATTTTTACTCATTATTCAAGGGCTAAAACATGCATATTAACTTATCAAAATCAATTCCATATTTATACTAACTTATTTTCAGTGAGATATGGAAACATCATTCCTACACCTATTTCCTTTCCCCTCTTTTACTGCTATCATTATTACACATGTGTATATGTTACAAACTAAAAAAAATGTAATTATTATTGTCTACACTTTTATAGAAGCTGAGAGAAAAAAGCAAATATAAATTTACGTGTTTGTCATGAAACATTCTTAGGTGTAACTTCCTCACACTTTATTCAAAGAAATTTAATCCACTGGAACTCCAGGTAAGTGGAGTTCTTTCTTCTTAAGACCTACCTCTCCCCTTGGGCTGCACAGAAGTAGCTGGGGGTGAGGTCAGTGGCCCACGTCTTCAAGAATGATACCACTGCTCTGTGAGGGAACTCTGGGAAGAGACAGTAGGTGCTAGTCTTAGCTGGTTTCTTATGAAATGAAACTCCATCCTATAAGAGAGCTAGGATGGGGGTGATTAGCCCCAGTATTTCTGGACTGCCACATCTGGAATAAAGCTTGCTCTCTGAGTGGGGCCTAGGTGGGAAAAGGGAGGCTGGTCTGCTAAGCCAACAATGCTTGGATTAGAGCTGTGCAAGAATTTGGTGAAGGGTATTGATGAAAGATGCTGGCTGCCTGTCCAATTTGGGCACTTTCAAGCATACCTTATTGTCTCTACAAGCAAAACAGGAGACAATACTCAACAGTCCTCTTTAAAAAAAAAGGATTTTTGGGAAATATGGTCTGTAGTCTGGTTTACTGTAGAAAAGCAGAGAAAATTACACAAGATTATGATACTATAAGTGCTCAAAAGCAAAGAATTTGACTATCAAAAATTTAAGGGAAGTTATTGGGAAAACTAGTGATGTCCTGAAGTAAAATAGTGCACCATGACCAAGTGGGGTTCATTCCAGGGATGCAAGGTTGGTTCAACATACAGAAATCAATACATGTAATCCATCACATCAATAGATTTGAAGATAAGAATCACATGATTCTATCAATTGATGCAGAGAAAGCATTCAACAAAATACAGCATCCTTTCATGTTCAAAACACTAGAAAAACTAGGGATAATAGAAACATACCTCAACATTGTTAAAGCAATATATGCTAAGCCCAAGGCCAACATCATCCTAAATGGAGAAAAATTGGAAGCATTCCCTCTAAAAACGGGAACAAGACAGGGATGCCCTCTCTCACCACTCTTATTCAATATAGTCCTTGAAACTCTAGCCAGAGCAATCAGACAGACGAAGAAAATTAAAGGGATACAAATAGGAAAAGAAGAACTCAAACTATCGTTATTTGCAATCGACATGATTCTATACTTAGAGGATCCAAAAAGTTCCACCAGAAAACTTCTAGAACTGATAAATGAATTTGGCAAAGTTGCAGGATATAAAATAAATATCCATAAATCAAATG
This sequence comes from Geosciurus inauris, assembly GCA_004024805.1. NCBI lineage: Eukaryota > Metazoa > Chordata > Mammalia > Rodentia > Sciuridae > Geosciurus > Geosciurus inauris. Next base: position 61,584 of record PVHX01000764.1, on the reverse strand, counting down.
CATTTCTATACATCAGCAATGAGTCCTCTGAAAGAGAAATTAGAAAAACTACTCCATTTGCAATAGCCTCCAAAAAAATAAAATACTTGGGAATCAATCTAACAAGAGTGGTGAAAGACCTCTACAGCGAAAATTACAAGATACTAAAGAAAGAAATTGAAGAAGATCTTAGAAGATGGAAAGCCCTCCCATGTTCCTGGATAGGAAGAATCAATATTATTAAAATGGCCAGACTACCCAAAGCACTATACAGATTCAATGCAATCCCAATTAAAATCCCTGAAGTATATTTTTGAAAATAATTTTTCTATGTAATTGTATACTAAAACTTAACATAAATTAACAAGTATTATATCCTGATACATATAATCGTTAAAAAAATTTTTGTCCCTTGGAAAAAAACTTTAGCTTTTGTTCTTAGCAAATCATTGAGATTAATGTCCAAATTTTGATGAATATAAAAACAAGTGAATTTTTTACTCATAGCTTTTAGCTTCATTTTCTAATGTAAAATATTCCCAAACCTCTCTTTCTTCCTCTCTTGCATTTATTATAAAATGTCACTCAATAAATTCATTTCAAGTGATTTTTTTCCAAAAACCAGCATTCTCAGTCCCCTAGTACTAACTCTTATTTGACTATATTGATCTTATTTAGTGCACTGAAGACTAGATTTGTAGGTGTTGTTCCTTATTCAGGCTGAGTATGGTACTTAAAGATACCATATATTTCTTCTGAGTGGGATGTATAGCTGATAAGAACTGGCTTATTCAATTGGTATAGATTGGGAAAATGATTGCTCAAGTTTATTAGCAATCATTATTACTTCAAAAATGATTTAACAAACTGTCCTAGACTTCTTCCTATGCCTTAGTTATTTCTCTAGCCACTTTGACACTTACTCACATCCATTCCCTATTATGTCCTCTGGTTATTTCCTTAAGACTAGAAAGCCTTCCTGATACTCACAAATCTTGCATTTTTTGTAAGAACATTTGTATGAAGTGTTAATCTCTAAATTTTGCTTTGTGCCTTAAAAATGTTTTCTCTCTTCTTGAACTACAAAATGCTCCTATTGAAATAAGATTTGGACTCAGAGTTAACAAAAATTCTGAGTTTAGCCAAAAGAAAGATCTACTTCATTATCTAAGGTATAACTAGAGTTATGAGTGCGACTGATTTTAAATGAACATACCAGAATACATGTGTGTCATGCCATTCAAAATAAACACCTTGGGAAATTGGAAATGCATTTTAATAGGGCTTTCACTACTCAAAGCAACACCCTCTCTTGGCATTTACTTAGAATGACTTTAGAAACTACACATTACCTTGTAGTCATAACAAATTTCAGAAACAATAAAAAATTACATGGCCCAAATTAATCAACAACTTTTTACTTACTTGTCTTGGCTTCTAATAACTTGTTATTTTTTAAAAATAAAAGCTAAAGTTCAGAACAATAAAACCAAATACCCACCATTAATGGATGACATTTTGTTTTTAAATTATTCAAAACAATGTGCCATAGGGAGTGAAAGAAGTTAGTATTTTATTGTAATGGCAGAACCTAACAAAAATAGTTTTCAAGATAAATAATCTTAATTCTATTTGTTGAAAAGGTCACCAAAATTTATCTGGTAACCCACGTTCACTACTCAAAAAGATGAACATACTGATAGATCACACAATAAGATAAGGGAAAAAGGTGCCATGTGAAAACCCCAACTTGGAAGAACAAAAACACTGAAAAAAGACTGGACATACATTTCAAAACAAAACAAACAAACAAAACCAAAAAAACTTCTAATCAGATAGCTAAGGTTTTTTTTTTCTGGTAAAATATCTAAGTGGATACTTTGGGTCTCTAACTTAGAGTCTGGTTAGGCAGAGAGTTTAGATTTAGTTCATGTTTGTAAAAATTAAATGTTTTAAGTTACTAAGTCATATAATCAGTTACTTCCTAATTTGGAGAGTTATCAATATTTTGGCTACAGGGCAAACTTTTAATAAGTTTTATTTAAATACAACAAAGAAAAATAGAGATTTTCAATGCCAGATGTCTGGGAGATCCCATTTGGATTTGAGCTACTTAAATTTGCAATCATGTATTTATACATCTAACAGAGCTTCTGTTTCTCCCAGAATCAGAAAATTAACTAGCTTTGTAGCATCTTCCTTGATCTGCCACCCGTGCCCTGAGGATTAGAGACTCCACCTGAGCTTGTTTTACAAGCATAACAGAAAAAATTAATCTCTGCTGGCAGCACTCCCACTGGGATACTGATGAATAATGATATCCCTCTTTTGCTGCCCTCTCAGTCCACTAGAAAAGCCACTCTAACCCGGCAACGTGGAAACTGCTGAAACCATTCCAGCTGTGGATTAGCAGGCAGTCAAGCATCCATCTGCTCTGTGTGAATCAAGAGAAAGCAAACAAGCATTCTTATGGCTAAAGTCATATTCAAACTCCTGAACATCTGAGAACATCATTCATATATATGTGAATATACATATATAAATATACATAAATACACAGACACATATATACATATCCATGTATCTATAGGGTAGGTAAGCACATATTGTGATCTAAAATAACTCAATTCCTCAATTTAGTTTGCCTCTCCTTGATGCTTTCAACACTAGTAATCAAAATACATGCTTAGGGCTTATAAAGTATAGCTCTTAAGTTTGATACTCATTTGGGGCTGATTAACTTGAAATTAAACTTCTAGAGTGCAATATGAGAATATATCAGACATACATACATTCCTAGATTCTCAAATGTAGCAACCAAGTACTTGTGAAGTAGGACTGTTTAATCAGTGGCTTTATTTTACTGATACATTGATATGATGGATATCATTGGATTTTGACTTCTTTAAAAAGGAAAGAACTACTACCTTTGGCCTACAAGTATCAAAACTGCATTGGTCAGGGCTCTATTATCTCAAATTTATTTATTTATTTTGGTATTGGGGATCGAATTCAGGGCTTCGCAAAGGTTAAGCATGTTCTCTATTGCTGAACTATACCTCCAGCCCTATCAGTTTTTTATAAATGAGCACTCTAGCACTTTAACATAGCCATAGTATAATTATGACATGTTTATAATGATAACCTCAAGACTCTGAAAGATCGTTATGGGTTTTCTGAGTTATCAAAGAAATTGTGTGTGTTAGCACCATTCTAAGTGTATTTCACTGTGTTGAAATTTTTCAAATTGTGAAATTCACATATGACATAGATATACATACAAACTAAGTAAAGTATTTTAAATAACCATATCATATCATATTCCCAGTCAATGATTTAAAAAAAAAACAACCCACCCTGCTTTTAAGTTCTAGCCTAGTATTACCTACATCATTTTGGTGAGGGCTTCAAGAGGCAATTTATTCATCTTTTGTTTTCTCTGAATTTAATTGCATTCACTGGTTATTTTGATGTCTTATGTCTTATGGTTCTTTCTAACCCCCACCTTTCCTTCTTCCTCCCTTCACTGCTCATAAAAGTAAAAGTAGTTCAAAGTCACAACCCTTTCTGTGCTTTCATTCCAGCACAGCAATACTGTCAGCTCAGCTCCTGGGTCTGCAAGACAGTTTATTTGCTCATCTGTCACAAGATGACACCTGTTTGGCATTTATCTTACAAATTTGCTGACACTATTTAAAAGGGAACAAAATACATTTTGTAGTACTTTTCATAACACAAGATGGTATGGAGGACCTAAATTTAATAAGTTGAAGCAAGTATACATAGAATAATAATTGTTTTCAGTGGAAATACTTTTAAATTGAGATAATGCTTCTGCTAAATTGCACTGTTCTTCTAAGTTACATACAAAATAATGAACAGAATAGAACAAGGTGTAAAATTTTATGTATCTGAGGTGAATGACATTTTGGAAATCCCTCCTACTCTCCAATTATTTTTTAGTAGCAAAGTACATTCTAATTTCTGAAATAACCAAATAATTGAGGCATGCTAATGTTCTATTGGGTTGTTATCTGGAAAACACTTTATAACATAAGTGGAGCCCTTTTTAAGGAGAAGGTAATGTTAAAATAGATTCACAGATGTTGTGAATAATACTACTGTAATGAACATTTCTATGTATTTTATTTCAAAGTATTTCAAAGTATGTCTAAGTAGGAGAGTGGTACATATTCATTTCTTTGGGTTTAGAAATCAAAAAACATCCAGCTTGTAATGCATCAGTGGAGAGTAAATTCCCCTCGGCTTCAGCTATATAAATAATAACTCAGCATAAAAATATTCACTTTTACTCCTTCTCTGGTAGGAATGCTAGTTTGCATTTGTCTTCCAAAAGTTCATGTTTTGGAAACTTAATCCCCAAATTCATATGTTAATGATATTTGGAGATGAGGTAATTAGGATTAGATGAGTTCCTCAGGAGGAGCCCCTATGACGGCATTAGTAACTTAAGAAGAGAAAGAGAAGCTGGGGTTAGCATACTTGCTGTGTTTCACCCTGTGATGCCCTCTACCACATTATGATGCAGCAAGAAGGTCCTCAACAGATGCTGAGCAGATGCTGGCTTCATGCTCTTTAGACTTCTCAGACTACCGTGAAGCAAGTACATATCTATTCTTTATAAATTACCTGGTCTCAATTATTTTGTTATAGCAACAAAATGGTGAACTAGTTAGACTTTTTTTTCCTTGAAAGAATTAACTACTCAGTAAATTAGGAAGTGATCCTTAATTATTTGAGAAGGCAAGAATAAATATTTGAATAGTCGAGTGTACATATAGGGCTATATAAAAAAACACCAAGACAACAACAATAACAAAAACTTCACTTTCTCCACTGATTCCCTTTCACAAGTCTGAACTTCACATTCAACTGGCTACAAATTATTTACAGATGATCCCTGACTTTGAGGGTTCTACTTAATTTTTTTTAACTTTATGATGGTGTTGAAAATGATATGTCTGTAGAAACCATACTTTGAATTTTGATCTTTTTCCAGGCTGGTGATATAAAGTAGGATACTCTCTTTCGATGCTGGGAAGCATTAGTGAGCCATAGCTCCAGTCAGCCATGCAATCACAAAAGAGTGAATAAGCATTACTGCACAGTGCACTGTGCTGCAAAGCTATGATGTTGGTAGGTTAGGTGTATAAATGCATTTTCAACTTAAAATATTTTCATAACTGTTGAAAAAATATGCTATAAAATTTGATAATACATAGTTATATCATTGTTTTAAATTCATTAATTATTGAATATTTTCAACTTATTATGGGTTTACTAGGACATAACCCCATTATAAACAGAATCTGCATTCTGAGAGAGATTTGTCTTTGAAGCTTTGTAGGTTTTCTTTTTCTTTTCTAAATGACACATCCCGATAACACACTTGTTTCCTTAGAAGTCTTAGAAATGAAATTCTAAGTAGCAGAAACTTTTAAGCCTACTTATAATATAGATTATTAAGTTTCTTTCTGGAATAACTGGGTCAATGAAGACTGTTCAGCAGTATTTGGGAATGTCCAATCACAGTGTTCTCACTATCCCTATCATACTTTTTGTGTTAACAATGAATTAAGAGGCTAAAAAGATGGGGTTTTTTTTGTTTCAATTCATATATCCTTAATCACTGAATTTTTCTTTGTATTTGTTAAAAATGAATTTCTTCTTCTGTCACTTGTTGTTTAATGCCTTCTCTTCATTTTACCACTGAAGTGTTAGTGAATGTTTTATCAATATTATGATTAAAAAATTGTCCTTTTGCCCATAATTATAAATAATTAATGTTCAAATTATTTATAAAGAAGCATATATATTTTGTATTTAATTCTTGCCCTGACTGGAGTTTCTCTTGATACGTACTATGAAATTAGAATCTAATTTGAATATATTTACAAAAAGTTATATAAGTCACCCAACAACATTTATTGAATTAAACCATCTGTTAACCAATAATTTATTATGTTTCTTTTTTAAATGGTTAGTATTTCACACAGAAACACAAGTGGGATGGCTCTTATTTCATACAAAAAACTACCCTGGCCGAGGTGAGAAAGGAGGCCTTCTTGGTTCATGGACTGGAATGAATTTTGTGGAGGCATAAAAGGGAAGAGCAGTTGAAGATGGAGGCTGTTTTCCCTCTAATTATAGTAGAATCTGTCTCAGAACAAACAAATATGGCAGTCTAAGGAATCTGAATTTGTCTTATAAGATTTATTAAAAAGAGAATAATGGTAATTATTCTATTTAGATATGATTTATATGAATCATGATATATCAACTATTAGAATTTGTTATTCACATTAAAATATGAATGAAAGCTAGCAAAAGTAGAAATGAGTGATTATCATATGTAGGGAATATAGTAAGGCTTTACATACACTACTTTATTTAATCTTACCTTTGTTTTATAGAAGAACATGGAGCTTGAAGAAAAGAAATGAATAGCTAAAGGTCCCATGTTGTTAGAAAATGGTTAAGTTGTGTCTATTTGACTCTAGAGTCCCTGTTCTTAATAACTGGACTATCAGCATATTTTAGATATGATGGTACAAGTTACATTTTCAAAACAGTCAATTTGAAACTATCATTACTTCTTAGACATAAGGCTGTTCCCCTCTTGAAGGTGGAAACCATATCTTACTTATCATTGTTCCTCTTGTACTTAACATAGTTAGTAGGTGCTAAATAAATCCCTGTTGGATTGTTGAAGGTGTGTATTAAGAATTATCTGTACAATAATGATTCAAGAAGCCCCACCAGAAGACTGCTTGACTAATAAACAAATCCAGTAAAGCAGCAGGATACAAAAATCAATAGTTTTCTTATATACTGATAATTAATTTGTTGAAAAAAATCAGGAAAACAGTCCTATTCATAACAGACAAAAACAAACAAAGCCAAACTAAGAATAAATCTAATCAGGGAGGTGTAAGACCTCTACAAAGAGGTGTAAGACCTCTACAATATAACCTATAGAACACTGAAGAAAGAAACTGAAGAAGATACAAGAAGATGGAAAGACCTCCCATGTTCATGGATAGGCAGAATGAATATTGTTAAACTGACCATACTACTAAAAGCAATGTACAGATTCATTGTATCCCCCATCAAAATACTAAAGACATTCTTCACAAGACTAGAAAAAACAGTCCTAAAATTCATTTAGTAGAATAAAAGACCTAGACAAGCCAAAGCAATTCTAAGCCAAAAAAGCAATGCTGGAGGCATTCACAATACCTGATTTCAAATTATACTACAGTGCTATAGTAACAAAAACTGCATGGTACTGGCATAAAAACATACACACAGACCAGTAGTACAGAATAGAAGACACACCCACAGAGATAGTCATCTGATCCTTGAAAAAGGTGCCAAAAACATACATTGGAAAAAAGATAGTCTTTTTAACAAATGGTGATGGGAAAATTGGCTATCTATATGTGGAAGAATAAGATTAAATCCTTACCTTTCACCCTGCACAAAGATCAAACCAAAATGGATCAACAACCTGAGAATTAGAGCAGGAACTATGCAACTCCTAGAAGAAAATGTAGGATCAACAGTCCAACATATAGGCACAGGCAATGACTTTCTCAGTAGGACTCCTAATACTCAGGAAGAATACCAAGAATTAAAAATGGGATGGCATCATAGTATAAAGCTTCTGACAGCAAAGGAAACAATGTGAAGAGAGAATTTACAGTATATGAGAAACTCTTTGCTAGCTATTCTGAACAGAAGATTACTATCTAGAATATACAAAGAACAAAAAAAATCCCCCAAAACCCAATCAATATGATGAGTAAACTGAAATAGACACTTCTCAAAAGGAGAAATAGAAGAAATGCAAATGGTTAATAAATATACAACTGTTCAGCATTTTTAGCAATTAAGGAAATGTTAATCAAAACTACCCTGAGATTCCACCTCACTCCAGTTAGAATGGCAGTTATAAATACAAATAATAAATGCTGAAGAGGATGTGGGAAAAAAGTAACACTTTAACACCATTGGTGGGATGGTAAATTAGTACGACTAGTATGAAAATCAGTATGGAGGTTCCTCAAAACATAAGAAATGGAACCACCATATGACCAGGACATAACACTCCTTGGTATTCCAAAGAAACAAAGTCAGCAAACTATAGCAGTACATGCATACCTATGTTTATAACTGCACAATGCACAACAGCCAAATTATGGAACCAGACTAGGTGTTTGTCAACGAATGGATAAGGAAAATGTGGTATGTGTGTGTGTACGTGTGTGTGTGCATACACACATATATACATAAATATGTGTACATACAAGTATGCACACACAATGGAGTTTTATTCAGCCATAAAGAATGAAATTATGTCATTTGTCAAAAAAATGGATGAAACTTAAAAGCATTATAGTGAGTAAATAAGCCAAGCTCAGAAAGTCAAGGTTTGTGTGTTTTCTCTCATATGCAGAAGCTAGATAGAAAGAACAGGGAAAAAAGTTGAGGGTAGGGATCTCATGAAAATAGAAGGAAGACCAGAATAGAGGATGGGGAGCTGGGGAAGGGAAGATGGGAAAGAAAGGTGAGAGACTAGGGAATGAAACTGACCAAATGATACTGTTATATTTGTGAATGTACAAATATGTAACAATGAATTTTGCTACTATGTATAATTATAATGCACCAATAAAAATTAAAATTAAGAGCACTTAGGGAGGCTGAGACAAGAGAATCGCGAGTTCAAAGCCAGCCTCAGCAACGGCGAGGCGCTAAGCAGCTCAGTGAGACCCTGTCTCTACATAAAACACAAAATGGGGCTGGGGATGTGGCTCAGGGGTCGGGTGCCCCTGAGTTCAATCCCTGGTACCAAAAAAAAAAAAAAAAAAAAAATTAAAATTAAGGTAATATTTTCTTGTGTATCAAAAATTAAAAAAATATTTTAGATATTACTCTTGCTTAACATTATGTTACTTTAAACATTTCCCCACACTGTATAATATTTTATAAAGCTTATATTTGACTTTTTCTATGAACAATCTTCAGTCCTAAGTTCTGGTCATCAGTGAATTCAACTGCTATAATTTCCTGGATAATAATCATGCTTTGTTTTTGTTGACTGAAAATCTGGCTTTTGTGGGGAAATTCTCTCCCCCATTTTCTGACCCTTCCAAATTGGGGTAAATATTTGTCTACCTTATGAGAGAATCACATTTATACATTGATCTACAGTCCTTAATTACATAATTTCCATGTGAATGGGAACCTGTATGTCTGTCTCTCCCACCACCAAAACTCCTAGAGGAACCAGGTTAGATTAATCTTGATATCCTTAACACTCAGTAGGATGGCTCCAGTTGGAAGTGACAGAAGGTTGTCTTGCCCACTCTTGAGTTATACTGTGTTACACAGTATAACGTGACATTGCTTGACATCAATATTTATATCCACAATAGCTGAAATAGCTTCTTGTGTCTGTATTTGCATAATCACCTTTCCTTAAGAATTAATGCATAAGCTTTGGCCGAGGGGACAAATTTGGGTGACAAAACTATGCTCAGTACAAGCTACCTAATCTCTCTTTCACATAGACTATGCCCATTATTGGATCAAGTTTGTGTTTCCCTAGGAAGATCCTCAGTTCCCCAATACAAATCACCTTGCAGCAGACCTGCCCTACTAGCTCAACAGACAACTTATATTGTCCGAATTTCAAAAGAGAACAAGGCATATGTATCACTCCATCAAATTATATTTGAATCTGCAGGAGTTGGTAATAAAAATAAAATGGATTTTTTTTTTGGTACTGGGGATTGAACTGAGGGGTACTAGACTACTGAGCCACATCCCTAGCCCTATTGGCTCTATTTTGTGTTTTTTTGTTTAGAGACAGGGTCTCACTGATTTGCTTAGCACCTTGCCGTTGCTGAGGCTGGCTTTGAACTTGCGATTCTCCTGTCTCAGCCTTCCAAAGTATTGGAATTACAGGCGTGCACTATTGCGTCCAGCTAAACTTTTAACATAGCTAAGGATTTTGGAATATTGGCTAATCCTAGATTTCCTTTTGAATTTTCTTTGGAAAATGTTGCTATTCTTGCTATGTGCTGGCTCCTACTTATTGTGTCTAATTATCATTACCTTTCTCCTTGTCTCCATAGCATACACTGTAGTATCCGTGAATCTTTTGGTCTGTCATTCATTTATCCAGTAGCTGTTCAGTAAAGCTAGACTTCATTTTATTTTAAAATTCATTTTTAACTGATACACAAAAACATAAAAGTGTGTATATTAGTGGAGTTCCATATAATGTTTGATACATGATGTTTAAATCAGGTTAAACATATTTATATCCTCAAACGTTTATCATTTCTTTTTTTTAATATATTTTTTTAGCTGTAGATGGATACAATGTCTTTATTTTATTGCTTTGTACATGGTGCTGAGGATCGAACCCAGGGCCTCACGCATGCATGGCAAGCGCTCTACCGCTGAGCTACAATCCCAGCCCCCATTTATCATTTCTTTGTGGTGAAAGCTTTCAAAATCCTTCCTGTCAGTTTCCTGAAACATACAGTATATAATTGTTATCTATAGTCACTATACTGTGCAGTAGTACCCAGAGCTTCTTGCTCTTATCTAACTGTACCCATTGGTCAACCTTCCCTCATGTCACTGGCCTCTAGTAACCACCATTCTAGCATGAACTTTTTTGAGATAACTTCTTAAGATTCCACATGAGTGAGAGAGATCATGTGGTACTTGTCTTTCTGTGTCTGACTTACTATTTCACTTAATATAATGATTTCTACTTCTTTTAATGTTGTCACAAGTGACAGAATTTTATTCATTTTTATGGTTGAACAGCATTACATTATGTAAACATATCACAATTTTGTTTATCCATTCATAAGTTGGTGGACAATTGGGTTGTTTTCACTTCTTGGCTATTTTGAACAGTGGTGCAATGAACATGGGAGGGCAGATGTCACTTCAACATACTGATTTCATTTCCTTTGGCAACATTCCCCATAGTGGAATAGATGGATTTTATGGTATGTTCTATGTCAGAAATCTACATACTATCTTCCATAATAACTGTATTAATTTACATTCTCACCAACAGGGTGCAAAGGTTCCCTGTTCTCCACATCCTCACCATCACTTGTTATCTTTAGGGTTTTTTTGTTGTTGTTGTTGTTGATAGTAGCCATTCTTACTAGGGTGAAGTGATATCTCATTGTGGTTGTAATTTGGAAATCCCTGATTAGTAATGTTGAATATACTTAAATGTACCTGTTGGCAATTCATATGAATTCTTTGGAGAAATGTCTCTTTAGACCTTACTGCCTATTTTTTAATCAGGTTTTTTTTTTTTTTTTAAATTGTGGTTGAGATTTCCTTATATATTCTGGATATCAACTCCTTGTTAAATGCATACATTGCATATTTTATTTCATTCTGTAGGGTTGCCTCTGCACTCTGTTGAATGTTTCCTTTGCTGTGCAGAGCTTTTTAGTTTTACGTAATCCCATTTGTCTATTTTTGTTTTTGTTTTCTGTGTTTTTGGGTGTTGTCCAAAAAATCCTTTTCCATTCTAAATATCCTGAAGCACTACTATGTTTTCTTCTAGTACTCTCATACTTTTTGGTCTTACATTTGAGTCTTAACTCCACTTTGAGTTGATTTTTGTGACTGGTGAGAAACAGGGGTCTTACCTTCCTTTCTGCATGTGGATATCCAGTTTCCCACCACCATTTACTGAAAAGGATATCTTTTCCCCAATGTGTGTTCTTAACACTTTTGTTGAAAATAAGTTGGCTGTAGATGTCTGGGTTTACTTCTGGGTTCTCTATTCTTTTCCATGCTGTTTTAGTCCTACAGCTTTGAAGTAATTTCATATTTTGAAGTCAGGTAGCATAATGCCTTCTGCTTTTTTTTTATTTTGTTTAAAATGGCCTTGGCTGTTCAGGGAATTTTTGTGTTTCCATAAAAATTTTGGAATTATTTATTTCTATGAAGAATACCACTGGTATTTTGATAAGAATTGTATTAAATTTATAAATTGTTTTTGGATATATATGCAGAAAATATTGATTCTTCTTGATACTTTTTGTATTGTTTTCAATTTTTTCATTAATGTTTTATAATTTTTGTAGAGATCTTTCACTTCTGGTTAAATTTATTTGTAGGTATTTTATTGTAGTTTTTGTAGCTATTGTAAATGGAATTGCTTTCTTGGTTTTTACTTCAGTTAATTTTCTTTTTTTTTTAAACATCACTTAATTGTTGTTTTTAATTTTTTTTAATGTTGTGATGGGGATTGAACTCAGGGCCTCAGGCATGCTAGGCAGGTGCTTTACCACTGGGCTACCTCCCAGTCCTACTTCAGTTGGCATATTGCAACAGTACTAGTTTTTGTATGTTGATATTGTATTCTGCAACTTTGCTGAATTCATTTATTCTGATAATTTTTTTGGTGAAGTTTTTGTGGTTTTCTACATAAAAGATCATGTAATCTGCAAACAGTGACAAATTAATTTCTTCTTTTTCAATTTGGATGCTCGTTATTTATTTCTCTTGCCTAACTGTTCTGGCCTAGGATTTTTAGCACCATGTTGAATAAAGTGGTATTATGGACATCCTTGTCTTGTTCCAGATCTTAGAAAGCTTTTAGCTTTTTTCCATTTATTATAATATTAGCTCTTGGCTTAGTATAAATGGTCTTTATAATGTTATGGTATGTTCCTTGTATGCCTTATTTGTTCAGCATTTTTATCATGAAGGTATGTTGATTCATATAATATGCTTTTTCCTGAATCAACTGAGATTACTATATGGTTCTGGTCCTTTTTTTTCTTGATAATAGTGTATTACATTTATTGATTTGTGTATATTGAACTGTCCCTGCATCCCTCAGATGAATCCCAATTGATCATGGTGAATAATCTTTTTAATGTACTTTGTATTCAGTCTGCTGGTATGTTGTTCAGGAATTCTGCATCCATGCTCATGAAGATATTGGTTTCCCTTCCTCCCTTCCTCCCTCCCTCTCTCTCTCTTTCTCTTATTGTTGGGTTCTCATCTGGTTTTGGTATCAGGGCAATGCTGGCTTTGTACAATGGGTTTGAAGAATTCCTTCCTTTTCTATTTTTTGCTTTAATTTAAGGAGAGTTGGGATTAGTTCCTCTTTAAATGTTTGATAAAAGTCAACAGTGATGCCATCTGGTCCTGGGCTTTTCCTTGATAGGAGGCTTTTCATTACTAATTCAATCTCTTTACTAGTTATTGATCTGTTCAGGTTCTCTATTCTTCATGGTTTAGTCTTGGGAATGTGCATGTCTCTAAGAATTTGTCTGTTTGTTCTAGATAATCAATTTTGTTGACATATAGTGGCTTATAATGATCTTAATGATACTTTGTATTTCTGTGGTATCAGTTGAAATGTTTGCCTTTTCATTTGACTTTGAGTCTTCTTTTTCTGTTAGTCAAGCTAAGGGTTTGTCTATTTTGTTTATCTTTTCAAAGAACCAGATTGTTATCCCATGGATCTTTTCTGTTGTTTTCCAGTCTCCATTTATTTCTGCTCTGATCTTTATTATTTCTTTCCTTCCACTAATTTGGGTTTAGTTGTTCTTGTTTTTTTCTAATTTGTGGAGACACAATAATGGATCTGAGTCTTTCTTCTTTTAGTGTGAGAGCGTTGATTGAGATAACTTTTCCTCTTTGTGCTGGTTTTGTTATATCCTATAGGGTTTGGTATGTTGTATCTCCATTTGCATTTAAGAAATTTTAAAAATTCCTTCTTGATTTTTTCCTCAATCCACTGGTTTTTCAAAATAAGGTATTTAATTTCCATATATTTGTATAGTTTCTAAAGTTTTTCTTACTGTTGATTTCTAGCTTCATTGTATTGTGGTCAGAAGATACTTGATATTTCAATTTTTAAAAATTTGTTGAGATGTTTTATGGCTTATCGAATGATCTGTCTTGGCAAATGTTCCATATGGAGATGAGAATAATGTGTATTTGGAAGCTGGTAGATGGTAGGTTCTGTCTGTTAAGTCGATTTGGTACAATTTAATTCTGCTGTTTCTTTGCTGATTTTCTGTCTGGATGATCTGCCTGTTGTTCAAAATGGGTGTCAATGTCTGTAGTTACTATATTGGAGTCTACTTCTCCCTAATAATTGCTATATTATATATTTTCCAATATTGGGTTCATATTGGGTGAACTGTTAATTCTTATTGTTGATGTGACCCCTTTATCATTTTAAAATGACCTTTTTCATCATTTTTTTCATTTTTGATCTAAAGTCTATTTTTTATCTGATACTGGTATGGCTACTGTTGCTTTCTTTTGGCTTCCATTTGCATGGAATGCCTTATTCCATCCCTTCATTTTCAACCTGTATGTGTCAAGTGACTATGAACTGAAATCTCTGAAACTGTGAGCCAAAGTAAATATTTCTTTCCTTAAGTTGTTTTTTTTTTCCAGATATTTTTAGTATGATATTTCAGGTATTTTCAATATGGTTCATATTAAATAAAGTATCATTTATCTAATTAATCAGGAAGAACAATTACTAAATACCAAAACCTCACTTAAGAGCTGGCACTACTAAAGAACTAAAGTAGTTTAGTGCTTTAACTGCAATTGGATAGAGAGAATTTTTCCAGATGAATACATGCCTAATAAAACAGCCAATTTGATTTGCCTTATTTTTCTTTTTTTTCCTCAGCCAGGTTCCCAATGGTTTCCTGGCTGCTTTGCAGATTGCTGCTTATTCCTCCCCACAACAACATTTTTCTTATTAACAGAGCTTCCTCATAGGTTTAAAGCCCAAGCTCCTAATTCGAAGAAGTGCTAATCCATTTGCAAAGTATCTCAATGAAGAAGTAATCATTTAGCCATAATCAGTATTACTAATCATAATTACAATATGATTTTTTTCTAATTACTAAGTCATTTTCAACAAATATAAATAGATGAGCACTCTTAGGAACACAGACATTGGTCTGAAAATCAGAGTAATGTCTCATTAAAAATCTTACTGATTTTTAAATTTGAGGTAGGAAGATATAGCACTGGAGAATGATTAATTTTAATGACTCTGAAACTTGCATGTGGAACTCTAAAACACAGCACCATGGCCTTTAGACAAATATTAACCTGGGGAGAGAGATAGAAGGGCATGAGGGAGTAGGGCAGAGAAAACTCAGAAAATTCCATAGGGGTTGGAGGGAAAAGGTAATTGTGTAAGATGACAGATGTGTTAATTTGTTTTACTATAATACCCATGAAATATATATATATATATTATATATATATATATCATATGATGATGTATACCTTAGATATGTATAATAAAATTAATTTAAAAAAGACACTGTGATCAAGATATCAAGATCAATCAGATGAAGTTATTATATGTTAGGTAAAAAGGCAACAATTAAACACCAAGGGTACTCTGAAGATCGAAGATTATTTGAGATTACAAGGGATATAAAATCCTGTAGTCCTCTTTATTCCTCCAAGCCACTAAGCAATAAAATAAAAAGTCTCAGTGTGAGTCCAAACAGGCTGACCTTCTGACTAGAGAGAGAGAAAATGCTCTGACTCCCTAGAAAATGTAAAGGTGCCTAGAATAAGAACTTGGAATACAAAACAAAAGCAAAAGACAGTATCAAATCCAAACCTAAGCACATCCTAAATAAACAAAGAAAAAAATCTATCTAGATCAAGGTCAGGTATATTCTAACAAGAATCCCTTAAATGTGTATGGTGTTTTATAAGCATTTACATGTTAATTGTCTAATTGACTCCTTTGATCCTTATACTAGCCCTGTGAAAAAAAGCAGGACAGATATAACTGCACTGTTTAAATGAATAAGGAAACTGAGGCTTAGAGAAATTATATGATTTGTCACTTATACAAGGAAGTTTAAATGGTCATGCTGAGATGTGAACTAATGTTTCCAAAATTCAAATGCCATATTGATACCATCACACTATGGCCACCTCAGTCTACTAATGGCTTCTTCCTATGTTTACCTGTCTTTTGTTCACCTCAGTTTCAGCTGATGATCTAATTTTGTAGCTTATGCAAAAATCAGAGCATATCATTATCTCATTATCTCACTACTCAATGGGTAAATTATCTCTGCTTGTACTTAGGTAAGGCCAAGTCTTCCATTTGTGCACAGGTTTTCCTTTTCCTTTTGTCTTCTTCAGAACTGGGCTCCTTCTTGGATAATTTCCCTACCCACTGTAGGATTGTTTCTGTCAGCATACAAGTATGTTGCAACATCTTAAAAAAGCCAAACAAAAACAAAATAATAAAAAGAAAATTGATTCCATATTATCCTCCCCA
Organism: Geosciurus inauris; assembly: GCA_004024805.1. Lineage (NCBI taxonomy): Eukaryota > Metazoa > Chordata > Mammalia > Rodentia > Sciuridae > Geosciurus > Geosciurus inauris. The sequence continues at coordinate 45,230 of PVHX01000764.1, read as the reverse complement.
AAAAGTTCCATGTAAGATTAGCTGATTTTACTGTCTCTACTTTTCATTCTCTCTTGAATCTTCTCTAATAAACTTTTTGTTTCCATCACTCCACTGAACTTACCCATTAAAGACATCTAGGCATCTTATCAAGTTGAATGGTTAATCACAGTACTCATCTAACTCTGTATCCCATCTGTCTTTAACTCAGGTAATCCTCATTAACCACTTCTTGAGGCACTTTTTCCCACTTGGCTTGCAGGACAGTTTCTCCTCACTCATCTTTCTGCACTCATTCTTTGTTTGTGAATGTACCTTCTCTCTAACCTCTACATGCTAGACTCCCCAAAACTCAGTTTTTAGATCACTCACCAACACTTACTGCCCAGGCTATTCAACCAACCTTGTTACTTTGAAATGCTGAATATTATCCATATGGTTGCCATCAGACTCCCCCCAAATAAACATATTCTCTGTTCTTTACAGAACACCTTGATAAACAGTATTCACCTTGATAAACAGTATCCACCTTGATAAATAGTGTTCTCTGTCCCTGAGTTCTTCTGGGACTCAAACCTAGGTACCATATTGTTTCTTTTCTTTATTTACAATTAATCTACCATTAAATCTTGTTGGTTTTATCTTCAAAACTTCCTGAGACTTATTACTATAAACCATTTCAATGCCTGAACATTCTACTCAAGCCACTATCTTCTCTGAAGTGTACTCTTTAAAATAGCCAGTTCTCTAAGAAGCCAGAGATCCTTTTTCAATATGAATAACATCACATCATTCATCTGATCAAAATCTCTCTACAGTTTCCCTCAACACACAGGATAAAATCCAAACTCCTGATGGTGGCCCTAGATGACCTTGGCTGTACCTATCATGACTTCCCAGTGTTCACTCTAATCTCAAGCAGACTAGGTTTTCTGCTATTTTCTGAAAGTGCCAAGTAGTTCCTGCTTTCTTTACATTTACTTTCCCTGTGCCTGGAATCTCTTCCCCTCTTCCCCAGGGCTTTCTCATGACTTGCTCCTTTATATCATTCAGTTCTTTGTTCAAATACCATCTTCTCAGGAAAGCTTTCTTTAACCATCCTATAAAGAAGTCACCTCCAGATTCATACCTTTTTTTTAAAAAAAATCTTACTAATATTCCTCTGAAATTCATAAGTTTGTTGTTTTCTACTTGCTAATTCCACCATGAATATAAGGTCCATGAGTGCTGGAAATAGTCTAGTTTTCTGCTGTATCCCCTATGTCTGGAACAGTATTCAATATTAAGTACTACAAATGAGAAAAGAACTGTTCTAAGTATTTTAATTATACGAATTAGTTAGGTCTTTCTAAGAACCTCTTGAAGTTATTATCATCAGTGAAATATATGCGGAAACTGAGGGTAAGTAATTTTGCCCGAGGTCTTGAAAGTGGCAGATGTAGGATCTGAACCTTTGCAGTTTGATTCCAGATCCCAGGCTCATAACAACTAAGCTTAAGCAATTGGGAATATATCTCAGTGGACTGACTAGATGAATAGTGAATTGATAGATGAATCAATATAAAAAAATTGATTAACATTAGATGGTGTGTTGTTTTGTAACCCTATGGAATATGGGAATCAGTTAAAGCTAGAATCATCTTCCCCAGTTAGGAACTCTTTTATTGCTTAACATAAGTCTGAATGAAACACTAATGCAATGTGGTGATGTATACAAATAGCAGTGACTATCATCAAGGTCACAGTTCTGGAAAAAGTTTATATATGGACTAGTTGCTCTTTTCTTTAAAATAGGACTATAGAAAGTACTAGTCAGAAGGCTTAAGAGATAAGAAACTGACTTGTGAAGAAATGAACAGCAGATATAAATGCCTATATACACTATGCTGCAGACTACATATTCACCCCTGCCCCCAACTTACGTTAGATCCCAACTCTTAATATGTTGGCATTTAGAGGTAGGTCTTTGGGAGATGGTTAGGTCAGGAGAGAAGAGTTCCTTTGAATAGGATTAGTACCCTTACAAAAGAGACCTTAAAGAGCTCCCTTACCCCTTCTGCCACATAAGGACACAGCCAGAAGATGAATGTCTATGATCAGAGAAGCAGGCCTCACTAGACACTGAATCTGCTGGTGGTTTGATGGTAACCTTCCTTGCCTCTAGAACTGTGAGAAACACATGTTTGTTATTAAAGTCGCTTAGTCTATTTTTTTTTAGAGTAACTTGAATGAACTGATAAAGAATAATGGCTAAGGTATGAGGAATGGGAGAATAATACATTATTTATTAAGTGTAAGGAAATCTAGCTGAGAATAAGAAACAGATTAATGAAGGGTAGTTGTGTTAAAAATAGTAGTATATATAAAACAATATTCAGTAAAGAAGATGACTAAACATAATGACTTGTTTTTATGAAGGATATACTTCATAAAAACAATTTACAACTCTTTTGTCTCAAACTGTTATTAGTTTTTTAAAAAGTAATTGTGTTGAACTTATCTCCATTGTTAAAAGCCTGGCATGCTTCTTAACATAAAAGGTTGTCTATTCCTAAGTATCAAGGGGTATTTCTGTGATTATTTTTTCCTTTTAAAATTCCATTTTTTCAAAAGAATAAATTATAGGACTGGTAAAACTGATTTGGGGTTTGAAAAGAGAGTAAAAACTTTTTTGCTCTATTACACAAAAATAATACTGAAATATTCAGTTGTAGTAAATGGAAATGATCATAGCTATTTACCTACTTGCCTGCTTTCTGAGGCTAAATGGCAGGATGCTAGATAGATTTTATAATTGAGTTATATGGTAATATCATTTTTATTGGTAAGATATGTTTTTTAAGACATGAACCAGCATGGCCTCTTGAAACAGTTCTAATCACCATTATTAATGATGAAAGGAGCTAACTTGGATTTCCAAACTGCTCCACCTGCTGGACTGAAGACATCCTAACAATAATTTTAGTGTAATTAAATGTTGTTGGGACAAAATCAGAAAAACTTTAATCAGAAACCAATTTCCAGTATGTAAAAATTAGATTTTAAAATGTTTTATTCATTGTTAGTGTTCCTCCTTATGACTCACTTATTTTGAAAATCCAACAATGCTCTGCTTACCCAAAGTAGACTAAGAAATGGTTGAGACAGATTTTATTCTCAGCAAGATCATACTCTTATTTTCAGCACAAAATAATTTTTATTTTCCCAATATGATTGTTTACTGACAATTCTAAATGGTTATAATACTAAGCTAAACAGAAATAATACAGACAATTCTAAGAGGTAATAACAGTAAGCTAAGCAGAGGATTAACTACTGATGATAAATAAGAATATTTCCAATAAAGAATGCCCACTTCTGCCACTTCTGTTAAACACAGTACTGGAAGTCCTAGCCAGAGCAATTAGGCAAGAGAAAGAAATAAAAGACATCTAAATTGAAGTTGACGTGACCTTATAAATCGAAAACTCTAGTGATTCCACCCCAAAACTGTTAGATCTAACTAGTTAAGTAAAGTTTCAAAATAAAAATTGACATATAAAACTCAGTAGCATTCCACATACCAATAGCAAATTATCTGAAAAAATCCAATTTACACATTGTAGGAATGCAAATTAGTGCCGTCATTATGGAAAACAATATGCAAGTTCCTCAAAATATTAAAAAATAGAACTACCATATGATCTGGCAGTCTCACTACTAGGCAGATAGCCAAAGGAAATGAAATCAGTATGTCAAAGAGATACCTTCAGTCTCATATTTATTGCAGCACTATTCACAATGGCCAAGACATGGACTCAACCTAGGTGTCCGTCAATGAATAAGCAGGAAGAAAATATGGGATATATACACAATGGGATACTATGCAGCCTTAAAAAAGAAGGAAATTGTGTCATTTGTAACAATATGGATAAAGTTGGGAAAACATTATGTTAAATGAAATAAGCCAGGATCTCACTTAAAAATGACAGGGTAGAATGATGGTTACCAGAGGCTTGGATGGTTGGGGGTGGGTGGCTGGGGAACTGTTGGTCAAAAGACATATAATTACAGCCAGGCGCGGTGGTGCACATCTATAATCCCAGCACTTTGAGAGGCTGAGACAAAGCCAGCCTTAGCAACAGCGAGGTGCTAAACAACTCAGTGAGACCCTATCTCAAAATAAAAAAACACAAAATAGGGCTGGGGATGTGGCTCAGTGGTTGAGTACCACAGAGTTCAATCCCCAGTACCAAAAAAAAAAAAAAGATATATAATTACAATTAGATAAGAGCAAAAATAAGTCTAGAATAGGCAAGTGTAGAGAGGTAGAAAGTAGATTGCCTGGGGCTGGTAAGGAGACAATAAGGAGAGAGAAACTGGGAATGACTGTTATGTTTCTTTTTTGAGTGATGAAAATATCCTACAATTGACTGTAGTGACAACTCTGTGAATATAATAAAAACCATTGGATTATATACGTTCAATGAGTGAACAGTGTGGTAAGTGTTCACTCCTCAATAATCTGTGTAAAAATAAGCACATAGTGATTTATTTTGCCAAATTATTCATGATAGGGCTCCTTCCCTAGAAATAAAACTAGTATAGTTTTATAAATGTAACTTAAATCATATGAAACCATTCAAGATCTTTGTAACTTGAAAATGTCTAAACAGTGATTCCCTTTGTAACAGTTCTTATATGACGCCAAGGTATTTGGGGATCTGACCCTATCAGGCTTGTGACTGACTACTGGAGAGAAGACAACATGAGCAAGTCTTTTGCCTTAAATGCTGTAAACAGGATGAAATACTTCCCAGGCACAGGTGAAGCAGTATCAAGCAGCAACAGCATGGAGACAAACCCAAGTCTGCTCCTTTGTGATCACTCGTTTCTTGGGCTCTAGGATAATTATTCTTAAAAAATATGAATCTGTCTTCTATTTATTTGGTATTTTCCAAGTGCCTTAAGTATTAGTACTGGACAGAACCTGTACCAAATCTCAATGAACTGTGACAAACTATGTTTTACAGTTTAGGCTGAGAAGATGATGGGTATACTTTTTATGTACTTTGCTTTAAAAATTTAGATAAAAGAGAAAAATAAGATTCAAAAAGAACACAATATAAAAAAGTACACAATATTAAAGGGAAAAGAGGATATTTAAGTTTCTGAGAGTTACTAATTTGCTGTTAGGAATATAGTTGGTACTTAGTTTTTAAAATTATTTTTCCATTCTGTGTCATTTTAGGCAATGCTTTTTTTTTTTTTAAATGAAAAAGGTAAACTATGTGATAGTGAAAAAATATTGTCTATTTATACTTTCATATTTAAGCTCATTTTTAAATTAACAATCCTATTTAATCACCAACATTTAGAATGCTGGTAATTGATCTTATTCTGTGGGACCACTTAGGATACCAGGAGTAATTAGGAAAACAAAAAGGGAACAAAGATGTAACAGTACAAATTCCAAGTAGTATCATAAACATGTTTTATGCTCATCAGAACATAATAGCTTAAGAACTTCTAGTGTCTTCTTCTAAATCACAATGGACTTATTTGAGATTAAGGCCTTTTATCAGGAAAATATTTTACTTTTCTCTTTGATGAACAAATTCTGTAAGTACAGAATGCTGAGAGAAGCTAAGGAATAACAGAGAATAAGGAAGGGACCAAGAGCAATAGAAAGATACTTTTTTTTCCCAAGATATTTGCCATCTGTGCTTCTCCAAAAGATGCCAGGCAGCTCACCAGGGTTAGGGAAGCTCTTCTCACAAGCCCTGGAAAATATCCCATCAGGTTTTCCCCCTCAGAGTACCAGATGGGATTCTGCGATTGTCATGGGGTTATTTGGAAATGGAAGGCCATGAGGTTGGTGGTGATCACTGTTACTCAGTTAACCTTTCCTTTCTTTCATTTTTCCCTTTAATGAACTCTTTAATTTTACATACTGGGTCCCCTACCAATACTATTTATAACCGGCCTTTTCTTTTTATTTAGTTTTAAATTTCTCTCTTAAAAAAAAAAAAAGCCTTGTTTATTTTCCCAACCTCATGTGTTTGAGAAAGGTATTTGTGCAGTTTGCTATCAAAAGATTTGTAGTTGTGCCCTAACATGACAAAATTCAAGCATTAAGTATGCCATATTATTAAAAATGTAATATATATGGGCATAGCAAAGATTCATTATATTTTTAGAGAAAGCAGGACTGCTAAACTGGAAATTTATTGATGATACATAAAAATCATATTGCTCTGATACTCTTCCAAATTTTGAATTGTTCTGTTTTACATTAACACATGAAATCCAATTTTTTTCATCAATAAAATAAGTTTTTATTGGAAAATAAGAATTTCACAGCTTCTCAAATTGGATATTTAATATGTAACTATAATCCCATGTTTGATATATAAGTATAATCTCATGTTTCTGTGTAGTAAGAATTGTAACAGAAAAAAAAACTACTGAAAATTTTGGAGACATAAATACACTTGAGGCATATTTTGCTTTTGAAGTTATTACTACTATAGCAATCATACTCTGAAAAATATGTCCAAATAAGATTTTCCCTTGCTTTGAAAGCTTTTTATTTCTATTACTGTTTTAAAATAGGCTACTTTCTAAAAGTTTACAGAACATATCAAATCATGATCTTGGTTTGCTATGATGACAAATACTTTCTACTCTTGACTTGGGCTTTCAGTGCCAACATCATTAAGAGATTCTTCAAATTATTTTTTAAATGTTCTTTTCCCTCAGGATTTTCACTTATATCTAATTAGACTAACTCCAAGCCATATAATCCCTGTTGCCAAAACTGCTAAATGCTTCAATAAGTAGGAAGAGGGCATCAATGGAGCCAGACAGATGTAATGTCACTGGTTAACAATAGAGGTGTGAAGCAGCTGCCTTCATTATGAAGCTTATTAATGCATGGTGTGGAAAAAAACTTGGCAAGGGTTCTTACAGAATACCTAACCTTTTCAAAATAGCATCAGATTGTTTAAAATGAAAAATATATGTCTTCAATAAGGAATGGTGAAATAATTATTTTGCTGGTAATTAATATCTGCATTTAATAACCATGATTCTAGGTATGAATTTTAAAAGCAACTCCCATTCTTTATTTTTTAAAAGGATATATGCTTATATTTCAATACCTTAAATATTTTTACAACTAGAATTGAGTCATAGATAAAATAAGGAAGCATAAGGGAGAAATTCTAACGTGGACACAAAATATTTTCATTTTACACACCTCATTATCTGTATGTTAACATTTACCATGATGGGTTGCTTAATGCTTATAAATAATGTATATAAAATATCTGGCACATGATAGGTGCTTAATAAAAAGAAATTATTTTTTAATGGATGTTTTGGAAAGACAAGATTTAGCTAAGTGGGTTACTACTGTAGAATGCAACTAAAAAGAATGAAGAGAAATAGTTTCAGTATAATCTTTGGCCTTCCATCTAGAATAGAGTATTTTACTATCACTTAAAGACAATGGTATCAAAAAATGCAAGACAGAAAGAGTTTAACTTTAAGGCAAAGAAAGTGAAAACAGAAGTCTCAAAAGAGGTTTTATAAGAAAAAAATGTATTAGTGTAAGTGTATTCATTTTCCATGTTGACTGGAATAAAGATTTTCATATAATGGAGTAACAATCAGCATGAATTAGTATCTGAAAGCATAACAATTTGCCAAAATAAAAAGAAAGAAAAGCTAACAATTATTTTGGAAGAATAAAAAAGATTCCTAAAGTATCTAGAGGGCTAATAGAATAAACCATGCAAAGGCCAGGCGGGTCCAATCTGGACTCACGCCTTCCTTGGTCTATAAATAAATGAATCTCATCTCATACCAATACAGCTAACATAATTTCCTTTTTGGTTCTTTTTTAGTTCTTTATCAGGTTTCAATAAATTTATGCCAATCCTTTTAAAATCTATACATTTTTGGCCAATATTCATCAACTGAAGTATTAAGTTATCTGAGACTCAGATAGAACCACCCATTAACTGTGAAAAGTCACATTTTTTGTTATCTGTGTTCAAGATACAAAGAGGTTTCTATTCATATAACTCATGATTTTGATTTTGGTTACACTGCCTCAAAGCCTTTGCTGTTCAGGCTAACAGGGCTCTACTCGAACATCTACCATTTGAGTAGCTCACTTTGAGCAAATTCAGATTTTCTCCTTGAGGTCTATTTCATGTAAAACCAAAAACATATATATAGTCAATCTACTGTATAAGAGGAGATTAACATGAAGGACAGAATGGTATACCTTGCTTTGTTTTTATATATTCTTTTTTAATTATGAGAAACATTATACTGCAATTCTGAGCATCAGATGATGACTTGAGTCAGCAGCAATACCCAAGTGCTTTCCATGGTTTATCACCTGACTCACAGTTTTTCTATGTATTAGTATATATATATAGGCACACACACACACACACACACACACACACACCATTTATATAGGAAGTTTGTCAATAATGTTAACTATTCTATATCCTGACCTCGGAAAGTGACTTACACATTGAAGATATGCAATAGATATATATTTTTTTATGAGTCATTACAGTCTGTGGGTAGAAGGGTGACCAAAATATTTAATATGGAAAAATGGAAATTCCATTGTATACAATTAGAAGATAAGGTATAAATGGATCTATATGGAATTTTTACCAAACCTGATTACCTTCTGCTATGGAATGCTGAAAATGGAAGCTTGCAGTGCCTAAAACACTGAAAGAAAGTATAAGGTGACCTGGTTAAATCCTTTCTTTTTTTTTTTTTTTTTTTAATATTTTTTTTAGTTGTAGATGGACACACTGTCTTTATTTTATTGCTTAGTATGTGGTGCTGAGGATCGAACCCGCGCTCTACCGCTGAGCTACAATCCCAGCCCTTAAATCCTTTCTTTAATTTTTGAAAGAAAAGGTAGTTTCTGATAAATATTACAAAGTTAAATAATTATATCCCTACTTAAAAAAGAAATTATGTTTATCATAGAAAAGACAAAAAATAAATGCTGAAAATAATGCAGAGAAAGGGAAACTCATTGTTGGTTACAATATAAATTAGCATAGCCATATAGAAAAAACAGGAAGGAAAGTCCTCAAAAAACTAAAAACAGAATTACCAAATGATCCAGTAATTCTACTATACTGTATATATCTAAAGAAGACAAAATCATTAAACCAAAAATATTTGTGCACTCCCATGTTTGCTGTAGTACTATTCATAATAGCCAAAATATGAAATCAACCCAGATACCCTTCAGTGGATAAATAGAAAGAAAATGTGGCATGCAATGGCATACAATAGAATTGTATACAATGGAATACTGTTCAGTCATAAAAAGAATAAAATTCTGTCATTTGTAGCAACATGGATAGAACTGGAGGTCATTATATTAGATGAAAAAAGCCAGACACAGAAAGAAAAATACCGTAAGTTTTCACTCATTTTTGAAAACTAATTAGTCTTCATATAGAACAAATAAAAGAGTGTTCAGTAGAGACTAGGAAGGGCAGTGAAGAGGCAGAACAGACAGAAGTTAAATAAGGTGCATCAAGAATAGAAGCTGGGCGCGGTGGCACAAGCCTGTAATCCCAGCACTTAGGAAGGCTGAGACAGGAGAATCGCGCGTTCAAAAGCCAGCCTCAGCAACAGCGAGGCGCTAAGCAACTCAGTGAGACCTTGTCTCTACATAAAACTCAAAAAAATAGGGCTGGGGATGTGGCTCAGTGGCCAAGTGCCCCTGAGTTCAATCTCCAGTGCCAAAAAAAAAAAATAGAGTGAAGAAATCACTTCTGTTTCTTCTTTAGCACGGTAGAGTAACAACTGGTTAAAATAATCTGTGATATATTTTAAAATAATTTAGCAGTATAAAATGTGTTGAGACCTTAAGAAGTGGGGCCTGGTGGGAGGTAATTATATCATGGGGTACCACTCTTGGAGGGATTAATGCCTGTATCATAGGAGTGGGATAGCTTTCACAGGACTGGGAAGTTATTGTTAAGAACAGGTGTCTATAAAGTCGCCCCATGTGCTTGGTCTCTTTTGCACATATCCCTCACAGGTCTTGCACATGCTTCCACTATGTGCTGCATTTGCCCACTTAGGATGGAGCATGAGGTTTTTGCCAGATGTGGCTGCTCAAGCTTGAAAATTTTAGTCTCAAAATCATGAGACAAAATGGCCTTTATAAAGGATCCAGACTTGGGTATTTGTTAGAGCAATACAAAATGGACTAAGACAATATGAAATAAAAATTGTATTCTCAAATATAAGAGAGTAACTTAAGATGTATACCCAAAATCATTAACAACTTTTTATTGCCTATACTAATAGTCTTCTCTCCAGAGAAATCCTGTTTTTATGAATCTTTGTCTAGAAGATAACACAATCTCATCCTTAGGGATCTAAAAAAAAAATTCACCACATTTTTTAATACTCTTCCCTCAGAGTGAACTTTTAATTTCTCAAAGACAAATATTTTTGATGGCTCCATCATATGCTTAAATCATATATTGTTTTCTACATATAGCAAAAATCTAATCAATACAAAATCTACTCATCCATCCTTCCATCCATTAACTGACTCGTTAACAAACATGTTATGATTCACTACAATGTTCCAGGCCTTAAGGTAGGCATAAAATCTACACAGAAGTTTCTCAGAGAGAAAGAATTGAGAAATTAAAACTCTGTGAGGGGGATATCAAAGTTCATTGTGAACATTAAAGCTAATAGGAGAGAAAGGAAAAAAATCTAGAAGTGAACTACAACAGAATTAGTGAATTTACATGAGAAGCACCTTAAAAATGTACAGTTCAATGGGATTAACTTTTTTTTAAAAAGTACCAGTACACCTGCGGAATAAAAAACTGGAGATACACATACACATACTTTGTTGACACTAATATGTCAACAAAGTTTAATGGCAAACTAATATCCTTCAGCTCAACAAAGTAAAAAAGAATAAACAGATAAAGTATATGCTATGTAGAAAGTTAGGTAGAGAAGATAGTTCTAACAATAACTTTAATATTAAACTTAGTTTTTAGCTTCTGAGCTAAAAAGTAAAAATAGACACAGGATATTTTTAATCATATGAAACTTCTTTTTTTTGTAAAAGGAGTTGGTGGGGTTGGGACTGGGGGTTAAATAGCTTTCTTGGTATCAATTCTAATAAAACTTAAATCATGTGGATCCTTAAATAAAGAAACTTCAGTAACATCATAGTTAAGTATTCAACAGGAACCATCCAAAAGAAGCAATAGGAAGTTTTCTATTGTAATTCAAAGAGGCTACTATGTCAAAGGCTTGCTCAGTATAGTCCAGCTTCTACTTTTAATTCTGGCTTAAATATTAATAGTGCCCATTCCACTGTAAGAAGGATCCAAGTTTGATAAAATAATTATGGGAATACCTTTATTTGTAGGGAAATTGGTCTAGATAGAAACCTTTGTAGTAGCCTTGTCTGACAGAAGGACTTCATCAACTGTTTCTGTTAAATTTCAAGAACTGGGTGGCAGCAAGTCAGGGCAAATTAAAAGAGAAGGTATGAAATATACAGAAACAATGCAATACTATCATGAACTCACACTCAGAATTGACAGCAATTCTTCAATAGTGCATTCAGGTTTCAAACGGTCCTTGAACATTTTAACTGTTTGGTGCTTCAAATAGTAATAGGAGGCAATTCGGCCATATGTCAGAGGCTCAATGCTCCGATTATCCTGTTTCAAAAGATAAAATGACACTAGTAAAAAGTACAATGGAATTACATATCTTAATAAAACTAATAATTAAGATTGTAGATTGCTAATCCAACAGTTTTGTTACAAATTTTGATATTACTAGAACCAAAAGCCCTATTTTTAAAAAGCTAGGCAATTAGAATATATACAACCAAGTTGTACCTCTCCAATTTCAATACAGTAGGAAAGTTCCAATTCAACCAGGGACTTCTCGATCAGATGGGACAGAAACTTGTTCACAGAATCATGGCTCACATCACCTAAATTGTAGTAGCTAGAAAACAAGCAAGGTTATTATTAGTATCAAGGTATTTTCTACTAAAAGTATCACCTCAAGTACAGTTTCATGATCTTTTCAGAATTTCAAAAACAAATTACATTTACAGTAAATCAAAGAAATATAGCAACTGCAATTACTATTCCTGATTTACAGATCGAAAGTCCCATGCCAAGTTTTATTGACAATGATGAAAATGATAATACATTAAAATGTATAAGATGAGGAGATAAAATCCTGTATCACATTAAAAGACTATTTCCTACATTAAAACTAGTATTACGTCAGTTTACTCATGTGCACCAAATCAAAATTATGCACTGAATTTAGAGAATAGGAAATGTGAAATATGTGTAATTGTACTTATATATGTAAATATATAAATCTTGTTCCTTTTTATTATAAAAACTAACCTCATTAACTTTACAAAACTCACAGAACTACTGAAATGGGTGATAGTTCTTCCAGGGAATGCAGTCAGTTATTGTTCCCCTAGTGCTTAAGGAATAATTGTCATTCTAATAACTAGAAGGAACATCATCAGGCTAAAAATAAAACTTTTTAAGTTGCAACATACAGAAAATACATACATATACACAGCTCTGTATATTTTCCAAATAAAAACCACAAGGACATACAATTCACCTGAATAATTTTCCCTAGAACTCAGAGAGGTTCTTGGCAAATCACTAAGAATCTGGACCTGGGAAGTGATCCAAAAGGTGAGGGACTACACCCATAGTCATGGCAGTTTTCTAATTCTTACTGGATGAACCCTGCACCCTAGTAAGCATGGAGAATTTGTATACTCTACCTCCCCTGTCCTCATCTAAATCAAAGTGTAGGAGCAGAAAGTAGCCTTAGAATCTTAGGTCAGGTTCTAACCATTAAAACCCAGAATGGTAGTTTTACATCTGTGTAGGACCAGGAAATGAAAAAGGGTGGTAAACTATCTCAAATGGTAGAGGCATAAAAGAAACCACACCTGAGAGGAATAGAAAAACACTGAGTAGATGACTGTTTTGGGGATTTTGTTTTCCTTTCTCCAGGGGAAAAGACCTAAAGACAGTACAGGATGAAAATTACTTAAAAATGCATGAAGTGGGACTGAAATCATATCAAGATATATTTCCATTACAAAGAGATATTAGTTCAAATGCTAAGTATTTCAAATACAAGAATCTATACTGAATAGGATTAATAAGATATTAGAATTTATTTGGTAAAATAACTTCTCAGAAAAAAGGAATAGTTACTTTTAGTCTGTGGAAAAATTATTTTTTTTCCTAAAAAAAAAACTTGTCATGAACTGAAATAAAGCAATGTTTATCAATGAAGAGAGAAATAAGTATTAAACCCAGTGCTATCATTAATCTAAACAAAATGTTTCAATTATGCTCAACTAGGCATATATCAAAGTGAAACATGTAGATTAGAAAATATTTCCTTTACCTTGGAAAATGACTAAGCTGGAGTATTTAGTTAGAGTGTTTTGTGCTTCAGAGGTGAAAATAAAATTTTTGGCTCTTTATAGCCTCATAAAAGAGACAGATCCTCAAAGTCATTCTAAATTATCAAAAATATTTTTTCTCTTTCATCCCCCCCACAGGAAGTGAACTTTATAGTCAAACTTTCTGCAATGTGTGGACTTCATACTTCACATTCTTTTGGCTCACTGAGCCTATAAATTTTCCAATACTATTTATAGCTGTCTAGGCTAATACATAGTTGATAAAGGTATTCTAAATTGAAAACATCAGTAAAAATTTGCCCAAGATAATGCATAAGTAGTACACATTAGTGGACTAAGAATCAAACTATTCTTCATGCAATTAAAATTATAAAAAATAGTATTAAATAAAATAAAAAATAAAATTGCATTTTGTCTATAATTTATTAGGTTATTTGGAAAAAACCTCATGGATGCTGCTGATTATCATAATCCACTATAGATATAACTGTAATGCCAACTATGCCATTCTTTATGCTTTAATAAATAAATTTTGTACATTTACTAATAATATTTGAACTCATCAATAATGAAGTTTCCTTAAAAATTAAAGTTCTTTTTAATATTTATTTTATTCACTATATTTTGTTTAGTGCTATTTAATTCATTGTATTTACAAAATGCATTTTGATGGGTTAATATTCTAAAGTTTAAGTCTATCAGAACACATTTTTTATAAGACCAATTAGTAGCTTTCACCCAGATAAAATACAGTTAGTGTAAACATTTAAAAATAATTTGACAAAAAGAAAAGCTAACTAAAATTATGTCTCTGAGACTATAACAAGTTATCTGATCTCATTAAAACATCACTAATAATCTAACTTGCTAAAAATTAATATAGTTGTTTGAGTAGAAAATCAAAAAATCATTGATATTCATTCTTAATTTTTCTTCCCCAAATTTGCTCACCAACATTCCTAATAAATTTACAATATAGAAGAGTTACAAAATTCAATTCAGGTAACTGAACTTCATTGATCTTTTCCAAATATTATTCTTTGCTAACATTAGATGTGAAAAGCTAAGGTCATTAAATTTTTAAAATTCTTATAAAAGTAAGATGTTACATGTTTATTAGCTAAATAATTTGCAAGACATTGTAAAATTATGCAACTAAATTTAAATGAAATTGTTTTTTAGGATACATAAAATTTTGAAAGTTCATATACTCAGACACTTTTGTGTGAGTAAAGAATGGAGTTTAGATTTATATGATCTCTTTTTATAGCATAATATGGCCTTCACTTCTGTTGAGTGAACTTTTCAGTTATTATACGATTTCTAGCCTGAACAATAAGCATTTAGCTGAAAACATTACTTATCACTCATTTCAATAATCCCTTTACCAACTTGAAAAAGCATGCAACAGCTAAGTAAAAAGGTCTGTTTTCATGTTGCACTCTCCACAGTACAAAATTTATAATTTACGGGTTATTTAAACAGAAAATTTATGCAACTGTTTAATTACAGATAAAGGATACAATGTAGTTTCATTCTCAGTGCTTTGAATCATCAAGTCATTATCTTCCCTTTGCTATAAACAGACAGCCTACCTTTTTGTCAGCATGCTATTTCATTTATTTCACAGAGAAACCCAGTTTCACAATAATTGACTTGTCAGAAGCTCTAATTTATGAGACTGAGCTCTGTAAGATTTCTCTATATTGGACTCAACCTGCACACAAGCAGGGTTGAATATTTACAATGCTGTTAACAGGTGCTGAGTTGTTTAATGATTCTAATAGCCAGAAGCGTACTGAGAAAGCCAGCGGGATCACAATTACAGGCTGTTTGAACACAACAATTACTAGTCCCCTGAGAGGTGTGAAAGTCAAAGGCAGTTAGATACTGACAGCATCTAGCACATGGGCTAGACAAGCTAACTTCTATTAGCAGTCCATTGGGACAAAGTCATAACAAACCTCTCTCTGTCATAAAAATTTACAAAGTTCATAAAATTTAAACAATCAAAAACTAAAACAACTTTTAAAAATTATCTTTATAAGATATTATTAAAGGACACACAAGAACACCACACATGAAAACTCAAGTTATCTTTTTTCAACCTTAATACAGATGAAATTTCATCCGTTGTGAATGAAAGAGATTTTATAATAATGTAAAACATAGATAAAGTTACACCAAACAGTTTGGATTTAATGTGAATAGTGGCAGTCATTTCCTGTTTGGTTTATGTAAACCTGGCCAGATATCTTGCCGGGAAATTTTTCATCAGTATTGAAATGCTGCTGCTATAACTGTCAGTAGTGGGAAGTCATTTGTTACAGCACCATGTTTTTTTATGTTCAGATTATGCAGCAGTAATAATGACACAAATAATGAAAGTGGTTGCAGGGACAGCTGAAACTATCACAACATTTTTTGCCCTAGAAATATATAAAAGCTTTCTCAGGGGAAAAACACAGAGTAAAACTGAAAATACAAATTGAATCCAGAACTCAATTTGGAATATATTATATTTTATGAAAGCAACCAGCACATGTGTTTATATACATTTGAACAAGCAAATGTATATATGTATATGTGTGCACACATATATTTATGCAAAATTATATATCCGTATATGCACATAGGTATGTATTTGTGCACACACATATACACACACATATATAATGTACACACACAGGATTATAAACATAGTGAGCACCTGAGGAATAATGGGCAAAATCTTCACCAACATAAGTTTTACTTTTGGTGTGGTATGATGAGGGCTTTACAGTATAACTGACAGGGGCTGGAGCATCAGGTCATCTTTATCTATATATGACCATATTTTGAAAGTAGGCTTCCTTTTCAATGGCTAAATAAACCTGTCCGTTATACATATGCAGGCAGATGAGTTTGCATACATTCCCTTCCCACCCAAGAAAGGTCAAATCTCAATTTATGTCACTGGATGATAGAGAGTATTAAGGAAAAATTAAAACTACAGCAGAGTACAAGCCTTTTATTTGAGACAACGATGTTAGCCTTTGTAACACTTAAAGCAGATCTGAGAAATAAGCAGAAAAAATTTACCAGTTTTCTCAACTCTTGTGCCTTTGTTTGCTTGTAGCTTTGTGGAAAGATGATTTTAACATACACAGTAATAAAAAATATAATTAAGAGCCAGTCATGATGTGAAGTGAATCCTTGTGCAATACTGGTAGGAATTTAAATTACTAAAGACATTTTGAAAAACAGTATATAGGTTCCTCACAAAACTAAAAATAGAATTACCATATGATCCAACAATCCTACTATTGGTTATATATCCAAAGGAACTGAAATCAGTATGTGGAACTCCCATATTCATTGTAGCATTGTTCATAATAGCAAAATTATGGAAACAATCAACAGATAAATGTCCATCAACAGATAAATGGATTAAAAAATGTGGTATATATATACAATGTAATACTATTCAGCCTTAAAAAAGAACAAAATACTTGGATTTGCAACAACATGAAATGAATACAAAGGATATTACCCTAATAGAAATGTCAGGGACTGAGACAAGTATTGCATAACTTCACTTATATGTGGAATCTAAAACCGATAAATATATAGAATATGAGAGTAGAATGTTGGTTACCAGAGGCAGAGGGAGCAGGCAGGATAAGCAGGGAAAGAGGAAATGTTAATCAAATAATACAAAGTTTCAATTAGACTGGAAGAATACATTCTGGTGATGTACTATAAAGCAAGGTGACTATGCTTAATAATAATGGACTGTATAAAACAAAATTTCTAAAAAATGAATTTTAAAGTTCTTACCACAAAGAAATAACAAGTATGTGAGGTGATAGATATTAATTAGCTGATTTTTTTCATTTTACAATGTATGCATGTATTGAAATATCTTACATTTTATTCCATAAATACAGATATTATTTGTCAATAAAAATGAAGAAAAATAAAATTTAAAATTCCACATACAAAAGCTTATAGCAATCTTTCAAAAAATGAATTAGAAAGTGTGTCAGAATTTGATTACAGCTGATTGGGTAAAATATGTAAATTGTTAAACTTATTTAGGCACAGTTTTCCATTTTTATCTCCATGTGAAGGTATACACATTAAAACTAACCATTTGTGGTTTGGGGAGATAGTATCAAAAAATATGATTGTCATACAATGAAAATTAGTATGATATGGTTTCTATCAAGAGACTTCAGCATAGTACTGGAAGACAAGTGGACAGGGAGTATGGATGTTTGAGCTCTGGACCTGAAAACGAGCCCAGTAACAGAGAATATGATGGAATTCCATTGTTGTCTCTGCTAATCATGAATTATGCTACTGTGGGAAAGTTGCTTAATTTTCCTGTGCTTCAGTTTCTTCGTTTATAGAAGGGAGATCATAACAGTACTAAATGAGTTAAGCCCTTGAAATAGCATCTCAAATACAGTAGACAATAATCATTGCTAGTGAGGATTATTTTTTCCCCACTATTAATTCCAATTGTATGTTTATGAATTCCTATATTTATGCCTTGCTATTGTTGTTCATATGGTTTCTTTTGAGATGAATGTTTAGTAATTTTATTCTTGAGCACTCATTTTTTCTTTTTTAGGTCTTTAAAGGTCTTACTATTCCTTGGAACTGTGCTTTTGTTTGAATCCAGGAGCTTTGTTTGCTATATAACACTTTTTTTTTTAATAGCTCTAGTCTACCTTCTGTTTTGATTTTACTTTTCACTGGAATAAAAGTTTAAAGATCTCAAACAGTTAGATTTTTAAAATCATTCTTTTTATTGTCTACTTCTGGTTTTACAGGTTGAATAACCCTAATCTGAAATGCTTCAAAATATGAAAATTTTTACCAATGATACAAATGTCACAAGTGGAAAATTCCACACCTGACCTTATGTGATAAGGTCACAGTAAAAATGCAGGCATACTAAAAATACTGAATAACATTACCTTTAGTCTGTATATGAGGTTTATAAGACACATAAATGAATTTGTGTTTAGACTCAGAGCACATTCCCAAGATATCTCATTATGAATATATAAATAGATATTCCAAAACCTCCAAAAATCTGAAATCCAAAACATTTCTGTTTCCAAGCATTTAGCATAAGGGATGTTCAATTTTTGCTACATTTTATACTGAGAATGCACTGATCTCTACACTCTGAAATATGCTGAGATGCTTTTTGTGATGTTTTTTAATGGTAAAATTTTATAAATAAAATTCACATGAGTACTGCATGTTCTTTTTTAGGGGCATATTTATATACAAAGATACACATAATCCAGGGCTGTCAACTGTTACTCACATCCTCCATTTTATGATATACTGATCTCTTTGACATGCTGAATTTTCAGAAATATGTATAAAAAGTCTCCCGATATTACTATAATTTAATTGGACTGCAATTTCAGTTAGATTTCCATCAGTTTTTTGTTTTAAATATTTTGAGGCTATTTTTATTTACTTAAACACCTATAAAGTACTAACGCTTCTTAGTGGATTGTGCTGATTACCAATATGAACCATTCTTCTTTCTCCTTTAAGTTTTTATACCTTGAATTTCATTTTATGTGATGTTAATACTGCAGTATTGCTTTTTCTTTATTATTCTTTACATCTTCTTTTCATTCTTAATTTTTATCTTCTCTACATCATTTTGATATGTTACTTTTACACTATGTTTATAAAGTTGGATTTAAAGAAAAATATTCCTAGGATTTCTGTCTTACAACAGGGAAAAGTAAATTATTTGTAATATTTACCATAACAGTTGACCTGACTTATGACATGAATAGATTCTGTCCATCTCTTGCATTCAGAATGAGAGTAAAGGCCCACACCATAGTCTATGAGGTCACACATGATGTGTACCACCACTGGTCATCCACCTTCCAAACCTCATCACTTGCTACTCTACCCTCTTTGTTTACCCCACTTCAGCCAGACCTTCTCCTTGTTCACTGAACACAACTAGACATTCCTCCTTTAAAACCTCTATTTCCTTGTTCTAAAATGTTTCTTACACATTCATGTGATCAAACTTTTAAGTCTTTCTAATCTTTGCTAAAACCTCAACACCTCTAATGAGGTCCACTGTGATTTCCTATTTAACATTGTAATCCCCGCATCCCCACTCTACCTCCTGGACCTCCCTCTCTTCCTTACCCTGTTCATCTATCTTTCAAAGCATTCATTACCTTCAAATATACTTTTAGATTTGCTTTTCCTGTTGAGAGAAGTTGGGTTTCATAAGAATAAAATTTTTTGTTTAGTTTACTAATACATCTTCAAAATGGCTAGCACAGTGGCCAGAGAAGACAATAAATGCATGAAATTAAGAAAATTAATTTTTAAATGTTTATATCTTAGCACTCTGAGGAGATTCTATGACTTTTGAAGCTAGAGGTCATTATTTATGTTCCTATCTTCCAACAGAAATCAATATAGTTGCTAATTACAATATAGTTGCTTTTAGAAAACCACATTGTTTTTATTCTAGACTAATTGACATGGCATCAGCTTGAATACAGACTTATATTTCAGAATAATAATGACAGTCTTAGTCTTAACCTAGAGTCAGGTATCTCAAAATGTATATAAGTAGCTACTAAAGGGAACCAGCACATATAAATGGTCAAGAGTGGATAAACTTTCACCTCCTGAAAATCAATTCAAGCTGCAATTTATCAATGTATAACTGGACTTTTAAGACTGTCAGGGCTGTAGGGGCTGGAGAAGTTACTGTAGGCAGTAAGAAGAATGATCACAAGAGCACCAGTGAGAGAAACCTCTTACTTAGAAGTATGTGAGTTAGTGTCTTCCTTAATTGATTCTAGCCCTTTGGTGGTGGTGGTGGTGGTGATGGTGAGACATCTGATCCTCATAGGAGGGCAAGGAAAGCAGCTGCCACATGTACTAAATACTCTAAGCAAAGTCATTAATATGATGTATGCTTTTGACTCCCAGTCCCCAAATTTCCTCTTAAGCAAAGATGGCCATCAGATAAAGTAGGTGAGGCAATGTGAACCAAGGAATATTGTTTATTTACATGGACTACACTGATTACAAACATGAGTGAGCAGGAGACATATAAACACCAAAACCCAAGAAATTCCCTGGAACAGAGGCTCAGTATAATTTCCCCTCAAAATTTCATTCTTTGTCTACTGTGATAAGCCTCTTCCCTGAGCTTGTTGTTCTGCCCTTAATTAGTACTGTTTATTACAACTGCATGTACATTTTCTCACCAAAGTATTATTAAATAGAAGGCAGTTTATAACTAGAGCAACAGGATTGATGACTACTCCAGTTGATTCTCTGTGGGACCCCCTATTCTGAATGGTGTCTCCAACTGTGCTCTTGACTTATTTCACTCTCATGGTTGAAAAAAATGTAAACACTGGGCAGTTTCCTACTTATTATCTAAATTTGAAGAAAACTAAATCTCATCTAGCTTCCAATTCTTGTATAATTCATTTAATTTCTGATCAATACTACTTAACAGTTTACAAATGAGGCTAGATTAGGGATAGACTACAAGCAGGTTAAGCAGTTAGAGAACTTCAAGGGACAGTATAAATTAAAAAGCAAGTTTGGAGTGTGAATTTAGGGTAAACAGATATAGTGATGATATTAACAAAAGTAACAAAGTTGGATCAGAGGAGGATTTTGATGATTTTATCATTAAGTCAGTTTTATACATGGTACATTAGAAATGACGGTGGAAAGTCCATGAGGTAGCAGTAAGAAAACTGTAACTTGATCAAGACCAGAATGAGGCATCATATATTAGGGTCTCTCTATTGAAGACCTTGTAATGTTCTTTTTTTTTTTTTTTTTTTTAATTTTCTTTTACTTACATCAGGCACATCCCTCAAATTCCATCCTTAGTCCATTGCCTGTGCATCTGTTAAGGTCCTTATCTTATCATTAAACAACTTCCTAACTGGTATAATTTTCTACCCATTCCAGTTGATTCCCTATTATAGTATAATAAATATTGAAATAAAAATTAAATTTGGTGGATCAATCTATGTTTAAGGGCTTCCAATGGGTCATTCCATTAGGATTCCAATAGGATCATATACATATAGTCAACACACCTTTTGCCCTCTGGTCTTGGCACACTTTCTGGTCAAGACAATCTCCATATTCCTTAAAGCTCTGACTACATTAATCTTTTTCAAGTTCTCTAAACACTTGACTCAGTCCCTGAGACTTTTTGCTCAGACAGTATTTTTCTGTCTGAATGCTTTCTACCTTTTCTACTCCTGTTCCATACATGTGTTTTTCCACTATACCTATACCACTATATACCACTGTAGTGTTTTTCCACTATACCATCAGTCCTTGAAGATAGGGGATGTTATACTTATCTTTATACCTAAGTGTTTAGCATAACATCAGATAATAGTAGGTGCTAAATGAAGATATAACATACTGTCAAAAATAAATAATAATATACCATGCCCCAATTTTTCATTATCATATAGATTTGCACAATTCTAAATGACTGCAAGTGTATTGTCTTCCAACTGTACAGCAAACTCCTCAAAATATCTTTAAGGTAATTAAAATGAGTAAAGTTTTCAAAAACATATAACCAATTGATTTTTCATATAATATATTGTGATTATATCAGCGACATCATCTGACTTTTTTGGACAAATCCATAGACCCAGAAAGTCCAAAGTCCTAACTTTTTGTATGTATTCAATTCTGGAGTACATTAGTTTCAAATACATCTTCTTCTAGTGTAAAACACAAAGATAAATAATTTCTGTTCAAAAAAGCCCTTACCTGGGGTTCATGATAAGACGTCGGAAAAAGTAAGTCCAAGTGATATAGTCCATTGCATCTTGCTTAGACGTTATTGTACCGCCAGCGATCTCTGCGTTTAAGTGGTCAGACAGCACTCCTAATAAGCTGCACAATGGACAAGACATGGGAAATAAGTATGACCATTAAACAAAGCATACTTAATTTATCTCACATAATCAAGATTCAGATTTTATGTTCTAAGGTACAAATGTGTTTTGTGTAATTTGTATATTTTGTGTATAATTTGTGAATAATTCTTTCCCAAATTTTGTGGGGATTTTGTTTACAATGTCCTTTCACCACAAAAATCACTTAGTATCATGAACTCATTAACTTACATTATTAACTAGTACATATAAATTTATGCTTGTTTTCTTTTTTAAAGTATGTTGTTCATAATTTATTTGAACATGAATAAAAAGTGGGGCAGAGAGACAGAGTGTCTAATAACATGATGTTTTCCTAGAATAAGCTAAGTAGTAATAATTTGTTGAAAGCAATTGTTAGTAGTCATGTTGTAGGTATGCAATAGATGGCACTTACTGCTATGAGTCATTCTGGGGATATGAATTACTAGATGGAAAATGAACATAGGCTGACAGGAAGGGACCTAGTAACTTTCAGGAGAAGATTTAAGAGTCAAAAGACAGGGTAAGACCAGGCAATGGAAGACATGCCTTGAAGAGCAGGGAAGAGCATATTTATAAAATACTCAAGAGGGTATGGAATAAGTCCTAGGACAGATTAAAGGAGAGTTGGCAAGAAAGGGATGATAGGAGACAGGAGTGAGAAAAGATTTTTTTTCATTTATTCAGTGAATATTATGTGCCTGGACATATAATAAGATATTATTATATCAGGTTTTGTGGAGCATACAAAGATTATCTGATGTGGTAAAACACTGGCAAAAAAGTTCATTTTATTTTCTTATATAAAACACAAAAAAGGATAGGAATGGTAGTACACCCATGTAATCGCAGGGACTTAGGAGGCTGAGGTAGGAAGATCACAAGTTTGAGACCAGCCAGGGCAACAGAGCAAGACCTTGTCTCAAAAAATAAAAAGGGAAGGGAATGTAACTCAGTGGTAAGTTCCCCAGGTTTGATCCATTGCAACACACACACACACACACACACAAAATCAAATGAACAGAAGCAAGTAATGCCTACGAAAAGAAAACACTAATTAATGATACATGGGACAATAAACAGGATTAAAAATAATTTTGGCAAAGAAAATGAGAAAATAATCAGAATAAAATGAATGTAAAAAATCACTAATTAATATACACTAATAAAAAAGTTGCCATTACTCTCAATTCGCCAGTAGTTGAATAGAGATGGGTATGGTTATTTTGGAGAGCAATTTGGCAATATCTATTAGAACAATCACTATGATCCAGCCAATTCCATTTTTTTCATGAAGACCTAATAAAGAAACATTTACCTGTGAGGTTAGGAAAGTAAAATGTTGCAATTACATTACATATAAGAAGAAAATATTAGAAACTCTCTAAATACATATTAATAGAGAAATGAATAAATAAACTATGGAATACTCTATAATAGATAAAATATTAATGGTCATATCAAGGTATGAAATTAAAACTGTAGTTGACTTTATATTGAAGAGTACACAGAGGAAACTACACAAATTATACAACTTTAAATCAATTAATTCTCACAATGTGAACACACGTAACCACTACTAAGATCAAGCATTGCTAATGCTCCAGAAAACCCTCCTAATATACCTTGTTCAAAGGAATATTCTGACTTTTGTTTTTCCTATTTTATTAAAATGGCATGTGACTCTAGCATAATGTTTACCAAAAGTGATGAAAGTAACATCCCTCTTTATTATTCCCTATTTCAAGGGGAAAACTTAATTATAATTTTGACATAATTATACATGCATGAAATTTAATTTGTTGCATTTTAGCTCCAGTGCTTCCTCTTTTCCTTCCCTCTTCCTTTCCCCTATTTTCCTTCCTCTACTGTACTGGTCTTCCTTCTATTTATTTATGGTTTTTAATTTGTGCTTTATAGATATACATAAAGGTAGAATTCACTGTGGTATATTCATATATGTACGTAATTTGGTCAATTTCATTCTGCAGTTCCTTCCACTTCCTATCCCTCATCCCTCCCCTTATCTTCTTTTTCTATTACACTGATCTCTCCTTTATTTTCATGGGTATGGTTATTTTGGAGAGCAATTTGGCAATATCTATTAGAACAATCCTTTCCACCCTTCCCCCTTCGCCCTTATTTTGGTCTAGCTTCTACATATGAGAGAAAACATTCAACCCTTGATTTTCTGAGTCTGGTTTATTTCACTTAGCATGATGTTCTCCAATTCCATACATTTACTAGCAAATGTCATAATTTCATTCTTCTTTAAGACAAGAGTATAAAACTCCATTGTGTACATATACCACATTTTCTTTATCCATTCACCTGTTCACTGGCACCTGGGCTGGTTCTATAACTTGGCTATTGTGAATTGTGCCATTATAAACATGGATGTGACTGTATCAGTACAGTATATTGATTTTAGTTCTTTTGGATAAATACTGAGGAGTGGAATAGCTGGGTCATATTGTGGTTCTATTTCTATTCTTCTGAGGACTCTCCATACTGTTTTTCAAACTGGTTGAACTAATTTGCAGTCTTACCACAATGTATGACTGTGTACCCCCTACACACATCCTTGCCAGTATTTACTATTATTTATATTTATTATTATTCATATTCTTGATGACTGCCATTCTAACTGAAGTCAGATGGAATCTCAATGTAGTTTTGATTTGCATTTGCCAAAAAAGTCAAACTTTTTATCATATATTTGTTGGTCATTTGTATTTCTTCTTTTGAGAAAAGTCTGTTTTTTTTTTTTTTTTTGCCAATTTATTAATTGGGTTATTTAGCTTTTGGTGTTAATCTCTTTGAATTCTTTATATATTCTGGATATTAAACTTCTGTCAGAGGAATAGCAGGCAAAGGTTTTCTCCCATTCTGCAGGCCCTTTCTTCATGCTCTTAAATAATTTCCTTTGCTGTACAAAAGCTTTTTAATTTGATACTGTCCCACTTCATGATTCGTTTTATTTCTTGAGCTTAAGGAGTCTTTGTTAGGGAAGCTGGTATCTGTGCCAATGTTGTTGTGTTGATCCTCTCGTTTTTTTCTAGCAGTTGCAAAATTTCTGGTCTAATTCCTAAGATTTTTTTTTTTTTAAATATTTTTTTTAGTTGTAGATGGACACAATGTCTTTATTGCTTTGTATGTGGTGCTGAGGATCGAACCCAGGGCCTCACGCATGTGAGGCAAGCGCTCTACCGCTGAGCCACAATCCCAGCCCCTAATTCCTAAGATTTGATTCACTTTGAGTTGACTTTTGTGCAGGGTAAGATATAGCAATCTAATTTCATGGGTATGGAATTTTGTCAAATGCTTTTTTTTACACTGATGAGATAATCATGAGATTTTTCTCATTTTTTTGTTATTGTTAATTACATTCATCTATTTTCAGATAATCTTCACATTTATAAAACAAATTGTTCTTGGTTGTAATGTAATTTTGCATATTGCTGGATTTGATTTACTAATGTTTTGTTTAGGATTTCTACATCTATATTCATGAGATACAGTTTGTTATATTCCTAGTTTATAAATTTTTATTAGGTTTTGTCATACAAGCTATTCTGGTTTGATAAAACAAGTTGGCAAATACTCCTACATTTTCTACTATAAGGAAGAGATTAATTTAAAATTGATGCTATTTCTTCCTTAAATGTTATGAACAACTCACTTGTGAAGCATCTGGGTCAGAAGATTTATTTGTGAAAAGATCTAAAATTTTAGACTCAATTTGCTTTGATAGGTAATGTAAGATTTTATTATTGGGTCAGTTTTAGTAAATTTTTAAAGAGAAATTTTACTATTAGATCTGAAATTTAAAAATTATTTATATAAAGTTGTTCACACTATCCTATTACCTTTTAATATCTATAGTGTCATTTTATTCCTAATATTCAGACTCAATTATCAGTTCTATTCATCTTTGCAAAGAACCAATTTTTGACATATTTTAACTTTTCTCTAATCCATGTTTATTGTCAATCTATTAATTCTTGCTCTTATTTATTTATTTACTTATTCATTACCAGGAATCCCTGCCCCTTTTCAAAATTTTTAAAATTTTATTTAGAGACAGGGGCTTGCTAAGTCGCTGAGGCTGGCTTTGAATTTGTGATCATCTTTCCTCAGACTCTTGAGCCACTGGAATTATAGGCATACACCATCACACTGGGCGTTTGTCTTTATGTTGTCTTGCTTTGAGTTCAATTTACAAATGTTTCAAATTCTTGAGATGGATAATTGATAACAAATTTTTCATTTTTTCTTTTCAACATATAAATTTATGGTCATCATAGTTTTAGCTGTACTCCACAACACTTAATGCTTATTTTTCAAATTAAAAAAAAAAATCAACATTATTTGCATTTAGGATTAAAAAACTCAACAACAGTTTACAATATAAATAAAAAAACATGTTTGTACTCAATGCAGTTAGACTATACTAAAGTAGAGTATACAGAAAAGGACTATGATGAAGGTAGAAAGTAAAAAGTGTTGTATGTGAGAAAATATAAATGAGGAAGAAAAGGTTATTTTCAGCTATGAAAGTGAGGGAAGATTTTGTAGCAGAAGTAGTAGTTACTCGGCCCATAAAGACATATGGGATAATTCTGAAATTAGCAATAATTAATAAATTATTAATTATATACTCCCTTATTTGTATATTAACTCTTATAAAAACTCTCATCAAAACAATACTTTCCAAAATGCTTATTATATAATAGACAATGATTCAAGCAGTATTCATTTAATCATTACAAATACACCATGAGAGAACTGGTATGGCTCTAATTTCCATTTACAGATAGGTACTCTATGGCACTTAGAAATTAAATAACTTGTTCCATATCGAGCAAATAGGTGGCAGAGCTCAGATTTCAATCCAAGTTATGTGACTCCAGAGCCAATTAAACTGAACATGGTACTACACTGGTTCTCTTAAAATGTTATTTTTTAAAAATAAAAATTATCGCATATTATAGGGATAATTACATTATTTCACAGTGAATAGTTCTTTTATACTACAAGTTTTACTCATTTTTAAGTAATAAAATATAACCAGAAAAACACTAAAACTTGCTACAAAATAAATCCATTTATATGAATTTAAAACAAAATTTACCTTGATTCTACTGGAAAAGGTTCATAAAGAAATTTTTTGTAGAAGTCTTTTTTTATATCGTGAACCAGAATTACAGCTTTGCCTTGGTCATCAAACTGAGGACGCCCAGCCCTTCCCATCATCTGGAGCACATCTTTAAAAGAGAGAACAAGAGATATTCTACAATGTGGCACATGGCACAAGGTATGAATTAATGATGAGGGCACGCTTCTACAACAAAATAACAAAAGAAACAATATTTTAAGAGCACACATTCTATTTGTGATGGTTATTAAGTTCGATAAGTTAATATATTTACTCAGAAAATTTGTAACAAATTACTAAGTTACTATATTGTAAAACTAAGATCCCCAAAAGGTATCTGGCACTATTCTTAAAAAATGAAAGTCTTCTTTAGTTAAATGATTAAAAATGCTGTGTAAGAAATATTACTATTTTAATTAAACAGAAAAAAAAACTTGTAATGGTTTAAAAATGATTAAGTTTTACATATATTCATTGAGTAAAAATGTATATTGAATATATATCTCTCTTCAAAACCAACTGAAAATGACTTTATTAAAATATAAAATATCTTAATAGACTGCTCATGCATTCATTGTAGCAATAAGTACTTTGGTTCTGGAAGTCCCATGGAAGTTATCATTTTTGGTGAAATGCATTTAAAATTAAACACTATAATACTTAATCAAAATTTTTTAAACACTAATAATTACTCAGTACTTTATGAGTTTGAAAGCATCAGTTATATTTTTAATGCTTATTAACAAATTGGGTAAGTTAAAGTAAAAAAAAACAGCTCAGTGTTTTATATGCTATTCATATTGAAAACAAAAATTACAAATTTGCTTATTGTATATTTAAATTTGACCAGTTCTTAGAAAAATCAATTAATAATTCCAGCTATTTGAGAAGTTGAGGCAAGAGTGTCACAGGTTTGAGGCCAGGCTGGGCAACTAAGTGAAATCCTGTCTCAAAATAAAACAAAAGGGGTATATTTCAGCGGTAGAGCACTTGTCTAGCATGTATGAGGCCATTTAAATTGTGAAGGCTAAAATAGGAGGCACAAATATTAATTCATGCAAATTTAAGTTGTTAAGGCTGAACTAGAAACTTAATGTCTCTCTGTAAATTTAAAAAATTACCTGTAATGGGAAAATCTACATAACGTCTTGTTTTTCCATCGTAATATTCCGTTCCTTTAATAATTACTAAATGAGCTGGAAAGTTTACACCCCAGGCTAATGTGCTTGTAGCAATAAGAACCTAAAAATAAAAGATGATATCATATCTAAGTAACATATAACATTTAAGTTATATATTTTTATATATTTTATATATTTAATATGTATTCATGGGAGAAAAAAGTACCTGAACTTTACAGTTCACAAATAGTTCTTCTACTGTTTTTCGGTCTCTTTCATGGAGGCCAGCATGATGCATTCCTATTCCGAAAGCAAGTGTCAGCTTCAGGTTGGAATCTCGTACTGTTCCAATGATGTTTTCCATCTGCATGTGAAAACAAAATTACAAGATACTGGTGCATTAACTTAAATTTCATTTTAAGATTGAATTTAATTTTTTTTATGACATTGTATGGGCATAAAATAAAGGTTCTGTTTACAGCTATGATTAAAGTTCATTAAAAAGAATAGTTGGTGAGAATATATATTCTAAATTAAATGAAGATACATGCCAACCATCTTATTTTTATGAATCAAAGAAAAATCTATAGACAAATGGGATTATCATCTTAATGATTAAAACTATTACAAAGGATGTGATATTGTCTATAGTATTTGTGTCTCTGTTCATCTCTTGCTATATAAAAGGTCTCCTTTTGGCTCAGTGTCAAAAATTTAGAAAATACATATAAAAATGACAAAGAATCAGTCATATTCCTCTAGACATACAGAAATTTTTCCAACTTTCACTTTCTTACTAAAATTAGCTTGAACAAGTCACATGACCTCTCTGAGCTTTAATCTCTTTATCTGTATATTAGAAATAATAATAGCAATCTTATATATGCATTTCATTTTCCTCAAGGCTGTATAATAGCAGATCCTTTTAGCCTTATACAAAAATTCTATAAAAGGGGGGCTGGGGTTATGGCGCAGTGGTAGCGTGCTCGCCTAGCACACAGGAGGCACTGGGTTCAATCCACAGCACCACATAAAAATAAAAAAAATAAAGATATTCTGTCCACCTACAACTAAAAAATAAATATTTAAAAAAAATTCTATAAAGGGTATGAATATGAATATGCTTTAAGGACACTCATGACTATTCAAAATTTGTTTTCTAGAGAAGCATGAAACTATAACATTATAACATTATAACATTATAACAGTATCTCCACATTACTATACTTTTGAAAACTCTGAATATCAGTAGAAATTAAACTGGGGTATTTTTGCTTACTCTCTATTTCTTTGATCAATAGTGTAGTTAAACATTTTTCATATTTACTGTTTTGTTTTCTTTTGTAAATGACTTTCTCACTTTTTATTAAGTAGGTATGATAGCTTTTTTTCCTGGAAGAATCCTATGGCAGGAGGTCCAGTGTATTTGATTATGATAGTGTAAGTGCGCTCTCTCTCCATTCTATAAATATCTTTATCCAGTTTTTTTTAAACTTCATTTTACTTGTTTTTTTTTTAACTTTATGGATCTGAAGTTTTAAATTATTCCTGTATATTTTATTGCCTAGAAAAGTTTCCCTCAAAAACATATAATACATATTCATCTGCTACTTGTTCAACTTGTTACAGATTAATTTTAAAATTTAAATAATCACTGGTAACTTCTTTTTATATAGAAATTATAGTGGAAAACCCAATTTATTTTTCCTAATAATTAATCAATTATACTAGAAATATTGGTTATATGATTACTTACCTATTATAAATAGTAACTTTATTATATTCAAAAATTTTTCATATCCTACCTTTTACATTTTTAGATGGATTTTACTCCTAGCCTCAATTTAGCTCACTAAATTGTAATATGTCTAAACGGTTTCTGAAACTCATTATTCTATAAAAACCTTTGAATATTCTATCACTTTCCATTCTACATGGAAAATAATCAATGTAAGTGCAAGTTGGATGACTGGCAACAAGTAGCTAATGATCTTCTTCTTCTTTTTCACAAAATTTATTCCTTGTAAAGAACTAAGTAGATTTGTGTAATGACAGATCTCAACTTGTCCTTAAAGCAGAGAATGACCTAAGGTGCAGCATAAGAAGTTCTTTCTGAGCAACTCCACGAGGGGAGTAATGCAGAGAACAAGTAATCTGAAAACACATGAGCATTTAAAAGGAGAGTTTTAGTTATTGCTATAGGTTTATCATCACATTCCAACAGTACTCAATAGTAGAGAAGAACTTGAAAATGACTGCATGTATAGATTTTATATGCCTGAAATAAAATTTGAAAAACTAACATTGTCATCAGATTGCATTTCCTTTTTCTCCTCTATTGACCTCCTCTACATTTACTTTTATGGCTATGCATAAATCATTAAGTAGTTCAAAATCTTCAATTAGGGAAACTTCAGTTGGCTGCTGCAGTTTGGTAAAAATGCGTAAGACCAAATTGTCATATAGAAATTATAGTGAAAACCAGTTATTTCTTCCTAATACTTAATCAATTACACTAGAAACATTGGTTATATAATTCTTTACTTCAACTGTTTTTGTTATTATTTTATTCTCAATAATCAAAAAGAACCTTTTAAAAATCATGTTTATGTATAAACAAGCTGTTTTACACTAATAATTCATAAAATAGGAAGTTTGGGTTAATAATAATTATGAGTATATAAAAAGCACTGCACCAAATAAGTGATAATTTAATGACATACATCAGAAATGTTATGTTACTTATCAACTTTCATTGAGTTAAATGCTGTATCAGCAGTTTATTATTTCACAATACACTGTGGTCACCTCACATTTCCACATTATTTTCTTTATGAACCTCTAACAGGAATATGGAGATATATTAATATAAATCCACTTTACTTTAAAATTAGCACAGTATGTAGGCTGTCTACAACTGTATAATATAAAGAAAGATGCTTGTCTCATAAATTATGTTAGCCACTCTCAAGAAAGCACTTATTACCCATTTTCCTTTTGTTCAATGTTCACTGCATAAAGTATCTTCATTTTACACTAACAGGAATTATTCACTGATGTTCTTGCTCTAAAAATTACTTTCCTAGATTTTTTTTTTGAGCTTTATAACTTAAGTAACTACACATAACTTATGTAATTAATAGTGCCCCATGGCAATGCCAATCATATGTAAAAGATAATGTATCATTTTTCAAAGGGAAATAGAAGAATCCTATGGCAGGAGGTCCAGTGAGGCATTAATAATATCCTGTCTTGCATCAGGGAAGACTAGCTATTTCTCACTCATTCTACCCTCATGTTCACATAAATCAATGCATTAAAAAGAACTATTTGTCTATTTGAATGACAAAGACTGAAAATCCTCATGAGGACAATCACAAAAGAATACTTCATTTAGTACCTGGTTTCTGTGGATGAATTCTGAATTATCTGAACATAAAAAGCAAAATTTATTGTTGTTACTCAATTATTAAGCATAAAATATGACTGAGACAGCCTACATAAATTTGAAAATATAATTTCTTGGATCAAATCACACATATTGTTACTGTACTTAAAACTAAATTTCTTCTTGATCAAAATATAATACAAACAAAAATTTTTAGGAAAAATTTCAAGCAATGAAAGCTTAAAATATGACAATAGATGTCATTTTATGAGCACTAATGTGTCTGGCATCGTGTTTATCTTTTTACAAAGATCATCTCATTTAATCCTTTATATGAAGTAATATAGTTCTAACATAACATCTAATTCATTTATACAACTTTTAATGTTTCACATTAAAAGTCTCAGTGATTTTGAATATTAATAGAGTAGCCTTTCTTAACTCTGACTAATAGAATTAAGACCTATAAAAACGTTTGGGTTATCATCTCACCTTTTCCAAGGATAGTTAGTACCATTCTAGATGGATAGGAGACAAGTATATTTATTACAAAAAATGGATGCCTGTGGACATTAATTCTTGTTAAGAAAGGCTGTTACAGAATTAAAAGTGATCATAATAAAAACACTTCAATAGAGAAATTTTCATTTCATAGTTAATTTCTGCTCAACAAATATTTGTTATAATGTATAGGTATTTTCATAATAAACAACCTTTGCAATTTTCTGTCTGACCACCTGATAGTTAAATAAAAATTTATTCAAAATTATACATAAAAGAAAAACATCTATGTTGCTCAAAGTAGAGGTCTTTTTTTCCTTAGGGCAAGAGGGGAACAAGCACATATGTAAACTGTTGAACCACTTTAACATAATAGAATTTTTTCATATTTTAAATGTATTATACTCAAAAAGCTTTTGTAGAAAGATAGAATTCCATTTAAGCAGACATATTACTCTGTGCCTGAAATACATTCCAGTCAGAATATAATTCAGTGAGTCGATGACAATGCTGGCTCCAAAAGAAAGGAGGAGACCAGATTGGACAAGAATGAGCTAACAGATTGTGCAGCCCAATTCTGTCCCTTTGAGTGTGATATATTGTTTCAAGATGCTAAAAACCCATACTTTCGCAAAGCATATCTGCTGTGCTGGTTTTCCCATTTTCACAGAATCCTCATTATCAGAACTCTGTACTCTTTTCAAAGCATGTCAGACTCAGACCATATGCCACTGAATAATGTTTATCAATTGTTTAAAATGCTCAATAAAATGAAAGTTACAAAGTCCTTCTTTAAAAACAAAAAAATTTAAATATGTCACATCTGGTACAGATGTTAAGTTAAAACATTTCCTTGTAATTATTAATTTCTGATAACATATTTCTGTGTGATAAATCCCATAGACAGAAGGGGAAAATAACAATGAAAGAAACACTAGAACATTCTATTAATCTACTAATAGGAAAGAATTCAAGAAATACAATAAATTAAGTTTCCAAACTTTACCAATACTCCAAAATTATTTTCCTTTTTTGCCCCTTCTAAAATTCAAATAAAGCCACATTTCAAAATGGTTGCTGTTAATATATGAGCATTAATTTATATGTAATTAAATATAATAAATTGGGCTGGGGATGTAGCACAGTGGACAGTATTTGTCTAGCATGTGAGAGGACCTGGGTTCAATTCTCAGCACTGCAAAAAACAAATACATATATACACATATATATTTATATTATATATATAAAATGCAATATATAAAAATAAATTATATATGAAATAAGTATATAAATAAAGTGCGAAATATGTAAATAAAATCTAATCAGTAACAGGCATTTAGGTATATCTTTTGCTAGGTTTCTAAAATAAACACAGTACCCTATTTTCAATGTTTGCTTTTTAGCTTGATCTAACTTTCAAAAATACTAATATCAAAACTATAAGATACCTTAAGTTTTTTTTCGTATTCATGTTTCTAATTTAATTTACTATGTTGTTGGTAGAAAATCTCAATATAAAAACTTTATTTATTTTGAAATATAACTTTTATACTCATTTTCATTTTTTGAAAGTTCAAATTCCAATACATGCTTAGAGAGCATTTGCATATACTGAAAAGCTTTTAAAATGTAGATAAAGTGGAGTGGGGTTATGGCTTAATGGTGGAGTGCTTTCCTAGAACATGTGAGGGAATAGGTTTGATCCTCAGCATTGCATAAAAATAAAATAAATAAAATAAAGTATTATATCCAACTATAATTTTTTGAAAAAGAATACTATAGTTAACTTTCTAAAGTAGCATAATCATGAAAAATACTCTATTAACATAAATTTAATCTGTGAAAGATCACAAGCAAAAAGGATAAATGGAAGATCAAATCTCACCAAATATCTTTCAGCCAAAGTAACTTATTTATAAGGTATTATTAATGTCTCTGTACTATCATAGGAATATTGTATGTATGCCTTATCTGAATATCTCTTATCTGAAATGCTTAGGACCAGAAGAAGTATTTTGATTTCAGGAGTTTTTGGAATTTGGGATATTTCCATAGACTTTACCAGTTGAGCATTCCTAACTCAAACCCCTTAAAAATCTAATACTTTTTTGAGTTCTGATATAAACTGAACAGTTGGCATTTATTGAACATTTACTATGTTTCAGTGTCTTAAATTTTTCAACACCTTAATCCTCACTACATTCCTGTGAGGAAGGCATTATTATTATTTATAGATGAAGATATAAGGCTCAGAGCTTAAGCAGCCTACCAATGTCACATCACTTATAATGGACAGTCAGTATTGAACCCAGGAAACCTGGCTCCAGTCTATGCTCTCAACTACAGTATCACCCCCAAATCACTGCACAAATGAGAGAAACTTCAAATAGCTACTTAAAGAAATGATATTATTTACCAGGCTTAAGGTTAGAACCATTATTTTAGACCATAAGCAGAAAACAGGTAAGGTTTGAATTAATGAGCAATGTATTAGATACATACACAGCTAGAGAAGGCTATGCAGATGATTCACAAATGTATTTATTCTTTATTGTTTGAATATTTCCACTTCTATACCTAAAAATAAAGAATCTATAAAATAACCTTTTTTCCCCTAAGAAAAAATATTACCTCTTCTGATTTCTTTACAATTTTCTTTTTAAATAACAAATTTTATTTTTTAGAACAGCTTTTAGTTTACAGGAAAATTTAGCAGAAATCATTGAGTTCCCATTTACCCTCTTCCTCCCAAGACAGTTTCCCCTATTATTAACATTAATTATATTTAAGTAGTGTAGTGCATTTGTTACAACTGATAAGCCAATACTGACAGAATTAACTAAAGTCTATAGTTTACATTAGGATTTGCTCTTTTCTTTTTTAATTTGTTTTTTCAATTCTAAAGTTAATTAGTTCAACCCAACCCATTTGGTGCAGTTATGTTATACATTTGTAATGCTGTTGGATTCTTCTGACACAGTTTACATTATTTAATAGCTGAGGACATTACTACCCATAACAGTAGAATCTATTTTGATATATTCATATAAACATGGAGTATATCATATTCTAATTAGGATCCCAGTCTTGTGGATGTACATGATGTTGAGATTCACTATGGTGTATTCATATATGTAAATAGGGAAGTTATATCAGATCATTCCACTGTCTTTACTATTCCCCCTCCCTTCCCTTCATTCCTCTTTGTCTAATCCATGAACTTCTAATTCTTCCTCTATCTTGTTGTAGGTTAGCATTCACATATCAGAGAGAACATCTGACATTTGTGTTTTTGGGATTGGCTTATTTCACTTAGCATGAAGTCTCCAGATTAATTCATTTACTCGGTGAATATAATAAAGTCATTCTTTATGTCTGAGTAATACTCCACTGTGTATAAAAACCACATTTTCTTTAGCACAGCTCTTGTTGGTTATTCCTGTTTGACATTTTAGCTATTAATTTTTCTTTCTTTTTCCCTTCCTCCCTTCCTTTGTCTCTCCTTTCTATTACTGGCCCCCCACCTCCAATCTCCTCCATACCCTACTTTCTGAGATGAGTTCTTGCTAAATTGCTGAGGCTGGCCTCCAAACTCAAGGTTCTTCTGCCTCAGACTCTTTAGTAGCTGGGATTATAGGTATGCTTCACCATGTCAAGCTTGATTTTTCTTTATTGCCCTTTTATTCCCTTCAAATTCTACCCACTGCACCTTGCCTTTCCATTTTCTCTAGTCTGTATGTTACCAGTAATCCCAGTTACTGTATGGCAAAATAAAGAACACAGGCTCTGAGTTAGCTATAGTGGTTTTGAGTCCTAAGCTGCCACTTGCTTTGTGCTCTTTGGGAAAAATTATCCTATCTTTCTGTTTTAGTTCTGCATCTGTAAAACTGGGGTAACAAGAACTATCCTCCCAAATTCATGATTAAATGTGATCATATAAATCTTTAACAAACAGTACTCTATAAATATATCAATTATTACTAAACATAGTAAGAGTTTTGCTTCTTTTTTTCAAAAAGACATACATGAAAATAACCAAGGCAAAATAAAATAGTCTTTTACCTTGAAGCTTAAGTGTCTTAAATAGCTGTTTTCAATTTCACAAAAATTCCATAAGGTCCAACTGAATTCAAATGTCCAATGCTCAGAAAATCTATAGATAATGTCTATTTGACACTTAATATTTTAGCCTAATAGTTTCTTAAGATATTCTTCAGCTATTAAAGGTCCAAGGACCAAGAGAGAAAAAACACTTGGGTGGAAGATTGGTATCATACACTAAATCTAGCTTTAGTTTGATAAAAAAAAAAAAGGTTGTTTGAAAAGAAAATGATGTGATTACCCTGAATTAAATTCAACTCCATTTCTGATTTTCAACAGCCTGGTACTAACTTCTTATATATAAAAAGATGTCAATATCTATCTGCATGCTAAATGAAAAGGCAAATGAATTAAGGAAAACTATAGCCTAATGTCACTAGTAAAAACATTAACAAATCTGAACTTCTGATGATTTTGAATAAAGCTAGACTATATTTCAACTTTGTAAATCTACTAAGATTTTGCTTGTTATGAGGTTGGATGAGTTATGTTTATCTTAAGATATTAAACTTTTTAAACATCTAAAAACATCCATCCTTCAGTATTGAGCATGTGAAAATATTCTCAATTTTGCTTTTCATGAAAGTGTTCTTCCTATACACCTGTACTAATATAGTTTTTCATAAATATAACTTGAAGCAGTATATAAAATTATAATTGTCAAGTTTCTTCATTCACATTCAGATAGTTTTCTATTTGAATTCAGTATGATTCAGATAGCTTTCTATCTGAACATTATTCCAAAAAGATGTTATTCAAAAAAGCTCATGTCCCATAACTCCTGTTTTCATATTACCTTCATCTACAGTCCTTACTCAGTTTACTCAAGTCAGAAAGCTATTTCTTCTGATGTCCACCCCTCTTTCTGGTGATGCTGTAGACTTCAAAGTACACTTTAATCTTTCATTCTAGGGTTTTAAGGACAACAAAGTGGTGCAAAATTCTAATTTATTTCCCCTTGTAAGGTAAAATATATACTCACTTCTTGTTTTTGCTACCCAGACTTTTTTTAATCTATGGAGGAAGAAGGGGGCATCCCTGCTGCTGAGAACACAGAGAAGTTGAGGGGAAGAATGTGAGCAAGACTCAGGAACAAAATCTAATCTTTAGCTGGCATTCTGCATTCTCATTTCAGATAGACAGTCTCTTCTAAAGTATGAGAAATGAAATTAAGAGTAATATTCTGAGATTTCAACCAGTAAACTCACTCAGAAGAAGGTCTTTGCACTTATAAGTACTGGTTGGCACCTATCCAGAACCTAGCATAATCACTTTTGTATATGGAAAAAAACTGGGGAATACCTTGTGGGAACTGAAAGACCATACTAGCTGGGTGTTAAATTATGTTAGGTAAATTACGTATTAGGTTCCCTGAAGAGTTGTGTATTTGCTTCCATTTCTTTTCCTTCTCCTCATGTACATCTCAATTCATTCCAAGCTGGCTTCTGTTTGCAACACACACTGACTCTGCTTGCCAAGTACATGCAGGATCTCAAAGTGTTAAATACCAAGGATGTTTCTTTGCTCTCATCCCATGGAACTACCATTACAATCTGATGTGGCCAAGTACTCTTTCATGGAACCCTTCTTCAGTGTTGTACTGTGCTAGAATCAGGCTCTCAGAACCTTCTGTCAGCTCCTCATTTTCTACCTCTGTTCAAACTGAGAATCCCAGTTCTCATGGAATCCCAAACTGAGGCCTCCTGTTACTCCACACTCACTGCCAGAGGTTTTCATGTACTCACTTGGATTTAAAGACTAGCTCTATGCTGATGCTCCCAAATTCCTATGTTTATCTAACATCCTTTGTGTGTTTGACAGAATTCTTATGTCTAATTGCCTTGAAGATTCCACTTGAGAGTCCTGGGTATACAAATTAATATGTTCAAAATATAATTTTTAAAGCTCAAATTTGTCTCCTCCTGCTCCTCCATCATTCATTCTTACCCTACTCTATTTTAAAATACAGCACTATTATTTACCTGAATATCTGAGTTAATAACTGGGGAGTCATTCTTTTTTAATTGGTTCTTTTTACTTATATATGACAGTAGAATTCAATTTGAGATAATCGTGCAAGCATGGAACATATCTTATTCTAATTAGGACCCAAGTCTTGTAGATGTACACAATGGTGGGATTCATCATGGTGTATTCATATATGCATAGGAAAGTTATTTCAGATTCATTCCACTGTCTTTTGTTTTCCTATCTCCCCCTTTCCCTTCATTCCTCTTGGTCTAATTTACTTAACATCTATTCTATACCTCTCCCCCCTTATTGTAGTTTAGCTTCCACATATCAGCGAAAATATTCAACCTCTGGCTTTTAGAGATGGCTTATTTCACTTGGCATGATAATCTCCAAATCTATCCACTTATTGGTAAATGTCATAAAGTCATTCTTCTTAATGGCTGAGTAATACTCCAATGTGTATACATAACATATTTTCTTTCTCCATTCATCTGTTGAAGGGCATCTAGGTTGGCACCATTTCTTAGATATAGTGAATTGTGCTGCTATAAACATTGATGTGGCTGTGCAGCACGCTGATTTTAAATCCTTAAGATATATACTGAAGAGTGGTATAACTGGGTCAAATGGTGGTTCCATTCCTAGTTTTTTGAGGAATCTCTATACTGCTTTTCAGAGTGGTTGCATCAATTTGCAGTCCCACCAACAAAGTATAAGTGTATCCTTTTCCCCACATCCTTGCCAACATTTATTGTTACTTGTATTCTTGATAATGGCCATTTTGACTGAAGTGAGATGAAATATCAGTGTAGTTTTAATTTGCATTTCTCCAATTGCTAGAGAGGTTCAATTTTTTTTCATATATTTTTTGACCATTCACATTTCTTCTGTGAAGTGCCTATTCAGTTTCTTTGCCCATTTATTGATTGGATTTTTTTTTTTTTTTTTTTTTTTTGGTGTTAAGGTTTTTGAGTTCTTAGTATATCCTGGATATTAATGCTCTATCTGATGTGCAGGTAGAAAGATTTTCTCCCATTCTGTAGGCTCTCTCTTCACATTCTTGTTTCCTTTGTTGTGAAGAAGCTTTTTAGTTTGATACCACTGCATTTATTGATTCTTGATTTTACTTCTTGTGCTTTAGGAGTTTTATTGAGGAAGTTGGTTCCTTAGCTGACATGATGGAAAGTTGGATGTACTTTTTCTTGCAGTAAATGTAGGGTATCTGGTCTAATGCATAGGTTCTTGATCCACTTTGAGTTGAGTTTGTGCAAGGTGAGATAGGGGTTAAATTTCATTCTACTACATATGGATTTCCGCTTTTCCCAGCACCATTTGTTGAAGAGGTTATCTTTTCTCCAAAGTGTGCTTTTGGTGCCTTTGTCTAGTATGAAGTAACTACATTTTTGTAAGTTTGTCTCTGTGTCTTCTGTTCTGTTCCATTAGTCTTCTTGCCTGTTTTGGTGCATAGATAATGCTGTTTTTGTTACTATAGTTCTGTAGTATAATTTAAGATCTGGTACTGTGATGCCTCCTCCTTTCCTTTTCTCCCTAAGGATTGCTTCGGCTATTCTGGGCCTTTTATTTTTCCAGATGAATTTCATGACTGCTTTTTCTATTTCTATGAAGATTATAATTGGAATTTTAATAGGAAATGATTAAGTCTGTATAGTGCTTTTGGTAATATGGCCATTTTGACAACATTAATTCTGCCTATCCAAAAACATGACAGATCTTTCCATCTTTTAAGGTCTTCCTCAATTTCTTTCTTTAGTGTTCTGTAGTTTTCATTGCAGAGGTCTTTCACCTCTTTTGATAGATTGATTTTCAAGAATTTTTAATTTTTTTGAGAGTATTGTGAATAGAATGTTTTTTTCTAATTTCTCTTTCAGCTGATTAATCATTGGAGTATAGGAACATGATTGATTTCTGGGTATTAATTTTGTATCCTCCTACTTTGAATTCATTTATGAGTTACATTATTTTACTTGAATAACCATATACATACACACAAATAAAACATACAGGTAATGTTTTATTTTTTTAAAAAGTTCTATTTAAGCTCACTGAGAACTGGGATCAGATGAATACTACAGTGCTTTGTAGTTGAAGATATTTAATAAATATATGTTAAGTTAACACAAATTCTGGTAAGGCTGGCTATTGATTTGAATTACAGAATTGTTATTATTCATTTCTTAGAGTACATATAAAACAACTCTTCTATTCTTTGTTTTATTTAAAAAATTGATACACAAACATAAAAGTACACATTAGTGGGGTTCCATGTAATGTTCAATACTTGTATATACAGCATAATGTTTAAATCAGGTTAAAATATATTTTTTTCCTCAAATATCATTTCTTTATGGTAAAACCTTTCAAATAAATCATTCTTGCTTTTTGAAATATACAATGCATGATTGTTTTCTATAGTTGCCATACTGTGCAACAAATACTATCCCAGAACTTCTTGCTCCTATTTAAATATAACTTAGTACTCATTGATTAACTTTTACCCATCTCTCCTGCACCAATGTTCCTGGACACAGTTTTACTCTAAAATTCTCTGAGATCAACTTTTTCTGATTCAACATGAGTGAGGTCATGTGATACTTGCCTTTCTGTGACTAACTTAATGATCTCTGTTTCCAACCGTGTTGGCACATACAATAGCTTTTCATTCTTTTTATAGTTGGGTAGCATTCTATTGTGTATATATTCTCTTTATCCATTCATCAGTTGATGGACACATTGTTTCTATTTCTTGGCTATTGTGAATAGTGCTGCAACTAACATGGAAGTGTAGGTGGCTTTTCAAGATACTTCATTTTCTCTATATCCATAGTAGGGCTGATAACTCATATGATAGCTCTATTTTTAATCTTTTGAGGAACCTTCACACTGTTTTCCATAATTGCTGTATTATAATTCCGACTAAAAGTGTGCAAGGGTCCTCTTTTTTCCATATACTCAATAGTACTTATTATGTTTAGTCTTTTTGATACTAGCCATTCTCATGTTTTAAAGTCAAATAGATACTAGGTAATATCTCATTGTGGTTTTGATTTATGTTTTCCTATTGATTTGTGATAAGCATTTTTTAAATGTAATTGTTGGCCATCTGTATGACTTCTGTAGAGAAATGCCTATATTCCATTGCTTGTTTTTTAATCCAGTTATTGTTGTTGTT
This sequence comes from Geosciurus inauris, assembly GCA_004024805.1. NCBI lineage: Eukaryota > Metazoa > Chordata > Mammalia > Rodentia > Sciuridae > Geosciurus > Geosciurus inauris. The sequence goes on along the minus strand of PVHX01000764.1, from coordinate 3,336 downwards.
GTTGTTATTATTTTTGTTATTACAATTTGGACTTCCTTATATATTCTGGATATCAACTCCTTGTCAGATTCATATACTGCATATTTTATACCATTCTGTAGGGCTGCCTCTGTACTCTGAGTGTTTCTTGTTTTTTTAAATTCTTTTTAAAATTTTTTTTAGTTGTCAATAGATCTTTATTTATTTATATGTGGTGCTGAGAATCGAACCCAGTGCCTCACACATGCTAGGCAAATGCTCAACCACTGAGCCACAACCCCAGCCCTGCTGAGTGTTTCTTTTGTAGTGTAGGGCTTTTTAGTTTTATGTAAGCCCATTGTCTAGTTTTGCATTTGTTTTCTGTGCTTTTGGAATCTTGTTCAAAAAAATTCTTTCCTATTCCAATGTCCTAAAGCATTTCCCCTATTATTTTCATTTAGCAGTCTCACAGTTTCAGGTCTTACATTGAGGTCAACATTTATACTCAGGTTTACTTTTAGACTTATTTTTGTAACTAGTTAGACATAGGGGGGTCTCATTTTCTTTGGCATGTGTATATCTATAAATATTCCCATCACCATTTATTGAAAAAAACTGTCTTTTCCCCAGTGAATATTCTTAGTGCCTGGGTCCAAAATCAGTTGGCTGTAGATATAGGTTATAATTAGGCTCCTTATTCTATTCCTTTGGTCTTTTTATCTATTTTTATGCCAATACCACACTGCTTTGATTACTACAGCTTTGAACTAACCTCATGCTTTAAAGTCAAATAGCATAATGCCTTTTGCTTCATTCTTTTTGTGGCTTTGGCTAGTTGGATATTTTTGTGATTACATATAATTTTTAGGATTGTTTTCTCTTGGTCTATGAAAAATACCATTGGTATTTTCATAGGAATTGCATTTAATCTGTAAATTGCTTTGGGTAGCATGGCAATTTCAATAATATTTGTTCTTCTAATTCATGAACACAATGTTTTTCCATTTCTTGGTGTCTCTTTATTTTTTTTGATGTTTTATAATATTCATTGTAAAGATCTTTCACCTCTTAGTTGATGTTTTATTATTTTCATTGTAGAAATTTTTCACCTCTTTGGTTAAATTCATTCATAGATATTTTAATTTTGTAGCTACTGCAAGTAGAATTGCTTTTTTGACTTCTCCCTCAGACATCTGCATGTAGCAACTTCACTATTGACAAGTAGCAGTTAGTAATTGTTTTCATTTCTTCACATATTCCTTTTTTATTTAACAACTAATTTTTCCATGTTGATTTTGTATCCTGTAACTTTGCTGAATTAATTTATTGGTGGAGTTTCTGGAGTTTCTATAGATAAGATAATGTCATCTGCAGTGACAAAGTGACTTCTTTTTCTATCTGAATGGGCTTTCCTTCTTTTGCCTACCTGTTCTGACTAGCACTATATAGAAAAAAAGTAGTGATAGTGGTCATCTTTGCTCTGTTCTAATTCTTAGAGAAAAAGTTTGCAGCTTTTCCCTATTTAATATATTGTTAGCTTCTGTCAGTATAAATGACCTTCATTATGTTAAGGTATGTTCTTTGAATGCTTAATTTGTTCAATGTTTTTATCATAAAGAGATGTTCAGTTTTCTTAAATGTTGCTTAAGCATCTACTGTGATGAGATGAATCCAACTTGATCATGATGAGTAAACTTTTTAAGGTGCTGTTGGATTCAGTTTGCTCATATTTTGTTCAGGATTTTTACATCTACATTCATCAAAGGTATGGGTCTGCAGTTTTCTTTTCTAGTTGTACCCTTATCTGATTTTGATGTTGGATGCTTGCCTTGTAGAATGTATTTTGAAGAAATCCTTTCTCTTTTATTTATTTATTTTTTTTGAGTTGGTATTAGTTTAATAGAATTTGGCAGTGATCCTGGGCTTTTCTTTGATGGGAGATTTCTCAAAACTGTTCAATCTTATTACTTGTTATTGGTCCGTTCGGGTTTTCAATTTCTTCATGGTTTAGTTGGTAAAGTATATGTCTAAGAGTTTGTTCATTTCTTCTAGATTATCAATTTTTTTGGTTTATAGTTTTGTATAATAATCTGTAGTGCTCTTTTGAATTTTGTTGTTTCAGTTGTAGTATTTGCCTTTTCACCTATTTTATTTATTTTACTTGAGGGGACTTATTTTTATGGATAATATGGAAAAAGAGAAAGAAGACTGTAGGCCTGTATGATATCAGGAGACTTTGCAAGTAAAGCTACTGATTATAAACTAGATATTTCACTGTTATTTTACTTCAAAGTAAAGATGATGCAAGTTGATGACTCCTATTTTGCCCTGTATTTACTGGATTAGCCACACGGTAAGTAGTTTGTTAAGAGTACTACTGGAAGGTAAGTATCAAGAAAACAGTAGTTTCAGTGGATGAATAGCATTGTGTAAAATGCTGTTAGTTGTCAAGTATACAAAATGGACCACCTGTGAGGATATCAGGCATCTTCCTTCTTATGTCACAGTGTTTTATATAGTGGCTTATCTATTTTGGGGCCTTGGTGAAAGAGATGATAATTATGCATGGTCCAAATATAAACTTCAGCCGGGCGCGGTGGCTCAAGCCTGTAATCCCAGCACTTAGGGAGGCTGAGACAGGAGAATCGCGAGTTCAAAGCCAGCCTCAGCAATGGCGAGGTGCTAAGCAACTCAGTGAGACCCTGCCTCTACATAAAACACAGAATAGGGCTGAGGATGTGGCTCAGTGGTTGAGTGCCCCTGAGTTCAATCCCCAGTACCAAAAAAAAAAAAAAAAAACAAATATAAACTTCCTTTTCCTCAGGCAGACCAAACTATTGCTACTGTTGAGTAAAAGCCCTGGGTCCATTATAAAGTACTCTTACCCATGGGACCAGATAGCTTTTCGGTAGTAAGGAGATTATACTGGACCCTTTCTATCACTGAAGGGTCATCTATTTATTTCTAGAAGAATAGACACTTTGGATTTTGTTTCTCTTTATCTACCTAACATAGTTCTGCCAATATCCTCAAAAGGAAGAAATACTGAATGTCTTATATATATATCATCATGACATCCTGTACAATCATTTTTTATTTATCAAGAAAAAATAAGGCTGTCCTGTAAGCCTCTTGAATTTGATTATCCAATTCATTCTTCATATTTGGAAAGTTTTCTGAGCAATAAAAGAGAATAAAATTATGGCATTTGCAGGCAAATGGATGGAACTGGAAAGCATTATGCTAAGTGAAGTAAGCCAATCCCAAAAAACCAAATGCCGAATGGTCTCTCTGATTAGTGGATGCTGATGAATAAGGGAGGTGGGAATGGGAAACATAAGAGAAATAGAGAAACACTGGACACGACAGGGGGGAGGT
>PVHX01000763.1:86348-257357 GCA_004024805.1 Geosciurus inauris | reverse complement strand
CAAGCACGAGGGGAATGCATGAGCAGAATACAGGCGTGTATCAGAGCAGGCAATGCCCACGAGCCAAGCATGCACAGTGACGTTGCCGCCAGCCAATGCTGTGCACTTCCTTAAGTTGTCCACCTGTTTACTGCAAGTTTCTGGCATATAGCCAGGTTGCCATCTTGAAAGGGCAGGGCGGCTCCCGGATCCAGGGAGCCCCCTCCCCACACTACCCTTCATGGGAAACAGGGGGGTTTCAAAGAGATGATTCAAAGAAATGAGATTCGGGAGGAAAGATCAGGAAGCAGAAGATCAGGGAAAAGAAGATCAGAGTGAGGGAAAGGAGGGGAGGGACATGGGGGCAGGAAAGATGGTGGAATGAGATGGACGACAGTGCCCTAGGTACATGCATGACTGCACTTATGGTGTGACTCTACACCGCGTACAACCAGAGAAGTGAAGAGTGCGCTCCATTTGTGTACAATGAATCAAAATGCATTCTGCTGTCATGTATACCTAATTAGAATAAATAAATTAAAAAAAAAAAGAAGATCAGGGGCTGGGATTGTGGCTTAGTGGTAGAGTGCTTGCCTCGCATGCATGAGGCACTGGGTTTGATCCTCAGCACCACATAAAAATAAATAGAATAAAGATACTGTGTCCATCTACAACTAAAAAAAAATATTTTTTTAAAAAAAGGAGATCAGGGAGGAGAAGGTAAGGGAAAAGAAGATCAGGGAGGAAGTCAGGGAAAAGAACGTTGGGAAAAAGAAAAAAATGTGAGTTTTAAAGCTGCAAGGGATATAGTCAAAACATCAAGTGAACCTCTGTACATGCAGATGGTAGGGCCAGGTACAGGGAACTCAGGAGAGTGCTTTTCCCAAGGAGCCAAGAGGTGAGCAGGCTCTGAAAAAGGAGGCGTCAAAGGTCGGCAGCTGGGTGTCCACACAAGAGCAGGAGGTGGCCGTGTGCTCCCCCACCCATGCATTACTTCATCTTCATCCAGCAGAGGAAGGAAGGTCAATCCTCGTTAGCCTTTTTAAACCAGGATGTGAGGTTTTTGATCGAGAACAGATCAGGTTGAAAACGGGCAGAAGAGGAGAGAGAGAAGCACGTGGTGGAAGGAAAGGGCTGGAGTCCAGCTGGGGGATGAGGAAGGTCCTTGCCTCCCACCTCTCCCGCCCCATCCAGCCATTTCCATGTCAGGCTTGGGTTAACGGCAGTTTCCGTGGTTTGCACAACAGACGGCTGCTCCCCAGAGAAATTGCAATGAGGTCCTTAATTACCCTATTCTGAGAGGTCTGTTGGTGATTAAAGGCTGCGTTAGCAAAGTAGAGAGCTGGACAGTGTAGGGTAATTCAAACTAAAAATCGAAGAAGAAACTCTGTGCGTGGACAGTGTAGGTGCCACCTCACTGGGTAGGGTGAGTGTGGAAGCTGATTCCCTGAAACCGTCCCATTCTGAGAGCAAGGCTGGGGTCCCGCGTGTGTGCCCAGCATCCCTGAGAGGATCTGGGTAGCACTAGAGTGATGGGCCTGGGATGATGCCTTGAAGGGGCCATGGGCCAGTCCCGAAGTGACCGTGGGTGTTTGGAACTGAGCCCGATGTTCAGGCGTGCAGTGTGGTGAGGGCCAGCTTCCCCTGCGTCAGCTCCATTTGGGGAGCTGCTTATACATTGGTGGCAATCTGGCACGGGAGCTGTTTGCCAGCTCCTGCCAGCCAAGGTCATATTGATTTCCCCTGACACATTTGAAATGAAAAGAAACTTTGCATTCTGTGGCTGAGATTGAAATGGGACTTGCCTGGAGGAGTTAGCATGGATATTGGTCTATGCCAGCACTCTGACAGTGCACGGGGAAGACAACGGCTACGTGGGACCCACACCCCCTGACAGCTCTCCTCTGACCCTTTCCTTTGGAGAACAGTACAGCTGCTGCTGCCAGAGCCACTGCGGGGACCCAGGGCATCCAGACAGCATGGTGTCCAGGCTGCCCCACTAAGGGGCGCATTTGCCACCGACATAGACATGAAGCCGTGTGAGCACGGCGCTTTAACAGTAAACCAGCCGAGAGATGGGAAGCGCATGCTTGACAGCTCATCCTTCGTTATCTGATCAGTCTCCTTGGAAATTCATAAAGAAGGGAAATTAAAACACACTTGCTCACTGCTCTGGCTGCCATCCAGTAAACAGTATTGGCTAATGCTTTGTTTCAGTGTCTGCCTCCTGCAAACGCTGCGCAAACGATGAGGAGGTATCGATTTACCTGCAATGGATTCCATTAGCCGTCTGGAGGTTTGTACCCAGAGAGCAGTGTCTGAGCTCCTCACAATAAGGAGAGAGGCTTCTGAGGCATGCACGGGTCCCCAGGAAGAGCCCAGGAAGCTGATGTGAAGCAAACTGGTGTGAGGACTGAGGTGTGTCCAGGCGTATTTGCATGTGGGGCAGACATATTAGTTACCTGGCAAAGAGCGGGGGCCCACAGTCCAGGTGACTTGCAGGAGGTGAGGTAGATATAGTGGCATCAGTAATCTAGATTCCAGGGCAGGCGGCACAGCACTGCCTCTGGTTTCTCTTAGGATCCTTGCTGGTCTGTGCCTTGACCTGATACTGGGCTGGCTCCAATTCTCCCCAAGACAGTAACAGGCTAGAGAGTGTGGCACATGGGGTGGTGCACATGTCGCATTGACTTGTCATTGGCTCTAAGGAGAGTGAAACCAGGCACCCAGGAGCTGAGCTCGCTCGCGGGGCTGGTCCTCACAGGCAGCAGCAGGGGGTGGCCACCAGAGCGGGCAACACACTGCTTCTCCTTTCCTGTCTGTACAAAGGGAAGGAGAATGCCTGTCACGAGCTGAGGAGAGGGACCAAGTGGCATAGCATGCTGTCTGCACAAACAAGGCATCTGATCAGCTCACAGTAAAGGGGAGGAGCTGCCGTGGTCCCAAGGCTGGACCAGAGTATGATGTGAGGTGGCAGAGCCCAGGCCAGTGGGAGTGGCCATCTGCAGGCCTTGTCTGAGATCCAGGACATGCCCTGCACTTCACCACTCTGCGACGGCAGGGGAGGGGGCACAGGTGCTGCCTAACCTGTGGGAAGGGCTGCTCGTAGCTCGACAGGATGCTCCAGGTGTACGGAGGCAGAAGCCAAGTGCCCCACACTGGGTGATGTAAGACAGCAGACACTCCCTCCTTGCCAGATCTGGAGCCCAGTGTCCAAATCAAGGTGCCAGCAGAGTTGATTCCTCTTGAGGGCTGCGATGGGGAGTCTGTCCCCTGCCCCTCCCCCTGCTTCTGGTTGTTGGCAAGTTTTGTCATTTCGTGGCTTCTGGGTGCGTAGGTCTCTGCCCCCACACCTGCCTTGCCTCCCTGGGTCTTCTCTTGTCTCTTGTAAGGCCATCTGCTGTTGGATTAGTGCCCATCCTCATTCCTGCAGATTCTTACCTTACATGTATCTTCAAAGGTTCTCATCAGGGTCACATTTGAAGTTCCTGGGGGCTCTCTCTTGGGTTCGCCATTACGCATGGGACGCCCTGGAAGTACCCAGGAAAGGCAGCCTCTCAGCTGAGGGGGAAGTGCCCAAGGGTTGGTGGAGATCAGAGAGGGGTGAGCAGGATGTTCCCAGCCTGACAGAGAGAGTGAAGGCCAGAGGGAGAGGGAGGACATGGAACTCAAGTCCTGTCCTGCTGAAATAGCGCCTTTCTCTAGCCCAGCCCAGCTCCTCAGTGCTGGGAAACCTGGTATCCTGATTCCCCGCGTCCTAGTGCTAGATTTGGCTGGCACTGGCCTGAATTCTGAGAGTGAGCCTATAACGGTGGCTTCTGGAGGCAGACAGATGCATTCGCCTCTAGGCTGTGCCTAGGGCAAATTCCCTGATTTTTCAGAACTGCAGTGAGGCTCTCCCACTGTCAATCAGGCTTGCCACTGTCCCAGGTGACTTGACCAAGGCAAGGCGTCCCACACAGCAGTGGCTTGCTTCCAGTCCAGCTCCTCCCTCCTCTTAACTGGCCTCATTACTTCTAAATTTAAGCAGCTTCTCACATTAAATTATAATCTAAATTTAAATCTTAAGATTTAAACTTAGATATTTGCAAGAGAATATTTACCCTATATACAGCCCAATCTGTGCCACTGAATTTTGTTTTTAACTCCTCATGAACTCATGTGTGGAGCACTGTTTAATGAGCAGTAGGCAAGGGGTTGCTGTAGCTGGCCGAGAGCTGCCGTGCACGGGGTGTGGGCTGCGTGGGGGGGGGCGGGGCGCTGTGCCTGGAGGGCACGCAGGTCAGCTGGGGTAAAGAATGTCCTCCGTAGCCATCGTGCACCTAGGCCTCACCTCCTTCTGTAGAAAGGTGGCTCTGCCCCCCCCCCCCCACTACTGGGTGTCATTTCTTGACATGGTCATTTCTTGGTGTGGTCACACTGACTGCATCTCTTGGTTCGTGTTTGGGGTGACATCCAGGAGTGTTCTTGTGTTCTGGAAGTCATCTGACTTGTGCTGAGAATGGGAAAGCATGAATCTAATGCTCCCAGGAAGACAAGGCCCTGTTTTCAAATGTAGTCCTTAGACTTACGTGGCCCTGCGTAACCAGTAATGTGGATTCCCCCTTACCTGGCCATCCACGGTGGCCTTACTGTGTTGGCCAGCCATCTGGGAAGCAGCCCCTCGGGCATCCAGGGTGCCATCCTAGAGATGCACAAAGCCAGGAGTCTTAGCCACCCAGTTCACAGCCACCACAGAGATAGCGCGTCCCTTGCTAGTTGAAGAATATCCCCGGATAGAATCTAAATGCTTTTAGCTTCAAGGCAAGTTCTTGGTTGAACTGCATTGCAAGGCAATAGTTCACTCCAGAATTCCTCAGCTCGTCCTGGAACTAATGGAAAGGACAGCACTGAAATCAGGATGTGTGATGCCCCTTTGTTTTTCTTACTAGAATATTAATAGTGATTCTTCAAATCCATAAACGTGGGATAGTCCTTAATTTACATGTGCCATCTACCATTGCTTTTATATGTGTTTTTTAGTTCTTAGGATGACTATTACAAAAAGAAAAGATAACAAGCATTGACAAGGATGTGGAAAAAGGAACCGTTACACACTGTTGATGAGAATGTAAATTAGTACAGGTGTTAGATGGAGGTTCCTCACAAAATGAAAAACAGAACTGCCCCATGAGCCAGCAATCCCATTTCTGCGTTTATATTCCAAAGAATGAAATAAAAATCTTGCAGAAACACCTGCACTCCTGCGTTTAAGCAACCTTAAATACCTGTCAACAGGTGAATGAATACAGAAAATACACATGTATGATGGGATGTTATTCAGACTGGACAGAGAAGGGAATCCTGCCATGGGCAACAGCTTGGATAAACCTGAGCACATGATTCTAAGTGAAATTGGCCGGGCACAGGGAGACCAGTGCTAGGTGATCTAGCTTTTATGTGAAATCTAAGAAATATAACTCAGTAAGCAAGAGCAGAAAGGTAGCCACAGGGACTGGAGGCAGGGAGCTGTCAATCACAGGCAGATTGTCAGCTAAGAGACCATAAGCTCTGGAGGCCTGGTGACCATAAGGGATTTCATACTTTAATTTGCGAGGAGAGTAGCTCTCCAGTGTCCTCACCACAAAGAACACAAAGGAATTAAAATCTACATAAGCCATGGATTCATTCTCAAAACTACCCACAGGAAGTACCAGGGACAGACTGCAACAGGGTTCCACTTGATGCTTTGAATATATCACCTGTGGCTTTGAAACTTCCATGTTTATTTTTTTTCTTTTCCACAACCTTCTTCTCCCTGATCTTCTCCCACTGATCTTCTTTTCCCTAACCTTCTCCTCCCTGATCCCTTCTGAATCACCTCTTTAAACCCCACTCTGTTCCTGCTGATGGGCAGAATCACAGCCTTTGAAACAGGAGTCCTCTGTGTTTCTCCTTTGCTAGAAAAGCAATAAACCTTCTTTTTCCTTTTTCTCAAAATCATGTCCTCGTTACTGGATTGGCACTGGGGACAAGGACTGAGGTTTCAGCAACAAGATGACTGTGCTGTCAGTCTTACCAGCCTCCGCAGATCAGATAACTCCTGTCATGTGCAAATCTTCCAGAAGACCAAATGAGCAGGAGAACATTTCAATGGCTTTTATGAGGCCAATCCCACCCACCTCTAACCCAGGCCAGGACGGTACAGGTAAGAGACAGTGAAGACCAGCCTCAGAGGGTTGTGGATTTAAAGTCTTACATGTATGACAGCAAACAAATTCAATAGTGAATAAACATGAGTGATGAAGAAATACATAAAAATGTATGTATGTATACACGTCTACATCATTTGGAAAACATACTATGTAAAACTTATATGTATTATGTACCATAATGCATAATAAACATAGGTAAATGCATAGACAGATAGCTCCATTAATATGTATCCAGAGGACAATAAATATTAGACAATTGTAGTTATGGTTTGGATGTGAGGTGACCCCCAAAAGATCACTTGTGAGACAACGCAAGCAGGTTCAGAGGAGAAATGATTGGGTTGTGAGAGTCTTACCCCCCATTACATTAACCTCCATTCCCCAAGGAACAGAGCCTGATGTTTTGCACTGAGACCTCTGAAACAGTGAGCCCCTAGATAAACCTTCCTCCTCTACAATTGTTCTGGTCAGGTCTTTTAGTCATAGTGGTGAAATAGCTGACTAAAAGAGAAATTGGTACTGAGAAGTGGGAGCTGCTGTGATTAACCTGACCATGTGGTTCAGAAGCTTTTTGGAATTGTTGGGAGGAACTTTGAGATGTGTAGCAGTGAAAGCTGGAAATGCTTTAGGTTATTGTAAGTGGAACTTAATGGCCATGCTGGTGGGAGTTCAGAAGACCAGAATCCAACAGGACTGTGAACAGTGAAGACAGGGCTCAAGAGGATGTAGAGGAAAAGGATGACACTATTGGTAACTGGAATAGAGGTTATTCCTGTTGTGTTCTGGCTGAGAAGTTTTCTGCATTTTGCCTGTGTCCTAAGAGTGTTGGTAAAGCTGATTTTAAAAGTGATGGACTTCTTAATCTGGTGGAAGAATTGTCTAGACAGAATAGCATTCAGGTAGTGGCATGGATATTGCTGGTGGCTTTTTGCAAAATTTATTGTGATAATTAGGAGCAGAGAGCATAGCAGAAAGTTTCAAAAATTGTGGACTTAAAAGGCTTGAGTAAAACTTGGGCTAAGGAAGTTGCAGTTAAAGACATTATAGCCACTAAAGAAATGCTAAAGACCTTGGCTAGAGACAATAAGAAAGATGGCTTGAGGGCATCTTAGGAGCTGGCAAGACCACACTCATCTCAGGCTCAAGGGAGTAAAAGTGAAAATTCTCTTGAGGAGAGACCAGTGGGGCACCCTTCTTACACAAGGGGACCTGGGAAAGCTTTTCAATGTGCTCAGCCATCCAGATACTTGGAGGCTGCTTCAGCCAGGGTCCCTGGAGGCGTGACTACTGCCCAAGATGGTGGCAGAACTTGGTGTCAACCACGTGGTGCTGGTTCTGCAGAATGCAGGATGCTGGAGTTAGGGGTTCATGAAGGCTTCCATAAAGATTTCAAAGGAAGGCCTGGGAAGCCAGGCACAGTGCAGCAGGGTTGGAGTCCCTGTAGGCGCCCTCTGAGAAGTCAAAAATGTGGAGATATGAGGAGGAAGCCAAAGCTGCAGTAGAAGCCTCGAGACTAAGAAATGCCAGTAACATGGGACATTGTCCTAGGAAGCTGCAGGAATTGAGCAGAGACAAGCCTACAGAAGGGCCACTTGGGTGGCAACAAACAAGGCCACAGGGCCAGAGCTCCACAAGCCCTTTGGAGAGAACGTCATAATGCCATGTGCCCCAGATGCTGGACGTGGAGCCACAGGACTTGTTTGCCCAGCTGGGTTTCACTCTTGCTTTGGTCCTCTTCCATCTTTCTATGCCCCTAATTTTGTGAATGGAAGTGTTTACTCTGTACCATTACATATTGGATACTTGAAAATTGCTTTTAATTTTACAGCAATCTCACAATGGAGATTGTCTTGAGCCTCAGAAAAGACTTTGCATTTGAACTTGGAGCAATCTCAGAACTGTGGAGACTGTGGGGATTCCTGGAAATGGACATAATGTATTTTGCGTTGCCAGATGAGTGTGAGCTTTTAGGGCCAGGGGTGGAATGTTATGGTTTGGATATGAGATGTCCCCCAAAAGATCACTTGTGAGACAATGCAGGAAGGTTCAAAGGAGAAATAATTGTGAGAGTCTTAACCCAATCAGTAATTAATCCTCTGATAGGGATTAACTAAGTGGTAGCTGAAGTGGTGGGGTGTGGCCGGAGGAGGTGGGAATTAGGGGCATAGCTTTGGGATTTATATTTGTATCTGGCAAGTGGGGACTTTCTCTCTCTGCTTCTTGATCATCATGTGAGCTGCCTCCCTCTGCCATACTCTTCCTCCATGATGTCCTGCATTACCTCAAGCCCCACAGAATGGAGCCTGCTCTCTATGGATTGAGACCTCTGAAGCCGTAAGCCCTTAAATAAAACTTTCCTCCTCTGCAATTGTTCTGGTCAGATTTTTTAGTCACAGTGGCAAAATAGCTGACCAGAACATACTATTATGAATAATTCTACATCTTGAAACAATCTGAATTTCTTTCAGTAGAGGAATTGTCAAAGCAATTGGAATGCACTCATGTGATGGAATTCTTATTAGGTCATTAAAAATGAATAGTGTATCTACATAGAATTACTTAAAAATGAGTATTAAAAGCTGAGAATGGCAGCACATGCCTGTAAGTATGGCTATTTAGGAGGCTGAGGCCAGAGGATGGCAAGTTCAAGGCCAGCATGAGCAACGTAGTGAGCACCTACTTTGAAAAAAACAAAAAGGACCGGGGATACAGCTCAGCGGTATAGCACTGGATTCAATCCTCTGTAAGCACCCCTGTACACAGGCATGCACTGAAGAATGCAAAAAAAAAATTATTTGTTCTATTGGAAAAAAATTCCAGAAATATTCAGAATAACCTGTCATTCATGTTCATGTAATATTATCCAATGCCACTCTATTTTTTTATGTATAGGAATATATAAAATTAAAAAAAGATTAAATGCTATGTCTAAAAAGCATTAATTTCAGAAAAGTAAGACTTTTCAAGTGGTATCAGAGAGTATATAAAAGCTGGAAGCAAATATTTTTTAAATTTATTTTTTAAAACAAAAGAGTGCATTTTAGGTCATAGTACAAATATAGCTTTTTACAAATATTTAAAATAATTACTTAAATGCATTTCAGTATTTTGTCACAGGGTAACGCATAAGTTGGTGTTTGCTAGCCTTTTTTTTTCTATTTTTGTGTATTTTAAACATTTCCATATTAAAAAGGAGAGGGAATAATAAAGTCCACACACACCAGCTGGGGAGCTTGAGGGTTGCGCACCCTGGTGACTGTTGTTGGCTCTAGCTGCCTGCGAAGGCTCCTCAGCAGTGACTTCAGCCAGCTGTGCTGAAGCTATGCCGTAGCCTTCTGCGCAGCCTCAGGAAGGGGCTCTGCAAGGACCCTGGGTGACGGTTTCCATGGACACAGGGGACTGCAGTGGAGAGTCAGGAATGTGACCATCTTGGCACCGAGCCTATTGCGTGTCTCCTGTGTTCCTCGTCTTCCTCCTCCACCTGTGAATCGTAACCTCAGGAAGAGTCCAGTCCAAGCAAGAGGCGCCAGGGTTTTGTCCTAGCCCCGCTTCACCTTAAAAACTGGTGTGCTGACTCTGAAGACTGTCCCCAGTTACCTCTCCTGAAGGCCTTGGGAATGCAAGACTGTGGAGGGCCGGCTGGGGTGGGGTGTGGAGGCGCCACCTGCAGAGTCCTTAAGGGTCCTTTCAAAGGCGTCTTAACCGACACCTCCTGCAGTCACTTTTTTTTCCGGTTCCACTGGTGGTGAGGTGGGTACCCCAGCACAGCCCTCTGATTCGATTTGCCTAAGGTGAAAACCGACTAGTACAGAAAAGCAGTGCAGGCCTGGCTTTCTGGGGAGACCTCTGAAGAGGCTTTCATGTTCCTAAACCATGAGCAAAACTATATAATTGACAAGTTGTCACATTTATCTTTTGACAAGGGAGAAATAATTTTAAAAATATAATTAAATTAAAAAGCTTTTTCTCCAGGTTTTTATCACACTTTCCAGGAGATATGGAGAAAATAGTCTTTTTTTTTTTTTTGGTACTGGGGATAGTCTTGTCAGTAGAAAATAGGAGATGTTTTTCTTCTGAGAAGATGGAACAAAGTATATCCCATACCTCAACTAGCATACAACTTTAGCAAGTGAATGAATTAAAATAATCCATTTAGACTCCTGGGTAATTAAGAAGCCGTTTTTTGATGACTCAGTGTTATATGTAGGCAGATGCTGATTTTTTTTTACCAAGCAATTACACGGTGCTGGTAACACTGCCGTCTTGATTGTTCAGAATGTCATTATTACTCCTTTCACTCTTGGGAACTGTACGTGGGTATGGTTCATAATTGTGCTAGCTCCGGGAAAACTTAAGAGGAGTTGTAAAAGCCAAGTGCTAATCAAAAACTGTTTTTGACTTACGAGATTGATGATGACTGAAGGTGGGTTGACTGAACGCTCTGACTTAGCTTGAGTTCCTTAAACAGTCAAACAGGGTTTCTGAGGCTCATGATTTATTCACAGAGGGAGCACTCTGCAGGGAAATGAAGGGTGAAGTGCCAAAGAAGGGGAAGGAGCCCACCCAGGGCATGGTCACGGGCAAAGTATGGCTGGGTTGGACCCCAGGGAGGAGGCTCTGGGCATGAGCCCGCGGCCCCTGTGCCACATCCCGTGGAGGGGCAGGTTCCAGCCTGGTGAGCCCTGTCCTGGTGTCTTGCCCAGCGAGGTTGTTCAGTGAGCAGAGGATGGGTCTTCAGGCAAGGGGTAGCTGTGGGCTATCAGCCAACCTGCCACAGCTGGGCAGGGGCTGCCAGCATGTGAAGACTAACTGGTAGGCCTGGCATTGCCCATGTGCCCATCCCATGCAGAGCTCAGGTGTGTGTCTCACATTAGCTTCCCTCAATCCATCATCCCGTGCTCACAAGATTGGGGAAACTCACAAGAGGAGGGTAAGTGGAGGAACTCTACCCACTGTCCCAGACGACCAAGGCCCTCGCCAGTAATGGTTCCCTCCTCCGCTGTCCCTCTAAGTTCCTCTCAGTTTGGATTAGTGCTCTGGCTGCTCTGGGTGGATTGTCTGGTGGGTTGACGCCACTGTCATTACTGGGGAGTCTGAAACCCAGTCTCGTAGTCCCCATCAGGCTGTGCGTTCTGTACTTATTATTGTTAAAACTGGCCTTAGACACCACGAGAAACCCCAGTGGATGTCCCAAGAGCCTCAGGGTAGGGCACCAGCATGTGGTCAGAGCCTTGGCCCTGGTGGCAAGATGCCTACTTCTGTCCTGCTGATTCTCTGGCACAAGGAGCCCAAAATGATCAGACATCAGTGCTGCTTCCCCCTAGAAAGACTCTCACTTGCCTGCCTTTAGCAGCAGCGTCCCTTTTGCTAAAAGGACCCCTAAACTCCCAGTTTAGTTTGGCCATGAAACAAAGAGCTGTGGAGGTGGAATCTGCCGCTCCCGCAGAGGGCCGCAGGAGCATCAGGGAGTGGGCCACTCCTGATCACTCCCAGCAACTGCCTCGTCGAGGATACAGTGCCACATCGTGCCATTATTATCAGGCCACGAACCTTCAGATGCAGCATTGGTAGGACTTGTGGACCCCAAGGCCCTGTCCTGCCTGCCCTATCTCTTTGCCATCAAGGGGTTCCTTGGGTGTGTAATGTCACCCAGGATTCCATGTGGGTCAGCCAGACTCTGGTGAGCCCTTGGAGAAGGAGCTGACAGAGCCCCAGTGGGCAGGAAAGGTCAGCCCACAGCCAGTGTGTGCTAAAGCCAGTTGGCATGGGTGGCTGTTGTTTCCTGGACAGGGTATGATGTGATGAAAGTCCTTCAAGCAGTGTGTGGCCATGCAATGCCGTATCAAAGTCTTAGAGCCGATCTCTGGCTGACACCCGAGGTCTCCGGTAATGGTGAACCGTATGTCAGCCCTAGTAGAAGGTGCTCTGCTGGAGGCCCAGGGCCAGCCTCCATGCTCAGAGCGTGGATGTGCCATTCTCAGAACCACGGCACAAGTGCCGGTGCCAGGGCCGAGGCTGGCTGTCCTCAGCCAGGCAGCCATCTTGCACCCCTGCCTGTTGCGGCCTCATGGCAGCAGCTGGCCTCTGCTGTTACCATCCTCACAGCCTCGCTCCCAGAGGTCCTCACATGTGTCCTCTGGGCATTTCCCAGCTGCAGTGTGCCAGTGTTCCTTCCTTGGGGCACTGTCCAATCAGGCCAGCACTGCTGCCTGAGTACAGCTCTAGCCTTGCTTGTTTTGGTCAAGTTCTGTGCCTGGCTCTCAGCTCCGTTGTCCTCTGGTGGGAGGAGCCAGGGTTCTCAAGGTGATGCCAAGAAGGTCCTCTCACTTTTGCACACGGCTGTTAAGTGACTAGTCCTTAGACTGTTGTCTCTTAAGTCTCTAGGTCATTCAGCAATAGCTGCCTAATTCCACTGTCTCCCTAATTATAATCTTTCCCTTTTGTCTCCAATGCCAAAGGTTTTGCATAACTTAGAACACCCTGATCCACCTGCTTCTCACCTGAGGTCCCCCAAGTGAAACTCTTAGTGGTCTCACTGTGTCTGCCTGCCAGCAATGATCAGTACCTCCCAGAGATGGGTCATTGTTGTTGCTGGACGAAGAGTGATCACACCTCAGAATGCAGTCCTCAGATTCTGCTCCTGGGCAATGCCTGGCCACTCCTGCCTTGGCTCAAGGAGCAAGTCTGCTGAGCTTCTATGGGTTTTAGTATCCTCAGGGGTCCCAGAACCAACCCCTGCAGATATCAAGAGAGAACTGTACACGTATAATCAAGACATCATGTTGTACACCTGAAACATATACAATAAAAAATAAACAAAGTATCTGGCAGTGAGAAAAAGCTAATTTAAGGGATATGCATTATTAAAGAGAACTATGTGTTGATACTTTGAGCCTGCTAAATATTTAATGAACTATGGTCATAAAGAAAGAAATGGACAAATGGATTAGCCTAAAAGGTAAAATAAAATAAAATCTTTCCCCAAAAAAGAAGAAGCAAGTGTGCAAGAGGTCCAGGGCACAGGATACAGGAGTGGTGCTCTCTGGGAAGCACTGGTGGAAGAGAAAGACTCTCCACAGCAGGGAAGATGTGACCAAGGGCATGACCTCAGGGAAGTCTTTGCTGGGCACCTTAGTCCGTGTGGGCTGCCCTAACAAATGCCACAGTCTGCATGATTTCTAAACAAAAAAAATATCTTTCATAATCCTGGAGACTGGAAGATCCCAGATGAAGGTCTGGTGAAGGCCTCTTTTTAGTTAATAATTAGCACATTCTCAGTGTGTCTGCACATGGGGAGGGGGCGAGGGGCTCTCCGGGGCTCCCTTTACATGGGCACCACTCACCTTGATGAGGGCTGCACTCCTAGGCTCATCACCTCCCAAGGATCCTGTTTCCTAATGCCATGGTGCTGGGGCTTAGGCTTCACGGAGGTACCTGGGGGAAGATGCGAATATCCACTCTCTAATGCTGGGTCCATGTGGAGGGACTCTGGAACCCAGATCCCACCACCAAGTTAGTATCTCCCTGTGCCTCAGGTCAGGCATTTCCACCCCATCCTGTATGCCAATGACTTGGGCCACTGATTATGGAATTAGCTTCCTGGGTGAGGTGACCTTAGCAGCTAACCCTCAGCCATTTGTGGTGGGGCCAGCCTGAGCCGGGGAGTCTGGGTAGGCCACCACAGCATCTACTGCACCCAAATGTCATGAGCCCAGATTTCAACCCCACGACTTACTGGCTGTATGAATTAGGCAGATTGAATCATTTCTGTGTCTAGTCTAAATAAACTGCCATTCATGTTAGATTTTATTACTATTATTTTGTTTTGTTGGCATTATTGATACTGTTCATTTAATAGATACTTTCAAAATAGAATGTAAACTAATCTGTTGAGATAAAGATATGAAATTTTGCTATGTACCATTGAGAATTTAAATGTACAACTAATACTGACAAGGTCAGTTAACTTGAATGCCCATATTCATTCATTTTAATGAAATGATACAACTGCTCAATACTCATGCTGAGCAATAAGATTAATAACTTCTTGATTGAAATTTCTCATTACTAAACATAGGAGATGCCTATGAGGGCCACCAAGAGTCTGAGTCTGGTCCCCAGACCCATTCTTGATGCACAGTGGGACTTGGGAAAATGACAGTCCCCTCCATTTCCCTGTGGATCTCTTGTAAATGGTTACCAGGGAGGAAACTGACATCTCTGAGTGTACTTTTGACCTGGGACTGGCAGTGAGTCCATTTAAATAAACAAGGGGAGATTATTTTCATTTTACTAAGTTCATCAAATCCAAAGGATAGTGTTAAAATCTCACAAAAGTTGGGGATTGGATTATCTCCAGGATTTTACCTTTAGGAACATCTGTTATGCTCCTTTGAAAATACAGTTCAAGTTCTAATTCTCATAATCTCTGGTCTCCAAGTTCACAGGACAGAACATGACAGACAGCTGAGCAGAACACTGTTGCTCCTCCCACGCGTATCCCCAGCCAAGGCCATTCAGCTGGACCTGCTGTGGCCCATGTGGAACCGCAGGACTGCCCTGCTCAGAGCTGTGGCTGGGGATGCGAGTGAGGATGGCTCACAGCTCTGCTTTGAGAGTGTGCGACATGCTCGCCATGTGGTGTCGACCTTCTTCTCGGTAACCTTGCTGGGCGAGAATGATGACCTCATCTTATAGCTAGGGAGGCAGAGAGAGATTAACTTGATTTCTTAGCACTGTAGCTGGTGGAGCAAAGTGAGTGACTCTATCTTATTTTTTGCAGATTCTGTTAACGAGAGAGCCCTTGCCCCAAACAACTCTTCTGAGATTTATCAGCACTGGTTTACCTTTGTAGATAAAAAGGATTTATCTTTGTGCTGTGATTGTCACTACACCAGCATGTGGGAGCAAGTGTTTGTTATTGTGCCTAGCGAGCTTACTCTTGGGCTCTGAGGAGTCCTTGTCCACTATGAGAGTACCCCGAGACAGTGCACCCTGTCTTGCCAGAGCCCAAGTTCCAATCCTAAGGCAGACCTCTCCTGCCTACATGAAATCCATTAGTTTTAGTTTTATCCTAGAGCAAACCAGAGCTCAGTAGTTCAAGAACCAAGAAGTTGCACAGCTGTTCAACAAGCTTTAATGAATTACTTGATGGGTAGCTCCATGGTCACAATTTTCCCAACTGTGTTAGTCCATTTTCTGTTCCTATAACAAAATACCTGAAGTTGGATACTTATAAAGAAAAGAGGTTTATATCATAGCCTCATTTGCTTGGCCTCCTGCAAGGCTCCTCTTAAGTGGGTCACAACATGGCAGAGAAACAATAAGACAATTGGTCAAGTGATAAAGGGATAGCCTTTCTTTATAATACACTAACCACTCTTGTGAGAAGGAAGTCCATGAGAAAGACCAGCATTAATCTCTTCCAACTGTGATGCTCCAGGGACCTGACTGCCTCCCACGAGGTTCTACCTCCTAGAGGTTCTCCCACCTCTCAATTCTGCCACATTAAGGACCATGCCCCCAGCCTGTGATGCTTTGGGGTAAAAATCACATTAAAATCCTAATGCCAACTCGCGATGCCTCCGATGCCTGCTTTGCCTGCAGTACTGTGGGAAAGCTGCACTTGCTAAAAGGTTCTGACCTTGTGCTTGGGCTGCCGGGGCTCTGGCTCTGTGGGCTTTTCCTGCCAATCTCCTCTCTACAGGTTTACAGCTTCCAGAAACTCTTGCATCCAATGCCACAGCTTTGTTCTCCTTTATGATGTGCTTTTATTCTTGCTTTTGAAACTGCTTCTTGAATTTAGTAGGATTTTGGTGAAGGCAGGGTAGATGTGTGCTCTCAACCATTTTGAAGAGGGTGCCTGGAACTCAGTGTGCATTGCTCATAAATGTGAGGACAGAGTGCAGCTCTTTGCTACTGGTGGTGTTTGGCATGGTCATGGTAATAGATGGGTTTTAGTTTGTTAACTTCTGCCATAGGTTTTTGTCTCTTTCATGAGGCGTCTTTCCAACAGTGGATCATCAGAGACAAGCCCTCTGGAAAAAATGAATTTTTGATGCTTGATCTTTTCATCTTTTTTGAATCAATATATGCCTGAATAATAATAGTTTCAAGGAGAAAAGCAGATTCCATTGTAGACAAACCAACAAGAAAACACAGTCTTTCTTTTCTTTTCAAGAGAGCTACACATACCGAATGCCATGCACTTGGGTGGATTTATCCAAGGGTGGAAATCAACCCCCTGCCTGTGAGAGTGGGGAGTTATTTCCTCAGATGGTGGAAGATGGACAAAGCCCATCATTCAATCAACAGGAAGTTTTATCCTGAGCCAACAGCTTGATTTTAGCTCCACATGACCCAGTTTAGACTCCTCATCTCAAGAACTGTAATGAAATAAACTGGGATGTTTTAAATCACAAGTCTGCAGCTGGAGGAGAAGAATCCACCCTCTCAGGTGAGCAAGTGGTGCTGTGTGCTTCCTGCGGGGACCTGCAGCTCCGCCTCCCTATGTGCTCGCTGAGGCTGGCACCCAGGGTCTGGGTCTGCTCGTTCACCAGGCGCAAAAACCCAGT
Organism: Geosciurus inauris; assembly: GCA_004024805.1. NCBI lineage: Eukaryota > Metazoa > Chordata > Mammalia > Rodentia > Sciuridae > Geosciurus > Geosciurus inauris. Next base: position 240,610 of record PVHX01000763.1, on the reverse strand, counting down.
GCCAGGTTTTCTTTATGTCTGGTTCCTTTGTTAGCTGAAACATTCCATAAAGAGGTGACCTGCCTCTGCCTGGCATGGTACCCTTCACTCAGGGAAGGCAGGTAAGTGTTCAGCATCCTCCTCCCTCCCTGAAACTGCTGTCCTCAAGGCAATGGATTGATTTCCCAGCCTCTGAAAGTGACACAGTCATTTTGCAGACAAGATTTATGACGCTTTCAGTCCCTTTCAAACATGACCTCGCTGAAGCTCAAATTCTTCCGTCTTTGGCCAGAGAAAAGTGGTCACATTGGCTCCCGGGTCACTCTGACATGCCCTCAGTCTTTGGTTTTAGGAAAACCTTGCTTCCGGCAGTGACGAGGCATTCCCACTTCGTCTAGTCCATTATCTGCCCCAGATCTGGAGTCTGGGATTCACAAGGCCTGGGTTTCTTGCAGTGGGAAGTGAGATTTCAAAGCCATAGTTGGGGCTCCAACTGATGACAAAAGCTATTTTACTTTGATGTATTCTTATATGATTTATTTGACTACACATAAACAATGGCTTTTCAAACTCTATATTTTAATAAAAGTGGTGATTATCAATTCTTTTAATAGAAATAAAATATAATCACATTTTTACTTTCCTAAAGAATAACATTGGGCCAGATGTCTGTAATCTCAGGGGCTCAGGAGGCTGAGGCAGGAGGATCAAGTGTTCAAAGCCAGCCTCAGCATCTTAGTGAGGCAGGCTGTCAGCAAATCTGAGAGAACCTGTCTCTAAATAAAATACAAAAAAGGGCTGGGGATGTGGCCCAGCGGTTAAGTGTCCCTAGGTTCTATTCCTGGTACCAAAACAAAACAAAAAAAGAATAACATTGAATCAATTTTTATTTCCAAGCTAATACCATTTCTTATTTTTATGGCATGGTTTTGAGATTCAGTATTTACCTCTGGATCTTCTAAGGCAGAGAAAGGACATCGTGACCCTGGACAGGCGACAGTCTCTAAGTCATCTATGTCTTACTAGAGGGTTCTGATGACGGGGAGTGTTTACTTCTTTAAGAGGATTTTAACTATAGACATCTCTGCTCCAGATCTCCAGCTCCCTGTTCTCCCTCCTGGTTAAAGTCTAACCCGTAGCCTGGCATTCACAGAGTCTCTCCTGCTTTGGCTTACTGACAAGTTGGGATTTAGAGCCAGTGCATAGCGTCTGAGGAAAACACTCAGCTCTTAACTCGTGTGAGTCTTGTTCGGGGGGCACCCGAATGCTGCTGAGGAAGGCTGGTGTGAGAGTTAAGTGGTGAAGCGAAGGAGTGTCACATGGGCATGGGTGCTGAGCACGGGCAGGCAGGGAGCACTGGAGGGAGGGGCCATGCAGAAGAAATAGAAGTGCAAAGGGCCTGGGGCAGGCACAGCTCTGAGCGTGGCGGCATGGGAAGACCTGTGTGCTTCACCGTCCTGGTGGTTCTCAGGCTTCCACTTGGAATCTTCTCCAAGTTTCCTTCATTAACAAACACCCCACCCTTCTCCCCAGGAGAGCCTCGCTGTTATCTCATGAACAGATTTTGCTCCCGTTTGTGGTCTCCACCCGATGATGCAGCTGCACTGTGATGTAACATGCATTTTGAGTCATGCTTTCCCCCGCCGTCACTTGTTCCCAATTACACTGTAATTTTCTTTGAAGGGAAGGAGGAATTTGCATTTTCTGAGTGGCCACCATGGAGCTGGTGGCGTGCTGAGTGGTCTTCAGGCTTTGTGAGCAGAGGGCGGCCGGCGAGGGAGCCAATAAGTGTGTGAACACAGGCACATGTACACACACATGTGTCCAGCCTCCCCGTGTGTGCTGGAGAGGCTAAGGGGAGTCATAGGCTAGAGAGTGGCCTGGGCAGCCGAGGTGATCGGCAGGAAGCCTCTCCAAGGAGGCCTGGGTACTGGGACGTACTCCAGCTCACATCTTTCCTTCTTGCTGTTCCTTACTTCCTTTTTTGGACCCCGCACACGGTGACTGTGTCTTCCCTGGACTCCCTTTATACAGGACTCACGCCCAACTCTCAGCAGCCCCACGGGGCAGAATGCACCTCTCACCTCAGGGATGGGGCAGTGGGGTGGCCAGGTGGAAGGGAGAGGGAAGGTAAGAGACACCAAGGGCCGGGACACCCTCATCTCCAGGGGGCAGCACCTGCTCCTGCTCCAGGGAGCCTGCAGCGTTGAGGTGTGGAGGTCTCAGGAGGGCAGCTCTCCGCCCTGAAGGCTGCTTCCCCCAGGGGTCACCAAGGCTGCTGTATCAGAGTTTCCCAGCCAGCCACCCTGGGGCACCCACTGACCAGCAGCCTCATGCTTTCTAATGAAGCGAGAGCCCCGCGCTGCTCATCTCCCCACGGGGCAAACCTCATGCCACCAGCCAAGGGTCACCTGCAGAGAGAAGGTTCCCTCTACCCAATCTGTTGTTTCTGACTGGGTTTTGTGATTCATCCCTTGGAGATGAAAAGGAGATTAGAAAACAAATCTGGATCCGAGGGTCTAGGAATGACGGTGTATTCCAGCTCTGAGTGCCACGTGGCTGCTTGCCTGCCAGCACCGTGGGGTACAAATGGAGCTTCTGCTTCTTTGCAAATCGCCTGTCCCTCTGCTTCTCTGCCGGCTTTCTGGGTTGTGCTGTCATCATCTGAAACCGCCTTGCGACGTCACCGGGAACCGGACCTGTTAATTGTGAGCCATGCATCTAAGATGCTCTTGCAGACACTTGGAGGATCCTAACTATTTATACAATTCACATCTTATTTCAGGAACATAGTGGCCAATTAAACTGTCTTCAGTATCAGATTCTTGTAGGGAAGCATTAACAGTGACATTTTCACTTGCATTCTACAAGTTGCTGTGAAAATAATTAAGGTCCTGAAGTGTTTGCTAATAACATGTTAGCTGGGAACTGACTGCTCTTTCAAAGAATTCCTGCTCTAATAAAGTTGTCTTTTACTTGCAGTTTACAGATCAATTTTTCTCTCATCTTCCTATGTTATGACACCATGAAGAGCATTTTAGACAGGATAGGGAGCTGGCAGTGTGACCACTGGTCACAAGGGCTTGCCAGGACCTCTCCTGCACATCTATCGCTGGCTGTCCTGGTGATCCTGCGGTCCACTTGGGTTCCTCCTCTGAGAGCACGTGGGCTCAACGTTCCTCCTCGTTCCCCTGAGACTCTATCATCGCATCCTGGACTAGTTCACTCAAAACTGCCCTTTAAACGTGGCTGCAGATGCAGCTCTGCAGGAAGCCTCACCTGCTGGCCCAGCTGACTTGAACAGCATAACTTCACTGTGCCTCCTGCTCTGGGCTGTGATCCTGCACTTCCTTGTCTATGTCCTTGGCTGGTCAGGAAGATCGAGGAAGCAGGCACCTGTTCTGTGAGATTCTGGCCATGGCAGGCCACTTAAGCCTTGTTCCATGAGTGGGCAAGGCAGTCCCTGCAATGCCCCAGAGCACAGGAGGCCATCATGGGGGACCTCTGCCATGGCCTGCACGTCCACCCCAGAAAACCACAGATGCGTTTGGGAGTGTCGGTATCTTGACCAAATCCAGTCTCACGTCATCTGTCAAGAGGTGCTTTGCCAAATGGCACCCAGTCACAGCTGAGGGGGAACTGCCGCTGGCCTTGGGAGATGGTGGCGTCTCCTGTTCCAGCGTGGCCTGCCTCCACAAACGTCCCACGCCCTCCCCTGCTGTTTGAGACTCTGTGCTGAGTTGTGAGTGGTGACACTGGCTTTGCTGACTCTTGGGTCTCACTGTAAAGCATGGGCTGATCCCTTCACTCCCCTCCGTCTAGTCCAAAATCAAATATCAAGGATGCTGGTAGAGCAACTAGAGAAATTTAAATAAGATCTGTGATAATAGCCCTCTGTCACTATTAATTTTCTGCTTTTAATAACTTTATTGTGGTTACAATGAATACATTGGGGTAAGAGGCAGAGAGATATCCGAAAGGGTGATATGGATAAAGAGATTATGATAAAATGTTTGGGTAATCTGGGTGAAGAGTACCTGGGAATTCTTCGTAGCCACTTTGCAACTTTTATATAAGTCTGAAATTGTGTCATAATAGAAACTTTAAAGTTCAAAGAAAACAAAAGAAAAGAAAAAACCCCAAAGTATTCAAGGAACCTTCAAAGAATTCAGAAAACTGCATTCCTCATCAGCTTCCTTGCTTCCCTGAGGCCTAGACGATGGCTCATTGATGAGGCACTGATCAGGCCCACAGCTTGGGCACAGGGTCTTGTGTGTTTGCTCCCTGAATGTGATGAGTGCATTTGCTCAGCAAGTGTTGACTGGGCACCGGTGGGTCTGGAACTTCTCACACACCAGGGGCAGACAACCTTCCTGTGAGGACCATCTTTTCCCTCGCAGATGTTAAGGCTTGAAATCAAGGTAGGGGTTGATGTATTGTAAAATCAGAACTCAAAATGGAGTCACTCTGGCTCAGGCCTGCATGTATCTGCTGACCTGCTCTTTGTGCTTCTGTGATTAATGCTTTGCTGTGCTTGCTTCTCACAGATGGGGGTGCAAAACCACAGGCTGCCAGACCCCCTGGCCAGTTACCTAAAGTTCCAGGAACTGAAAGGGGACATAGGAGGTGCCGTCATGGTTGAAGTGTAAATGACTATAGATTGAATACCTGCCAAATCCTGCTGTCCTGAGTCATGTAGCTGCCCACCCTCTAATAACCTCTGAAACCCTCACTTCGGGGTCACTCTCTGAAGGAAAGGACAGCTGACCCTAATTGATTGGCCTGTGTGCCTATTTCCTCAATAAACTTTGCTGCTTCTGCAGAGTTGTCTGGGCGGCACTTCTTGGGGAGAGTGCGGGTGGATGCCACAGTATCTGTTATGGCAAAGTAGGAAATACTCTTCAATTCTAGCTTCCTAGGCTGAGTGAGAGTCAAAATATCTAGAGCTGGTGAATCCAACATTTCTCACATGTACAGCTTGACTTATGATGATGCTCCTTCTTCCAGAAACTAATTTTATAACTCATTTTAGGTTGATTTCAAACCAATTTTAGTCAGATGCTTTTGTTAAATAGATTTTTTTTAAATATAAAAGACCACAGAATGACATGAAAAACATGTTTCCTTCATATAAAGTAATTAAGTTCACCAAACAGCAGATACACTATAATTTAATGTCTGCATAAAATTTATATTTCTTATAAAATATAAGAAAATGAATGGAACAAAGATTAAAAGGCAAAGCTACTATAATAGTAGTTACCTGAGTTTCATACCTTCAGCTTCTCCTCCTCTGTCTTCTTGTGCAAAAATGTATACAGTGCACACATCGCTATTTTGTAACAAGTAATTTCTTAAAAATCAGAAACAAAGCAAAAACATTCCTAGTTCTGTTTTTGAAGTTTCCTTTTGCTAGCAGTGGGCGTGTTCTTCCATCTTTCAAGACTAACATGGGATCCTTCACACACTCCCGTGCATGTGTACTCAAGTAATCACACCCATTAAAAGGCTGGGACATGGGGGCAGGAAAGATGGTGGAATGGGATGGACAGCAATGCCCTAGGTCCTTGTGTGACTGCACATATGATGTGGCTTGATATTGTTGTACCACCAGAGAAATGAAAAGTTGTGCTCCATTTGTGTACAATGAATCAAAATGCATTCTGGTGACATGTAAACCTAATTAGAATAAACAAATGAAAAAAAAAGTAGAAGTTAGCCAGGTGGAGGGGAGGCACTGCTGAAAGACAGGCTAGTATATAGGTCTGTCCATACCTACAAAGCTAAGCCAAGCCAGTAGAGCTATAACACAGCGTGCAGAGCATAGTGGGAATAGATGAGCCCGCAGAGGAACCTGGGCTCCTTCCCGTGAGCCAGGCACTGCACTAGGTACTGAACATTCTCTAGTGGGAAATGTTTGGGGACTTAGAGATGGCAGCTGAGAGAAGAATATCTCAACGCAAACCCTCAAACAACTATTCTCTATAGTCATCCATTGTTGGTGAGACTGCAAACTGGGGCACCCACTCTGGAAAGTGATATGAGGATTCCTCAAAAAACTAGGAATTGAACCATCGATTCAGCTGTCCTACTCCTCAGTATACAAAGGATTTAAAATCAGCACACTCAGTAGTCACATCACTGTTTATAGCAGCACAATTCACCATAGCTAAGCTATGCAGCCAAGGTAGGTGCCTATAACAAACGAATGCATGAAGAAATTGTGGTATCTGTACACAATGGAATATTCCTCAGCCATAAACAAGAATGACTTTATGACATTTGCCAGTGAATGAATGAATCCAGAGACTATCATGCCAAGTGGAATAATCCAATACCCAAAAGACAAAGGTCGAATGTTATCTCTGATATGGGGAAGCTAAAATAAGGGGACATGAAGAACAGAAGTTCAGTATATTAGACAAAGGGGAAAGGAGGGAAGGGAGGGGAGAGAGGAATAGGAAAAACAGTGAAGTGAATCTGACATAACTTTCCTATGTACATAGATGAATACATTACAGTGAATCTCACCATCACATTAAAAAAAAAGGCTGCTGTTTTATTTGTTTTGTTTTGTTTTCTAAGAACCCACCATGTGGTAACTGTATTTGTGTGGGTTTGTTCCTGTGTTCTCTATTCTGTCCCATTTCTCTTCATGTCTGTTTTGGTGCCGTTTTTCTGTTACTATAGCTCTGTAGTGTAGTTTAAGGTCTGCTTCGCTTTTCTTGATAAGGATTGCTTTGGCTATTATGAGCTTCTTATTTTTCCAGATAAATTTTATGACTGCTTTTTCTATTTCTACGAGGAATGTCATTGGAATTTGAATAGGAATTGCATTAAATCTGTGTAGCACTTTTGGTAGTATGGCCACTTTGACAATATTTATTCTGCCTATCCAAGAACATGGGAGATCTTTCCATCTTCTAGGGTCTTCTTTAATTTTTTTTGGTGTTCTGTAGTTTTCATTGTAGAGGTCTTTCACCTCTTTGTTAGATTGATTCTCAGATATTTTATTTTTTTGAGGCTATTATGAATGGGATAATTTTCTCAATTTCTCTTTCAGTTGATTCATCTCTGATGTATAGGAATATGATTGATTTATGTTCACTAATTTTATATCTTGCTACTTTGCTGAATTCATTTATGAGTTCTAGAAGTTTTCTGGTGGAGTTTTTCTTTAGTCTTCTAAATATAGAATCATATTGTTGTCAGATAGGGATAGTTTGAGCTCTTCTTTTCCTATTTGTATTTCTTTAATTTTCTTCTGTCTAATTGCCTTGGCCAGAGTTTCAAGCATAAAATGAAACAAAACAAAACAAAACAAGAGCCCAGTATAAAATGAACTTCAAGGTGCGGAGAGAGTGTTTTGAATGAGGAAGCAGCTGCAGTGCCAAGGAGTGGCCTAAGGACGTCTCTACCTCTGCGTCAGGAGCAGCTGGTCCCCAGGGCCAGGTCCATCAGTGCGACACTCGTGCCTTCCTGCTGCTGTGGTGACTTCTGCCGCTCAGCTCGCAGCGTTGGCAGACACTTCCCTGGACATTTGACCGGGCGCCCTTCCACCACCTCTGCTCCGTCTCTGATCTGTGAAAGGTGGCAGCCCCATGCCATTCCAGGACTCATGTGCTCAGCGATAGCTGGGGTATTCCATGGGCCCTGAGTGTGCTTGCTTTCTGTGGTGGTGTTCCTTTTAGAAATAGGTGCCGTTAGCACATTTGAATCATTATGGGAAGGAGAACAGACACTCTTGGCCATCTAACCGAGTCTGTGCCTCTGATTCACGTTGAGGGCTTTGGCATGGAGGTACTTTATATGAGGAAGGCACATGCTGATTTCCTTGAGGCTGGAGGAAGAAGACAGGGACTTCCACTTGGGGTCATTATTTGAAGTCCATAGACAGTTGTTTCTGAGTCCAGCCACCTTGTGCTGAGCTTGGGTGCCACATTCGCCACTTGGACAGCCATGACTGGCTGGGGCTCCAGTAACAGTAACCAGTGGGTGGAGCCTGTTTTCATCCTTCTCCACATACTGGTGAGGACCCTGCTTGATCCTGAAAGCAGCCATCTGCTGAGACCTGAGCAGTGTGCAGACAGCCGCTGACTCTCTGTACCTGCAATCTTGGTGTGGGGTCCTCAAGCCCTGGATGGCCTGGTGAGTCACCACCTCTTCTCATCACAATCTTTGACATCACTCAGGGCTCCTTCCCAGTGAATCTGCACTGAGTTCAGTTCTGCTGAGTCCAATCTATTTATAGGAGCTCATTTTCAATTCTTATGGTACCAAAAGCTCTGATGTCTTTTCACACTACAGAAAAACAGCAGACTTGATCAGGGGCATCTGAGATTTAGACAAACATCACACACACACAAATTTGATATAGATAGAGAAAGCCATTATTGCATATTCCAAAGAGCATTCTAATTACCTAGTTATCTTGAAATTTACTTGTATGAGATTTTATTTTAAGCAAGCTTGCCTGGGACGAGGCCTTCCAATCCCTTAGCTTTCCTGCTAGCTCTGTATCAGTGGGGCTGATGGATGATGGCATTTGGTCAGATGGGGTGCAGTGCTCTCCCTGGACTGAGAAGCCTGGGAGAGCACTGCACCCATGGAGAGGGACCCATGGAAGGTGCATGTCGATGTTGAGGGGTGCTGCTGCCCTGAGTGTCTGGAGAGGTGTTTAGAGGCAGGAACGAGGGAGATGGGCAAGTTCCATTGATGCTGAAAAGGTGCTACAGCAGAGGCAGGCTCTGTAACTAAGGAAGGAGAAAGGATAGGCTGTGGGAGCTTTTGAGGGTTTCTCCTTCCCAAGTGTTTGTCTGGGTTCCTTTTATCAGTGAGAGAGCCCTCGGTACTCAGGGATATCTAGAGGCAAGGGGGGAATTCCCACCCGAGATTCAGGACATTCTAACCAGCTGTCCAGGGTCATGCCAGGAATCCCTGAGGGGGCCCTTCTATGCTGCCCATCTTGGAGATTGCATCCCAGGGGTGTGGCCACCCTGGCTCTCCTTGTGTGCACCTGGGGCTGGTGTGGCAGCAGGGGCCAGCTTTATTTTGGGCACTTTACACAGGAAGTTCAGTGTTGACCATACAGTTCTCCAGGCTCAGCAGGCTCCTGGACTCCCCCTGCAGCCAATGAGGACCTCACAGGGGTTTCCCACTCCCGCTGGGCCCCAGTCCCAGTTGCAGGTTGCTGGGGACCCAGCCTTTCCTGCATGGCTCCCTCAATGGAACTTAAATACACGCAGCTGAGCCTTACAGAGTGCTGGTGCACGCTGCGCTATGCCATGCGTGACTTCTTCCCGTTGTTCTAAGACCTTTCCCAGGCAGGCTGCGCTCACACATCACCATCACCGCCAGAGTGACACTAATGTCTGACGTTTGGGTAGTTTTACAGTTTACCCAACGCTTCCTTGGTTGCTCCCTTTGGTATAAAACTCCTCCTTACACTCTGGCCAGATCGTCCTTCATGATAATTGGTAATTATGCTCTAAAAGCTTGACAGAGTTTTAGGGCTGGGAGCAGGAGCCCCTGAAAATGTGCAAGTTTTTGATGGCTTGTGATTGATAAATAGGATTTATAGTGCTGAGCTTTGGTAATGGTATTTACTAAATTATCATCTTTGCCTTAGAAAACTGGACTCTATTTTCCTCCCATCAACATGTGCAGGAAGAACAGACCTTGGAAAGAGAATGAATCAGCAGAGGAGGCACACAGAGAGAAGCTTTTACAGCAAGGGCTATTTCGGGAATTTGGTTGTTTTCCTTTGTGAGGATAATTCATCATTTCTTTCTTTCATTTTTTATGTGCTCAGAATTTTGTTAAAAGGCAATTTGGTAAATTGCTGGCTTCAAATGTGATTAGAAAATGATTGTTCTGAATTATAACTAGCCAGACACCTTTTGTTGTGCAAAAGCCAGGCTCATGATGAACACCCTGAAGTCCTGTTGACCCAAAGCATGGCTGCCCTTCATCAGCAGTCCTGCCTCAGAGCTGGCCTGCTATCTACAAAAGAGGTGGACCTCCTGAGCATCTGCATGGCCCCTGCCTGCCCCCTCCCCTCCCAGAGCCACAGCAGGCAGAGCTGAGACCCTGGCAGGCTGAAGACGTTCCTGCCTCCTCGGGGTATTGGAGTCTGGACTGCCCCCTGGCATTCCTTCCAGACTGTTCGAACCCATATAAGTCCTGGGCGCTGTTGGTCCCATGCAAGAGGTTCCTGTTAGCATGCCGTCCCCAGCCAAGGAGCCAAGAGGGCGGTTCCCCTGGATGGGCTGTGGTTTCTCCTCCTACCTCCTCCTTTAACAGAAAAGAGTGGCCACTAGTTGACATGATATCAGTGCTTGATTGAGAAACACAGGACCTCAGGCCTGAGGGGGATACACAACGGCACACCTTAGCCAGCAGCCCCAGACACAGGTGGGTGCTGTGACGCAGTGCCTAGAGCTGCCTTCCAGAACGTGATAGGGTTGCAGCTGGGAGACAGACCAGTTGGCAGAGGGAGTTCATTCCGCTTCCTGGCATGACCTGCACTTAAGGTCTGACAGAAGTCCCCCCTCTGGGCACCTCCGAAGGCCAGGCCCAGCTTCAGGAACCCCACGGTGGGGTTGTGGCTTCCACCAACACCATGTCACTGCTATGTCCCCCCCTTCCCCACCCCACCTCACAGTGGTGGCTGCAGGAGCCTGTGCTCATCCCTGGGCTCCATGCTAATCTGCACCTCAGAGCAGCCTCCTGGGCACCCAGCCCTCCATGGTGAGTCTCGCAGGATTCCCCAGCTCTCAGCCTGGGGGTCTCACCTGGGCCTCACCTTTTCCAAGTGTGGTTGGAGAGATATTTGTAAACCATACATTTGGGTTTGTCAGTCCCTCTCTGAAAGTCTTCACTGGTGTGTCTTTGTTCCCAGAAGCAAAGAGTAGAGCCCTTCGTGGGGCGGAAAGCAGCTTGACCTCCCTCTGTCATCCAAGCTGGGGGGTTTTGGGAGTATAAGAAAAATATAACTGAACTTGTACAGTTTTTGAAATGTTTATTTTCTGAATGACAAATTGGTTTCATGTGTTGATAGATCTCTAAAATAATTCTTTTTAAAAAACCACCTAATATATGAAAACAACATATACATGAAAGCAACATTTAATTTCCATGTTGTTAATTCAATATTAAAATAAGCAGAATAATCATTTTGGGTATATAGTTAGAAACTTTATAAGCTAGTTAGCATATTTTTCTACTATTAAGTCATTGGTATTTTTTTTCTGCAGAATGTATTTTTAATAAGGTCTTAGTTTTTTGTAAAATTTTCAAAAAAATAGCTGTAATATTCTACAAAGTTGAATTTTATGATGAATAAATTTGAAGCTACTGGGGTCATTGATTTAAGACTCATCTATATAACTATGGCATTTTAAGCTGAGAGAGTATTCTTCCAACAGGTATTGATATACTTGGTATACTAAGAGCAAATTTCTGAGCAAAGGAGGGGCTTCTTGATGCTACTTGTTATATTAAAATACAGAAATGTTTCAGACCAAGTATCTTCCCACTTGCTGACTTTTGCCTCCAAAGCATTATTCTTCCTTAAATATTTTTGTAATATAAAACCTATTACATAAATTGTCTGTTTATGAAAGTTCAAAATGTTTCACTAAGTTTTGATGTTGAAAATCACAGGTCTCCTCAATGTCACCTCATTTTGTTGCCAAATACATACACCTTTGTGCAGCTGAGTTCAAATCCCTCCAAAAATGCTTTGTGAAAGCTGAGACATGATGTTTCAGCATTATATTTCACCACCATATATAAGTTTTCATCTTTTTAAAAATAATTATTTAGTTGTACAATTGCTCTTTAAGACTGAAATTCATGCTCTTGCTACTTTCTATCTTTGTTATAGAAAATTGAAATTTGCTAGAAAGCTTCAGAAGTCAAGGTCTTTGTTTCCTGCATCACGGATCATCTAGGTTTGGAAATTTCCCATCTTGTGCATATAAATAAGTTCAAAATGTTCACTCTCTATTCAGGATGTGCTGAATGATTTACAAACATGGTGATTAAAAGCATAAATCTTTCCCAAAAATATTCTTACTGATACATGTTGTACATATTGTACATAAATTTTATATGCACAGCTTGATCTTGATTTAAAAAATTAATATGCCCATGTAGCCACAGATAGAGACAGAGTATGTTTCCTTCTCTTCAAGCCTCTGTCTTCCCAATGAGACTCCCGCATGTGCCCGCTACTTGACCTCTTCCCACACGGTGGGCAGGATGATGGCCCCAAGGATGTCCTACCCTCGTCCCTGCAACTGTGAACATGCTGTGTCACAGAGCTGATGGAATGAAAATCCGTGATCCACTGACTTCAGGCGGGGTGCTTATGCTGTTCCCCTGGTATCTGAGAGGGCACCCTGCCATCACGAAGGTCTTTAGAGGAGGCAGAGGGATTCAGAGAGTCACACGTGAGAAACAGGCTCCCTGCCTCAACCAGCCTTGAAGATGGAGGGGGCCAGGAACCACAGAGGCGAGGCCGACAGTCCAAAAGACTGGACAACGGTGAGTACATGTGCCCTCCCCCGGCTTCCAGCAAGGATCACCTTGGCTTGTAGCCAGGGAGAGCCATTTTGGACCTGTGACCCCAGAAGTGTAAGAGAATGGATGCCCATTGTTTTAATTTGTTATAGGAATAGTAAGAAAATGAAGAGGCGCCCTGCATTCAATTGATCTGCTTTCGCTTTGGGGTTGAGGTTGAGCTTACACGGCACGCACGGCCCATGGCAGACATTTGGTTGAGATGGGGAAAGGTGTGGGCCCCTGTGTGACCCCTTCAGACATGGAGCGGGCCTTGGTCTCAGAAAGTTCCCTGACTGTCTTCCAGGCAGTCCTGCCCCATGCCCAGAGATGCCCACCGTTCTCGCTTCTGTCCCCGGGCGCTGGTCCTGCCTGACTCAGAACTTCACAGGAGCGGAATGGAAGGGGAGGCCTGTGTGCCTTCCTTTGTTGAGCGCATTGTTTTAGACTCTCCTGTGACTGGGTGTTGGCAGGCTTCCCGTTTGGGGATATGATGACTAAAACTGTCATGGCTATTACTCTACATGTCATCTTCTGGCCACTCACTGCTCTCAGACACCGGCCTCACAGTGGAGCTGCTGAATTGCAGGGTGAAGTACTCCTCAGAACTGCCAGAATCTTTCCACGTGGGTGGATCACCCTGCAGTCCCACCAGCCGTGTGTGAGAGATCGGTGGTTCCTAGTCCCTGGTAGGGGTATTGCCACCTGTGTCATTATGGCCCCTGGAGGGTGGAGTGGTGTTACTTAGCGAGTCTCCAGGGCGACTAACTGCATGGGGCCTTCCCGTCAGTTTATCGGCCAGCACTCGTTTTTGTTTCTGAGCTCGCCTTCAAATCTTTTGCCTCCTTTTAAATGCTAGCTTGTTTTTATTATTGATTGGTTATAATTCTTAAAAATATACTCCATACGCATGTCCCTAGTGAGACACTGTATGTGGATCGCGAATACTTGCCCAGCCTGTGACTCTGACCTTCCTCCTGGCTCAATATACCTTCCGAAAAGTTTATGGTCTTGCTGATTTATCACAGGTTGTTGTTGTTGTTGTTTTCTGGACAGTGCTATCATGTTCTAAGAATGAGGATGAAGAGGAAAGCTTACATTTAACTCCTGTTCAGGTCTACGAGTGATCTCAGATTAACTATTTTGTACAGCACAATGTAGAGGTCAAATTTATTTTCATTTGCACGTATATCTTATTTTCCTGGCATCATTTCTTGCATCAAACACTGTTTTGATTTATCATCATCTTTATCCTAAGAAATGTTGTTTAGTTATTCTGTGCCTGTGCATATGTTTTAAAAGTGTGTGCATCAATCAATAAAGTTCTGATTGTGGCTCATAGGATCTCTCAGCTGGTTCGAATGCAGTTGTGAATTATGGATACACCATATCATAGTCTCTTTCCAAGTGGGATTCTGGTTTACAGATTTTAAATTTGGCAAAAACATGCTTTTGTAAAGATATTTTTCTCCACCAAAATTATTGCTCATGTCATTATATGCAGTAAATAATTCTGTGTTCAGCATTGAATCTTTAACCAAATATACAAGAAAATTGTCAAGAATTGTTTCACCTCCATTAAAACAAAGCAAAACAAAACTCATCGACACATAAGTATTCAGCTATTATAATTATCTAGTTTTCTATATAAAGTCTGTCATGATATTGATCTAAAACTGCATCATCTGTTACAAAGCTTTGCTGTCATGGAACCAATTTGTCAATAGCTATTTCTTCGCTTTTTGTGCATGCACAAGAAAACGTGGAATTGGAAATGCACAGCATCAATTTAAAAAACAGTCATTTGATTTAAGGTCATGTTACTTGGAGTGAAAGTGATTTCGCCTTCAGCAGCTGCTGGCACTGTTATCACCTTTGGGCACTGACTCATTAAGGTACTGATCCTTCCCCAGAAGGTTGTGTCTTTTGATTTTTATACACTCTGTGATGTCACCATGTTGTGCACGAGCACAGAGAATGGTAAATACTGGCAGATGTTTTGTACCCATTACATATTTATCACCAACATTCTTGACAAATACAAATAATTTTTAATCAAGCATGCACTTTCACATTTTAACTGATTACTGCTGAAGGTGTTTAATAAAAGCAATGTCAAATAAAATAAACAAATAATCATGTTGTTTTACAGGATAATATATTAGCAAGCTGTAGTAACAAGAGCTTGCAGATCTCTAAGTGATACAATTCTGCCCCTATTTCCTGTGCCACGATTCAGGATTTCCCATGTTTACCACTAACCTTGATGAAGGTAGCATGGTAACACAGTGCACCTTGCAGGCTCTGGCAAGTATCGGGACAAAATTGGCTAGTAAATCAATAGATGACAGGGGCAGCTGGTTGTAAAACTCTTCTCATTATGGCTGGGGGAAGGAGGACTCAGCGACTCCCAGCTGCTTGTGTCTGAGCATTTTTATTAGCAATGCCCTCCTGCAAGCTGCCCTTGGAAGGAAGGTCATACAAATGTCATATCCTTCTTGTAGCTGAACTGATGAGAAAGAGTGCTGCTTTACATAGTTTACCTTCTTTTTGTGCAAATGGAAAGGAGATTTTGTTAAAAATGGAAAAATCTGACACAAATATTAAATCACATGAGAAGCCAGAGAAACAGAGTTGGGACTGTCATTTCCAGTTGGGACAATTGATCATGCACTATACAACTTAGTGGGTTCTCTCACCTCCCCCTGCAGCCTCATACAAGCACTGTCCTCCATGTGTGGTGACCTTCATGTGGACATTTGACTCAGGTTTTCTCCATTGCTGGACTCATGCTCCACAGGAACAGCAATCTTAGTGGATCTGATTCACCATTGGATCCCCATTCTCCAGGGGGCTGTCTGCCAAAGAAGAGTGCTCAACAAGTTTGTTGAATGATCAGTGGGTCCAGAAATAGGAAAGTCAAAGAAGGGGAACACTTACATCTAAGCTCTCAGGGGAGAGGGCATCTCCACTGGAGGGCTGGGGGGCAACCTTAATAGCAGAGACACGGTGAAGTGCAGATGTGTGATGGCTTTTAATTATTCCTTTCCATTAGCTCATTTGCACTTTTTTGTGACTACAGTATTTGAAAGCACTAGTTCTCTCTCATATGCAGGGGATATGTGCCACACTCCCAGCAGATGCCTGAAGCCCTGGAGTCCTGAAGGCCATGTACACAGTGCTTTCACACAGTACCTTGGATAAAGTTCATTTTACAGAATATGCACATGAAGAGATCAACAACAATAACTAACAATAAAGTAGAGTGCCTGTAACAATATACTATAATAAAATACATGTAGATGTGATATTTCTAAAAAATCTCAGTATGTTGTTCTTGCCTTTCTTCTCTGTGACTGCCAGTCACTGACGGGACGATTGCAGTATTGATCCCGAGTACTAACAGGCACCAGGGGAAGCTTGCTCCAGGTGCACTGTAAAGCCACAGCCTCCCTCCTGCTTCCCAACACACGTGCACGTGTGCACACACACTCTCAGGCCATTTGGTAGCATAACATTTGAAAAACCTAATTATGGGTATGGGTACATTTATAATATCATAAACTTTTAAAATTACATATATAAATAAAATATGAAGATGCAAACAAGCATGTATTTAGGTAAAGTACTACAGTAACAAATTAATTCTGAAGTCTCAAAGACTTACTGTAGCAAAAGCTTTTTTCTGCCACAGTTACAGACCCAGCAGGGAACAGAGCAAATTTTGCTCCATGTAGTGACTCAGGCAGCGAAGCTGGCACAGGCCCCAGCCTCCTGTATCTGCACCCTTCTCGTTTGCAGCACCTAAGGGGTATGTGCCTGTTCTTGAGTGGTTTGTCCAGCAACGTCACGCCTCACTCTGCTCCCAGCCCATTGTCCAAATGAGAACAAGGAGGCATGGCACCTGTGTGCTCTCTGCCTTTCGGCAAGTGCCAGGGACGTTACAGAGCTGGGTATCATCTCTCCTAGCGTGTTCTCCACCACTCCATATTTTAACCAGGTCTCATGGGTTTCTCTTCCATAGACAGAGTCCTCCCATGAAATCCCCTCCAGCCATAGAGAGGGCCGTGGTTTCCTACATTTGCTGAGAATTCTTGAACACCATCCCTGGTAGGTGTGTTTGTTTGTTGGTGTTTGTGTGTATGTTTTGATTTCTTTGGATCTTTCCAAGGCTTTGTCCATTCAATTGAACCTTTCCATTGTGTGCTCCACATGTTTCCTGCTGAGGGCCTTAATCGGCGAGTTCCATTGTTACTAAACACAGAGTAACATTTGTGCCTGCCTGGAGTAGATGTCCTCATGTCCTGTCCAGGAGCTGAACTGAGCCCACAAGCCCAGGCTGTATAGGATACACAGTGGTTTGACTCAGGTGAAGACATAACTCTTATTAGACTCCTCCTGGGACTGCAAAGGGGGTTGTCCACACCAAAGGAACAGAGAAGAAGCCACCATCAATTAGCAGCAATAGCCATTCAGGAAGTTGCAGAGACACGCATGGAAGTCGAGATTCATGTGGATTCTGAACCTGTGTTTGGTAGTCACTTTGCAGAGACCCTGCTCTGGAGGAGGGACTGTTACTCTTACTCCATTAGCTCTGGATTCTGGTCTCTGTGAGAACTTTGCTTGTTCTGGTTCCCAAATCCACCTTCTGGAAAGCCCTTCTCGACCTGTTCTATTTGACTGAATCAGATGTGGGCTTCAGAGAACATATCCACAGTGAGGAGTGTGTGCCTTTGTCAGCCCACTCTGCCTCCGAAATGTTAGGGCCTCAAGTTTTAAATCTTCATATGCTTTTGCAGGCCAAGCTCACAGGGCATACAGAAGGACAATTTCTATAACAGCTCAGTATGTTTCTGGTCCGTTTTCTGTGAACAGTTTACACACTTCCTTGCTCAGCTGTTATAGAAGAATTACATCAGGAAAAGAGAACAGGCCGCAAACACCTTACTCAAACACAATTGCACCAGGGTCCAGACTTGCAACACAGCAGAGAGACTGAAGTCACCTTGGAATTTGGCAAGGACAGCTGGGGCCTTACAGCCAATGATCAGCATGAGGGATGCCAGGGCCTGGAAAATTATTAAGAACTGATGTGATACCAAGGGTGAGGAAGAGGAGGTTGATTAGCAGTTAGAGGTGATTGTCTCTAACTTGGCTTAGCAGGATTCTTGCTGAAACTGGAGTCAGCTGAAGTCTTGGCTGAACCTGGACTCTGCGGTCCTGAAAGAGACCTAGCTGAAGCCACAAGGGGCCTCAAGTCCTGGTGCTTACTGCCATCCCTGTCTTGACCATATTGTCCCCACAATCTGCCCTTTCTTCATGGAGGCTACTCAGAGGTTTTCTTGTATTTTCATTGCTCAATGTCTTTTGAGGCACCATGTGTTACTCTTTGAGTTCTAGAAACAATGGGATTGCCCAACATTTCAAAGGCCCTGGATTCTGCACTCTCTCTTCTCCATAGTGACTAGCACTTGCTGCCACGCTCCCACATGCCCTTCAGCTCTAGTCACATGCTGCTCTACTGCTGATTGAGTTGATACCACAACTTGCTTTGGTTTTTGTTTTTGTTTTTCTTTCAGCTGCGCTTCACCTTGCACAGCATCTGTATTATCATGATCACATGATACCCTGCTGCAGTGAATGATACATCCTCAGGTGGCACAAGTTTAACACCATGAAGCTAAGTCCTGCTCACACAACACACCCCATGCCAAATGTAAGATGGTGAGGTCTGGGGCAAATGCTGAACTGCAGTCCAGTGACTTGCAGCTGCAAGCGTGGAGTAGGGCAGCGCCTCAGCAACTGTGGCAGCAGAGGAGAGGACTGAGATCCGGCACAGCTGCTCTCGAATGCGCCAACCTGGAATTCACAGTCACCTCTGCTCGTGGCCTGATGACCTGACATGGTTCTGTGGCCCAGAGTAATTGGCAGAGAGCAGGAAATGTGGCAGCACAAACAGACATTTGATGTATAGTAAGAGCATCTGTCCACACAGGTTTTAGAAACATCGTAAATAAATAATCATATATAAGCGCACACACGCATACATGCTGTTTGGACATAGCCGTTGTGGAAAGCTGCAATTTAAAGAATTTCGTACTATACATCCTTTCACATTTAAACATCTTGGTGGACTGAATTTTCCAGGAATGGCCGCACAGTTGTCTCTAGCTCAGCATGCTCCGCCGCAGGACCTGTCCCTCTCCACCCCCGCAAAGGCTGGGTCTAACTACCTGGCCCAAGCCATGGGGCCAGGCTGGTCTCAGGGAATCACTTGTAACCAACAGAGGGGGCAGAAGGATGTGGAGAAATGGCCAGCAGCTTCTGTCTGTTTCCTACTGAAAGGCCCTGTTCCCAGAATTCATGAGAAGCCTGAACACTTAATGCAAACAGAGGAGACTGAGGGAGTGCCAGGGGCCAGGTCGTGGGGTGGAGCCTGTGATAACTGTGTGCGCTGAGTGAAGGCCAGAGTATCCAGCCTCTGCCTGCCCCTCCCATCTTCACCCTGTGAAGATACAACCAGAGACACTGTTGCAAACCAGGAAGGGGCCTCCGTGGACACCCCTCTTCTGCTCTTTGATCTTCAACTTCAGCCTCCAGAACTATGGAAAATAAATCTGTTGTTGGAGCCACCGAGCCTGTGCTGATCTTGTCATTTGTGGGTTGGGACAGATGTGTCATGACTCGTGTTCACCAGGGCAGTTCCACACAGAACCACTGTGCTGCCCCCAAGTCCTCTGGGTGCCATCGAGTCATCTCTGCCTCCCCAATCCCCGCCACTGTGACAGGCTGGCACTTTCTTTTGGAATGATCCCTCTTGTGATCCATCTGCCACATTTGAGAAGCCCAAGCCACATAGAGAGGCCACATGCAGGTGACCAATGGACAGGTCTAGCTGAGCTCAGCCCTTGAGTCTGCCCCGCCTGGCTGCTGGAGTGGCCTGCAGAATCTCAAGTCATCCTGGCTAAGGCCCCAGGCATTGTGGAGCAGATGCGAGCCTCCCTGTGTCCCGTGCACACTCTGACATGTGCAGTCTAGGTGCAAAATGAGCCGTGTTTATTAATCCACAGAGTGTGGTGGCTTGCCGTATAGGCCAGATGCACGCAGCAACACTAACAACGAGGAGTCTTCCAATAGACGGTGCTGTCCTTTAGACCTGGAGTGTCCCACAGCCCCATGAATGAAAGCCTGGGGCCTCACTCGGTGGTATTGGACGTGGTGGAACCTTTAATGAGTGAGGCTTACTGGGAGAACATTAGGTCACTGGAGGCATGACCTTGAAGGGGATGCTGGGATCCCACTCCCTTCCTGTTACTCTCTGCTTCTTGGCTGCCACCAGGAGGACAGGTCTCCTGTGCCATGCACCCCCACCATGATGTACCGTGCCACTGAGTGGTGAGAACAACAGGCCAACTGTCCATGGACTGACACCTTTGAAACTGTAAGGCAAAATAACCTTTCCTCTTTTCAAATTGACTTGTGTCAGACATTTGTCACAGCAATAGAAAGCTAATTAATGACGGTGTCTTATGGGAAGTTAGAATACATCTTACATATGAAAAAATATGGTAACAAATGAATATGAGTATAGTTTATGTGAAAATAGAATGCAAGGAGCTCCCTCATAATTTTTTGTTATGCCAGAACTACATTATATAATTGTGTGTGTGTGTGTGTGTGTGTGCGTGTGTGTGCATACACTCTAAAGTAGCTTTTACCTATATTATATACTATGAAATAACTCTATGAATCCCACTGAGTGAGTCTGACCTTTTATCAACAAGCTGCATTGGCGTTCTCCTGGCTGCTACTGTCTCTCTGTCTGTGCCTATTTAAATATCCATTCCACGTTCCATGGTATGTGTTAATGGTTTTATGTGCTGAGAGCCGCAGAATCAGCATGGCATGCCAGGTGCATGAGACAGACCAGGCCCTGTCCATGCAGGGCCAAGGCATACTAGGGACACGCACAAACCAACACATGTCAAGTCCCCTGGATTTAAGGTTCTGAAAAGTTGTGTGGGGGAGAACACAAGGGCACCTGAGAAACTGAGATGGGTTGTGGGCTCAGAGAAGGCGTCACTGGGGAAGTCCACCCCAGCTGGAGCTTGAAGTGCTTTGCCACGTGGGGGGTCATTTCTGGGCTTTGCCACAGTGGATGGGGCCGGGGGCAGTAGCTGGGGCTGGGTGTGGGAAACAGGGAGTCACGCGCTCCTTAAGGTCTCAGGATGCAAGGCCAGACGCGTGCTTGTGGAAGTCATTCTGGAGCACCAGGTGCCCCGCGGTAGGTGAATGGGTGAATACTGGTGGAACATCAGAGTGGGACATCAGTGCTGGGAAGAAGAGAGGTACAGGGTCCTGGAAAATGACAGAAGAGCTTCCAAGGCTTGTCACTGAGTGGGGGAGGCCAGCGTGGAAAGGCCACACAGGCACCATTCCAACCACAGGACACCCTGGGAAGGCACAGCCATGACACAGTAGGCCAGAGGCGGTGGAGGGTTGGCGGGGAGGGATGACAGCGGAGCCCGAGGACTGGGGCAGCTGCCGTGGCGCTGCTGGTTACACTTTCACCCAAACCCATGGGGTGCCCCACACCCAGAGTGAGCCCTGGCGGGGACTGTGGACGCTGGGATCCCGTCTGTCAAGGTGGCTCAGCAGTTGTGACCCACGTGCCACTCAGGTGGAGGATGTTGACTGTGGGGGCGGGCGTGTGAGGGAGGGAGTGTGTGGAAATGTCTGCCTTCCTCTCACATTTGCTTTGAACCTAAAACTGCTCTGAAAAGCTAAAGTCTATGTACAATAAAATTGGAAAATAAAAATGTCATTTTAGATGTATTTGCAGAAATGAAAGTGGGGGTGGGGTTGCCCCCCCTGCCAGTGGCTTTCAGCTGTTCTCTTCCTTATCCTAGTGCTCCTAAAACTGAGCACGTGGGTAGGAGGAGGGTGGCAGGGAACCCAGTCCAGTGGTGACCATGCAGGAGAGAAGGACAGTGCAACCCAAGGCATGGGCAGCTGAGGTGCCTTGTGAGCCGATGGGAGGGACCTTCCTGCTGAAGCGCACCCTGCAGAACAGGTCATGTTCCTAGCAATCCTCCGTCCATCGCCCTGTGGGATTATTTTCCAGTCACACCACAGCTCAGAGACACAATCTGAGCAGCCGGAGTCCTGGCTGGGGCTGGGGCCTGGGCCATGGCCAAGGAGGGTGGCCCTGGATGGCGGGACATGGGTGATGCTGTTGCGCCCAACCCAAGCCATCCTTCCTTCCTGCCAGTTCACCTGATGGCTCCTTTTCCTTCCTTGAGCTGCGCCTTCCTTCCTCCTCCTTTTCCTCTTTCCAGATCCCTGCACAAGGACACGGCTATGCATGGTGGGGAAGGTTCTCTTGCCCCCAAACACCTCCCCGCTTCTTGTTGGGCACCACTGTGACGGGGCCTCACTGCACCAGGTGGGTGGCAAGAGTAAGGTTCAGAGTGCCAGGCTGGGCAGAGGCTGGCAGGGGGTGTTCCTGTGCTTGCCTCGGTGGTCAGAGCTGGACCTGTACCGCACCCCTGAGGGTGCTTGGTCTTCACCCAGCTCTCTGTGGACTCTGAAGACACACTTAGGTAGGATCGTCCCAAGGTCCCTTTCCCCACAGACATCAGTTCTGTGACTTCATCTCTTCGTCCATTCCTTCAGATCTGTGATTTCAGAGCTGGAAGACTTTGCACAGACACTCAAGGCCTTTCGGGGACCCCCAAGGGCGCTGAGCTCTGAACTCCACAGTGTGGCCAGCTTGAACCATCCTTTGTTGGAGCACATTGCTTCATCATCGTATCAGAAATAGACATGCAAGGTGCCCTGCAGAGCCGTCAAGGGCCTCTGGTCTCTCCCTGCCTATTTCTTGTGAGCTGCCTCTCTAATGTCTTCTGCTCCTGAGGAAATTTAATCTGGGTTGTGTGAATGTAAGTCTTTGTGCTGACAATGAAAATGGAATATTTCAGTGTTTTTTTTATTACAGATAAGGCTTCAGCTTTCCCGGGCTGTGAAGGGAGTTCTGTGTAAGCTTCTCCCTCCTGTTGCCCTCTCTTAACTAGCCACGGGGAGCATGGAGAGGCTGCCGAGGACAGTGTGTAAACATTTTCTGTGCGGGAAACGCACAAAGCTGAGTCACACGTCCCAGCCAGGCACCTTCAATTAGCTGCTGATGTGCCAGGTTGTTGAGTGTGACCCAGTGGCGCAGGAACTGTCACTTAGCACATTGATTAAAATAATTGAGGGCTGCACCAGAGCATTTCCCAAGGCCCCAGAAACACCCAGAAAATGCAAACATTATGGAGAAGGAGAAAGCAAGGGTGAAGTCATGTAGCATCCTTGGCTGACCTCAGCTCTAGACGCTGGGGGAAGTGGGGCTTGGATTTGCTTTGTCTCAGGGACAGGGATGATGTATGTTATTACAGTCGTGACTCAAGTTCCCGTCACACATCTGGCATCCTCAGCGCCCAAGGAGACTGGACAAGCTGAATAAATCTCTGCACTAAGGCAGTGAGCAGTCAGAAGAAGGAAATCCGAGGGACCTGGGACCAAGAGAGCGTGTGTCCCCCATGCTCCCAGCAAGGTTTGGGGGCACTAGCTAATGAGCTCCCCTATCTTGGAGGGAAGAGGACAAAGGCGATCGGACCTATAGAAGGGCCAGTCCTAGGTTGCTGAAAATAATAATGCAACCTCTTCTCTCTTAACAGATACTAGACATTTAAACCAAGCCAGCAGCCTCAGCTCTGTGAACATGTGACTTTACAACTCAATGTGCTTTCACTCACTGCAGCCTGCGCCCTGGGCTGCCCCAGCCTCCCACATCCTGAGTGGAAGCAGCTGTTGAGTTACCGGTTTACCACGCTTCGTTGAGGAGAAAGGGGCATGCAGAGTCTGCGGAGTCCACCTGAGGGAGGTCTTCAGCACGCACTGGCTCCACCAGAAGCAGGCCCCTGCACTGGGGGTGGAGAGGGGAACCACAGGTCCACCGCCAGGGAGCACAGGCTGGTCAGGACACAGGCAGGCAAAGGCACAGGACGCCAGCAGTGCGGAATGGCCGGCTGGAGGCATGGGTAGAGCAGCTCAGCTGCAGAGGAGCAGACTGGAGGTCTCTAACTGGCCTCAGAAGTAACTGTGTGGATGGACACATGTGAACAGTGAGCGTGTGGAATGTGCTTGTGTGTGTATCTTTGTGGACGTGTGCGAGTGTATACATGTGTGTGCATGCTGTGTGCATGTGTGCCTGTGTGTGTGTGCAGGTCTGTGTGGGGGAGGGGAGGACATAGATTTTTTTTCCAACCTTGGTCTGACTCCGAGACCTGCTCTGATGTCACTCCGGGCATGGCCACAACCAGCTTTCAGGGCCTCCACTGAATGGGGACCAGCCATGAGTTGGAGCTGCTCTGATCACATGGTGCTCTCAACTGGCTACAAAAGTAGGACATCACTTGGTTCAGGAACCGAAGGTGGCTCACCTGGCAGAGCTCTGTGCCCCATCCACCCCGCCTCCCCCAGCCCTCTGGTGACCCGCACAGCGCACACTGGCTGTACAGCCGAGTCTCAGGGCCCAGGCAGCTCTATCACGGGACTCACTGTGCTCTGCCAGTGTGGAAGGTACGCTTCCTCTGCAGCACAGGCTCGAAATGCACTGTGAGGGGCACTGGAGGGCCACCAAGCCAGGACTTGCCTGTCCGACAGGCCGTTTGTTATAATGTCTGTAGAGGGAGGTCCTGCGCAATCCCCCAGACAAGGATTTGGTGGCACTGCTGTTCTGGTTAGTGTCTGCAATGCCCACCCTGAGCCACTGTTTCGTCCCTATGAACACCTTCCCTTCCAAAGCAGATCCAGGGACTTTCCACTAGGGCAGGGAACACAGGCAGCCCCCGGCCCTGAGTGGGCAGCCCGCTCCTCCCCATGCGCTTTCCACCGGGTCCAGCAAGGGGTAACGCGGGGTCTCCCTTCACAGCACCCTCCCTGTGACCCCCAGGGCCTGGCTCCTCTTCTCTCAATGGCACCCGTTGGTGCTCTGTTGGGACGGCTGGCTGTGCCTTCCAGGTTGAAGATTACCTCTTGTCACTGCTCCCAAATGACATCTAGATGTTCAGACTCTGCAGCATATGAAGCATCTTTGAGATTTTTAGGTAAAAAAGAAAGCAGGATAGGCTGGCTCCTCAGCCCACGTGGCTATGTTTTTTATTACAATTTTTATCTGTGAAATTCTGCTTGTCATCATTTTCTGGACCTTGAAGATTATTTGCTCTCTTTTGAAGACTGCAGGGTCCAGGAATTCTTGATCTCTCTCTCCCCTCCTCTCCTCTCTCTCTTCAGTACCTATCCACACAGGTGCCCCTATTTCCCAGGGACTCTGCTCCTGCTTCTGTGGCTCTTATTCACGGCCATCTCATCATCCTGACTCTGTGTAGTGTCCAGTCTTTGCCTTGGTGTTCAGGCACAGGAGGCAGCAGAGGAGGAAGTGGGGCAGATCCCTGGAGTGGCCTCCTTGGGCCTCCTCGGGCCTCTGCTGACAGAATGCTAGAGGATGGTTGTTGGAGTTCAGAGAAGCAGGAGTTCCAATGACCATGAGCACAGCCATTGTCAAGCCTGGGTGATTCAAAACCCTGTTGAGGAAGGTTTCACCCAGATGGTGGAGTGGAAGCCGTGTCCCTCCTGGCTCCTGAAGGAATGAGGCGACATGAGACTTTAGGAAAGAGTGCCTGCAGTTCTCATGTAGCATTCTCCTCAGCGTTCCTTCTGCCAACCCCAGTTTTCTAGCAGAAAGGAATAGCAATGAGCTTGAGCCAATGGTGTCCACCACATCACCACACCCAACAGGCCAGACGGAGCCGGCCAGGTGGAGGGCAGGGGCGGCTGGAGGAGGCTGTGCTGCGGCTGTTTGGGAGGACAGCGTGTGCTTGCCGTAGAGGCGGAGGTATGGGGCTGACTCAGCCTTACCAGAGCGGCTGGGCGGGGGACTGAAGAGGGGAAGAAGTCCCTTAGGAGCCACTCTCACAACTTGGCTTCCTGTCCCTGCAACGTCACCTCTGCGGCAGACAACCTGAAGACAACAGTTCACTGAACTGGGAGTTGAGACTGTCTCTGGCATTTGGGGTCCTCAGACACTGGGCGAGCAGGCACCACCCATTGGCTGGAGCTGTTGACCTTGATAACCAGGGGGACCTGGGTTGCTGTGCATGGCGGAGACAGGGGAGTTGACATCTGTGACTGATGAGATTCTCTGGGACATCTTGTGATGTTTCCATCTGTAAAGTAAATGGAAAGATGGCGAGAAGTACAGGACCACAGAATATCCAGATCCTCGAGAATACGAAGTGGTCACCCAACCAGGTAAGACCCTGGATGCCCACAAGTCAAGGCTGAGGGCTGTGGATACGTGGCATGGCTATAGAAGAGGGATTTTCGAGTCCGCTGAGACCTGAGGCAAGCTAGGAGGCAAACAGCGCTCACGTGGGTGGCTTCCTCCAGCTCACCTGCATGCGTCCATGGCCTAGCTGCTTCTCTCTTCTCTCCTTCTCTTATTTCTCTATTAACCACTGTTGATGGTCAGCCCCACAACTGTGTCTCTGGGTGAGAGGATCTTAGGTGGGGCTGGACCAGAGTTTGAGGAGTGATTCATTCCTCGGAGGTGGATTGAATAACTCTCACCCAGGGTGAGGCCACGTACCTTTGGAACTTTGTGTCTCCCTTTTTTTTTGGAACAGAGGGTCTTCATTCATGTGAAAGGTAACTGCATTTTGTTAGGTGGAGGTGTGCAGGTGTTAGTGTTGTGTGTGTGAATTCACGGGTGTGCGGAAGGGTTTGGCAGGAGGCTGGGCAGGAGGCTGAGCAGGAGCCAGCGGGTGGACAGTGAGGAGACACTGCTCGGCTCTGGGCTCTGCAAAGCACGTTTCTCCTTTAGATGCTCCCAAGAGGCTCTGCCCCTGACGAGAGGATGCCTGGGGGGCTGGAGCAGGGAGCGGCTCCTTCCTACCCTCTGTCATGCTTCTGGTCAGCACCATCTCACCAGTGGCCCGCACCCTGGCATATGGCTGAGCCCAGCTCCAGTTTCCCCGTAATCTGAGCCCCATGGGGTCCTTCTCAGATTCTGTGGCATGAATAGCACTTTTTCCTCAGAGACCCAGGCCACAGCTCTGCAGGGCCTTGGCCCCGAGCTTTTATGTACTGAGTCCAACCTTTGAAAGTAACAGCAGAAGTAAGACCACCTGGGGGATTTGTCTGATGGAAGGTTTTCAATCAGTGATTCTACTTCAAATAAAACTCAACAACTATGGCAAAGAGAAGAGAAATATTTTGATTTAAATGATGTGAAGATGGAACATATTTACAAATGAACGGAGAAACTCCAGAGAAAGAAGATGAAAACCACTAAAGATAGAGAGGCAATTGGTAGGATGAACTTCTAGAAGGAGGAACTCAACCTGGAAGAGAGGAGAACCATTCTCTCTGGGGGAAAGAGGAAGGAGAAGAGCAAAGGAAAGAAGAGAGCGTGAGAACAAAAATATCTCTCTTCAGGAGAAGCGGGGCCCTGGAGAGCAGCAAGCTCCACTGAGATGGGAGCAAGCCTTAAAGGTCACTTCCGAGGCCACTTGCTCCCCCACCAAGTACAGGGCACCGTGATTCCCCAGGGTCCCAGGAGCGCTGGCGTTTAATGATGCTTAGATCCCTAGATGCTTCATTTCCACGGAGGAAAGTCCAGTCACAGGCGCGTTAGGGATGTGTGCATAAATGTGGCTCTGCTCCCGACTGAAACGCATACATCTCCAACTTCCATTCTAGTTTCGTCACTCCTGATTTATAAACTCCTTTCCTGTTTCTCTCTCATCCTTCTCTGCCCTCCTGGCCTCTGTGGCCTACGTCAGCAAGGCTTCGATGGAAGGAAGGGATTCTCCTTGACTCATCACGAATGGTTCAGATGGTGGAGGAAGAGATCACCCCCATTTCCTGCCAAGCCTTGCATTGGGTTATTTCGCTTCCTCTGGTGACACTTCTCAGGTTCTCAGAGAGCTCATCCTGGTCTTGAACTTTTCCCTTCTCTTGACTTTTTCTTTCAGGTTCACGTAGAAACAAGGATTTTTTTTTTCTTCTTGAACAAAAATGTAAGGGTTGGACTAGGACAACTACAAGCACCTGTGGACGGCAGGTTCCCAGGGAGCAGTTCCTGCTGTGGCATTTGCTGGGGGTCCAGGCTCAGATCTTCCCACAGCCATGCCTAGGGCAGCCAGAGGAGTTGTGAGGGTGGCTCTCTGGTGTGGAGGCTTGTCACCGACCTCTCTCCTAGCCCCAGGACACCGTGGCTGGAGGGTCTGCATCTGTCTGGTGGTTCTGTAAGCCTCGATGCTCTCACTCACGCTA
Source organism: Geosciurus inauris (assembly GCA_004024805.1). NCBI lineage: Eukaryota > Metazoa > Chordata > Mammalia > Rodentia > Sciuridae > Geosciurus > Geosciurus inauris. The sequence goes on along the minus strand of PVHX01000763.1, from coordinate 212,689 downwards.
GTTCCTGGCTCGTCTTTCTTGGTCCTGTGGGTTTTGGTATGTGATGTCTCTATTGGCTGTTCTTTGCTCTTCAGTCACTTTACTCAAAGATCCACATGGAAAGGCAAAGGATAGGGCGTATGTGTCACAACAGAGCGTTGAGGGGTGTGTGTGTGTCTGGGGTGGGAGAACACCTGCAACACACTTCAAAGGGCTCTGCTATGTAGAGTGCTTACACCCCTCCCCAACACCGCTAGTCACTGGAGGGGGTAAGCACGGCCATGGTCACCCAGGCTCTGCGAATGTCCCCTGGGATCCCACACCGCTCTGTCCTGCTCTCTGCCAGGGCACAGGAACAGTCCACACCAAGGCTGCCATGTCCCCGGATGCATGGTGTGTGCTTGCTAGTGGTGGCTACTGCTCACCATAGATAGTGCCTGCAGCAGCCTGGCCCTGTGCCTCTGAGAGAGTGCTAGGGAAAACTAGCCAAGTATGTCTTATTTATGTATTAGTTTTTAGCTGTTGGAAAAACAAGACAGATGGGGAAGCTGCACGGTCACAGACTAAATGTGGAGGAAAGCCCCTCCTCTCTCTGCCAGACCCTCCTTCCCCTGCTGGGGACCCTGAGTCCTGGCTCCAAAGGCAGACATGATGGGGGTGGGAGGGTGGAGCTCAATTTCCTTTGTTGCTGCAGAGCCCTGGGTGAGGCATAGGCCACAGGCTCCCAGAGACACCTGCACAAGACCTGTGGGAATGCCACAGGTCAGCTGTTTAGTGAATATTTCAAAATCCCTCAAGGCCAAGTAGATTAGGGAGGAAAAGACTGAACCCAAGTCAATCACCCTCTTCTGAGAAGATGGAGGAAAGAACCAAGAGGACTCAGAGGCTCATGCAGAAAATGGGATCCAGTGAGGCTCTCACTGCGGGCTCTGAAGCTGGGGTCTCACAGAGTCCTGTTTCCCGTAAACCACCAATGGCCATGTTGCAGGGCTGGGACCAGCAGAGAGGGGGCTGAAGGTCATGGTGCCCAGGGAGAGGGAAGGGTCAGAGAAGGATCCCAAGTTCTGGCCTGACTACTGCACTGTCTCGGGCAAGTTGTTCCCTTTCTGGGCCTCAGGTTCTCTCCTTGCCATTTGGGGATGATCAAACATGAATAGTAGAACTATGGTGGCAAGTGACCCCATGGGCCCGTAAGTGGGATGCTGGCACCTAGATCACAGTGCTGGGCTCCTTGTGAATGACAGCATCAGCACGTCAGTTAAAGTATGGCCAGTCCACGGGATTCTAAGGTTCTCATGCAGCGTTGCCTTTCTGGGTTTATGTTTGAGATTGGAAGAGGAGAGGAAACCCGCGAGGAGGCAGGTCCCAAATTGTTCCAGCAATAACGGAGTGGATGAGTCCATGGAACAGACCCTCTGCCACTGTCTGGGGACGTGAGACACAGAGCTGAGCTTCTCACCAGCATCATCCCCAAGAGCAGAGGGAGAGCTTAGTATAAATGATATCTTTTTCTGAAAACTGATCCGGAACAAGGGCTCTGAACTGAATTTGGTCTTCCAACCCAGGGGCATGTAGCCATGTCTGAAGATGTTCTGTCACAACCAGAGGGGGCCACTGGCTTCCAGTGGATAGAGGCCAGAGGTACTGGGAAACATCCCGCAGAGTCCAGGACAGACTCCATGAGTGGGAATTATCCAGCCCCAAATGCCGATACTCCTGAGGTTGACTAGGGGAAGTAAATGAGGTGTGTGTGCCTGTGTGTGTGTGTGTGTGTGAGTGTGTGTGATTATTCAGCTTCACATTACTACAATGAAATCCCGGAAGCAATTGACTTACAAATGTAAAAGATTCATTTAGCTCAGAGCTTTAGCTGTTCAAAGCCAGGGCGCCTGCATGAGTTCAGTTATGGTGAGGGTGGCAGCTGACGACATGGTGGTACGGCATGTGCAGGGACAACTTTCTCATCTGAGCCTGGGCCAGGGCAGAGAGAGAGGGTGGACTGGGCCTCACAACCCCTGCATGGATGTCCCCAGAATCTCCTATAAGACCCACCTCCCAAAAGTCCCTCACAACTCCCAACACAGACACCCTGGGGACAAAGACCTTAACATGTGGACTTTGGGGACACTCGTACTACACCCAAACCACAACAGTGTGGCACAGGAAACTGACTCCAAGAAGAAGCAGTCTGAGAAGTTCAATGACTCCTTCCTGACCTAAGAAAAAAATTAAGAAGACAAAACTTCTGTCTCCCTTTAAAAGAAACATCTTAAAACTTTTGTCTCCATGTAAATCATCTTTAGTACACTTTTTAGTGAAGAGCCTATAAAATCTGGTCATACATGTGAGACATTAAAATTTCCACCAAATGCATCACCTGCTTCATAGATCATGTCCTGGTCTTTGAACAAAGAGATAATTTCATATTCAGTTTGGAGAGTCCTTTCAACTTAACCTACCAGTTCAGATTCAGAATTATCTCCCTATCTAACCATATCATTGTTGAAAAAACTAAAAATTCAGGAATATTGGATGTAAACTATTTGCTTTCTCCCCCGTGTCCTCCTTGTCTTATATCACTGTGTAACTAGATTTGGTAATAATTAAGCACTATCCAGATGGTGGGGTGGATATCTACTAACAATTACCCACAGATGCCACATAAACTCCATCTGGCCAAAAGAAGCATGAGTTTAGCTGTTCTGGAGGTAAAACACGAGATGCCAGGGATACTGAGGAGCACCCTCTTCTTAGGAGCACCCTTTTCTTAGGAGTGCCCAAGGTTAACGAATCTGAACCCTCTCCTCCCTCCTCTCTGCCATGTGGGTATAGCCACCCTTGATGCATAGAGGTCTCTCGGGATGACAACCAGCAATGCCAGCAATCCATAGGCGGTTGTCCAGAGGACAGCGTGTTCTTGGCTCCTGCAGGACAGAGTAGCTCTGAACAGTTTCACTGTTTCATGTCCCCCATTCACCCCAAATCACACTGACCCACATCCATTCCACAGCTTGGTTTTAGTCTTGTCACATTCCAAGGAATAGGAAAGGGGTTCTGAGAAGAACCCAAGGAGAAAGGTACTTTGACAGTTGAGCCGACTTTGTGTTGCAGCCCCTGCAATGGAACCTGTATGGAATTGGGCAGTGGGACCTCAGAACCCACCTTGACTGCAGACAAATCCCCTGGGGGATGTCCTCTCACTGTGTTCTAGAGGGTACAGAGGCCCCAGCCTGCCTTTCTAGATCTTTCTGGATTCATTTCCTCTCCAGTCTTTCAGATTCCTTGAGTGCCTGCCACGTGCCAGGCACTGTCCCAGTCTTGTCCAGCCCATCTCTGTCACTTACCTGCACAATTTGCCCTGCCTCTCCATGCTTCCATTCCACCACCTGAGAGGACACAGGTGATGTGGTGAACAGCGCCTTGCTTAGTTGCCTGCCCCACTGGCTGTGCACCTCGCGTCTTCTCCTGATGGTAGCCATTCAGGGAGCTCCACGTGCTCATCTGGGGGATCGGCAGAGACGCGTCCTCGGCAGAGGAGAATGAGCGGCTGTTCCAGGTTATTTTCGCTGATGTTGACCTCAGAGTGAGTTCAAGGGCTCAGAAGACGCCTCCCTGAGCACACATGCCTGACTTCTCCACGGCTGCTGCATTTCTTACATAATCATGCTGGAATTTGATTCAAAGCTTCTTGGCATTCTAAAAATAGTCTCTCCCATTGATTATTTTCATACCCCTAATATGGCTGCCAAGTTTTTGTGTGGAGTGAAGCATGAGTTAAAACAGATACACAGGAAAGGCATTAATTACAGCACTCTGAACATTAAGGAAAAGCCACATTGCTAAAAGCACTGGCTAATCACATACAAACAGTGCTCGCCCTCGGCTTTGTACAGCTGACGTGGGAAGGAGTGGGGCCACGGAACAGTGAAAACATTCAGCACTGCTCTGTCTCCTAGGAGCCAAGAACACAAATAGGTCCACCAGAGACTGGTGGAAGGAAACTGGTAAGTACAGCCCCTCAGTGGGGCACGTTTCCTGTCCTGTGTGAAGCATAGCACCCTCATCTGACATGGAGGATCAAAAAGAAAACAGCTTCCCAATGCCACCAGGGCGTGCCTTGTTGACATATATAAATCGTGTTGAGAGTCATGACTCTGAACAATGAAATCCTCCTTCCTCCACTATCATCAGGCTGTACCAATAGAAGTGGTATAATTAAAGTAAGTTTAGATTCTCCCAATGCCCTTGGCTTCTGATTCTGTTGCTTTAGAGAATAATTCTTGCATAAAGAAAGAATGAGTCAAATTCCAGAAAAACACAGTTTCTTGGAAGAGATTAAGGAGAGGCCAAGGTTGACATCGTAGTTTAATTGAAGCTGATTTCAGCTGATACAAAATAACCCAAGAAACTTGGGAAGTTCAGCTCTAAAGTGAAAACATTCCCCATAATCTAAGAGATACGTAAAAATTAATTTCTTGGTAAAATGAAGAAACAGAGATACATGAGCTGCTGTATAATCTTGTTCAAATAATTTAGGCATAATTCCTTTTCTCTTTTCAGAAAGTCCTGGTCTAATGAGCAAGCACGCTTCATACTAGACAGAAGTTTGAGAGTGTTCCATCAGCTGCTATGGAAGGTACTCTTTGTAACATTCTCTTCCTCAATCCTCTGAAAGGTACGGGCCATCACACAATTATAAGCATTGAATGTTAGCCCCCACAGTGCATGTGTTGGAAACTTAATCCCTAAAGCCTCATGTTAGTAGCATTTGAAGGCAGGACAGGTTCATGGGGACTTTGTGCTCATAAGTAGATTAGCCCATTCACAATCAGTGGATGAATGAGTGAACACAGAGCTGGCTTATTAGGAAAGCTAGCACTCTGCACGTTTGCTCTGTCTCACCTCTTGGCGCCCTCTGTTATGTCTTGATGCAGCAAGAAAGTGGGCTGAGCAGAGGCAGCGCCACCCATGCCCTGGGGCTTCCCAGCCTCCACAACTGTAAGGACTGGGATATAGCTCAGGGCTACAGTGCTTTGTTGGGCCCTGCATCCAATCCCTCCTACCTCCAAAACAGCAAAAATGTTGCAGAACTATAAGAAATATTTTGTATGTAAGTTAGTGAGTCGCAGGTGATAATAATAATTAGTAATCGGTTAGTAATCTGTCATTGCAACAGAAATTATAGTAATGCTTCCTGCTAACAAGTAAATAAATAAGGAAATAAATAGCCCTTAATCATACCAACAGGAGAGTAGATGCTTGGATTATGATACCCAAACCCCGGCAAAATCTGACAGCAAAGGCAACCACAGAAATGCTATTTTCATTTAAAAATGTCTAAGGAAAAGGGGTAGAAAATACAGAAATGGGCATGAGAACCAGCAACAAAATAAAAACGCTTATTAAATACATAGTTAAGATTTCCCCCAAAGGTTTGAGATTATGAAGAAGGGTGGGATTTAGTTAAAGAGATCCTGGCCCAAAATTTTCTATAACTGATTAAATACATTAACCCACAGATTTATGAATGTCTACAAAATCAAACAAAAATAAACAAATCATTAGATACACCAGTGATTCCTTCAGAAAGATAGATTATTTCTAATTGTACTAATAGAAACCAACAAACACCTAGACATATATTCAATAGGAAAAATAATATTTAACTAGCAGCCAGAGAGGAAACAGAAGACACTTGACCTTCAAAAGAGCAACAGTACAATTGAAAACTGACTCTCCTGTAGAAGAGTTGAAACAGGAAGACAATGGAATAGTATCTGGATCTTTAAGAAGATTGTTGCTACCTAGACTTACCGGCTGTACCCTTCAAAATGAGGCAAACGTACATTCAGACAAGCAAATGCATAGAAATAATTGCTAGCAGATGTCCAGTACAAGAAATCCGGAAGGCCGTCTTCACAGGGAGAAATGGTCATGGCAGAAGGAATCCTGGGAGCTCAAGAAGAAGCATAGAAGGATGGAAAGGGTGAGGCAGGTGGTTAATACGTATGGATGTGGATGATCTAAAACAGTAAGAATACTGATCTGAAATACAGGAAGGGTCGAAATGTGGGGCAATACCATTAAATAGAGCCAGGCGATTGGAGTTCTGAGTCATCAGCGTTATCAAGGGAGTAGCAGAAATCATAGATGAAATTGCAAACAGCATGCATGTTTCAACCCTCAGGTTAGAGCTGAGAAACATGAACGAATGGCTGGCTAGCAAAGCAGGAGGGAAGCATGATGTGTTAAAGGGATCTGCGGAGTCCTTCCAGTCCAGCCTTGACACTGCATTTCCTTTTCCTCTTCGGCCATTTTGCCATGCGTTTTCCTTCTGTATATGTTGTAAACCTGACAGTTTTACTAGTAGCTAGTTTTACTTTGAAAATAGGTGAGGGGCTGGGATTGTAGCTCAGTGGTAGAGCGCTTGCCTCGCATGCGTGGGGCACTGGGTTCGATCCTCAGCACCACATAAAAAAATAAATAAAGATTTTTTAAAAATTAAAAAAAAAAAGAAAAAGAAAATAGGTGATCTTTTGGAGAGATGCAGCTAGTGAGTAAGAAAGCGCTCAGAACCCCTGTAGCGCCTCTCCTGGTCAGCCCCTTTCATGGACGTGGCTCGTCTGCCATCCTTTTCTCCACTTGGAGTACGTCTTCAGCACACCACACAGTGCAGTTGGCTGGTGATGCATTCCTTCACCATTTATATCTCTGAAAACGTTCTTATTTCTCCTTTAGTTTTGAAACATATTTTCAGGAAATGAGGGATTCTTGAGCTGACGAGTTTTCTTTTGGTACTTTAAAAGTATGCCTTGCTCGTTTTTTAGCTGACCTTGGTGCTGACAGGAAATCTATTCTCATCTTTTCCTTTGTCCTTCTAATATGAGTGTCTCCGTCTCTGGCTGTGGTCAAGATTTCGTGTTCTCTCTGATTTTAAGAAATTTGCTTTGCATTATCAGGGCTTTCTGTACATTTCTAGTTCTTGAGGATCATTGGTTTATAGCTTTCACCACGAGAGTTGGGGCCATTAGTTCTTTGAGTGACTTTGCTGTACCTCTCCTGTTCCCTTCCCCTCAGCTAACTTCTTCTTTGGGGACACTATTTAGGGGGGCAGTACTAGAGATTGAACTCAGGGGCACTTGACCACTGGGACACATCTCAATCTCATTTTGTATTTTATTTAGAAACAGGGTCTCCCTGAGTTGCTTAGCAACTCGCCATTGCTGAGGCTGGCTTTGAACTAGTGATCCTCCTGCCTCAGCCTCTGGAGCCACTGGGATTACAAGTGCTCCACCACACCTAGCTGAAGATAGTTTTGACTTTTATTTTGCTACTTAAAGTTATCCTGCTATTCATGTCCCACTATTCATCTCTTTTAAAGTTTTTTTTTCCCTGCCTCTGGGTTGTGTTCTGCCTTTAGACATCAGGCTTTTCTTCTGTAACATTGAACCTTTTATTGATGCCCCGTGCATTTTGTATATGACACGCAGCCCCTTCACCTCTGTAAGTCTGATTCATGTGTTTTTCCTAACTCTCTCATCCCTCCTTAACTCGCCAGCCATTCCTCTAGGTTCTAGAACATGCGGATGCCGTCCCGTTGTGGCTGTGTCTGCCTCTGCAGGGTCCAGTTTCTGGGTCAGTTCTGGCTGACTTCTCTTCTCACTCTGGTGTGTATTTTTCCTATTCTTTGAAGGCTTGGCAGTCTTTGGTTGGCTGCTGAATGTGGTAGATTTCACCTTGCATGGGCTGCTGCTTTGTGTTCCTGTACTCTAGAGCTATTGTGTCGGGGAGTGTGGGTGGGTGGGTCGTCTTGAAAATCCAAAGAATGAAATCCACAGACACAAGGATGAGAGCAAAGCAGCAGGATTTATTCGAGTGAAGAATGAAAGAAAGCAGAGTTCCTTAGGGAAGAGGCCCCAAGAGAGGGAAAACAATAGGTGTCTGTTGTCCAGGGGTTTTTAAGGGCTTAGCTGATGGCCCAGCACAGGTGAGGGATGCCAGCATGTCCAGTCAAGCTCTTCAAGTTCTGAGTTTAATAAGCCAAACAGAAGAGGATAATTGAATCCCTTACTTACATCATTAAGAGGATGGTCTCACCTAGTGGTTCGGTGTGTCTGTTGGGGAGAGGAGGTGTTCAGGTAGCGTAGATTTGGTGGCCGGTCATTGCTAGGGGTAGAGGAAGGGACAGCTAGTGAAGAGCTATATTGCAGCCGTCAGGAGCTGTAGCATGTGCTGAGGAGCCCTGTGGTTGCAGCTGTCAGGAGCAGCACAAACCAGGATATCCTCCAGACCCCATGTCACCTTCCAGGGTGGCCTGAGGTTCTCCTCCTCCCTTCCCCTCTCCAAGGCCCTCGTCCTCTCTGCCTGTGGGAGGTCTGCCTTCCTGCCTCACTGCTTCCTGATGGGGCTATGAGGCATCTAGAGATGGTGGGTCCTTTTGCATCTTGATTTTAAGGCCACTCTGTTGAGGCCAGAGCAGGGCTGCATTTGGCTGAGGGTCATTTGCCTTGGTAGATGGCCTTCTTCATGCTAAGGAGCAATGATGTTCAGGAACTGGGTTTGCCCCTCTGGCCGTTGGGGCTGGCACGGTTCTCAGCCTTCTGAAAACCCAGAGTGCTGCTCTCTTGGCCAGTTTCCTCACGTGCACATGCGACACTCCTGCCCAACTGACTGGGCCCACCCTCTGTGGATCTCCAGTTCTCCCATGGCTCTCTTTTCTTGGGTGCCCTGCATGTGAGCTTGAGCACCTGGCTTCCTGCATCTCTTACTCTCTCCCCCCGAGCGCCAGGCAGGCTCTGCCCCAGTCCCCCGACCTGGGCTACAGCCTCAGCTGGCGCCCTCGGCAAGCCAAGTCCAAGGACTCATCTCACTGTCCCAACCCTTAGCCACCTCTGCCCCTTGCTGTTCGATGCCTGAAGTTCTCTAAACCATTGACAATGAGCCAGGCGCAGTGGCGCACGCCTGTCATCCCAGCACTTTGGGAGGCTGAGGCAGGAGGATTGCGAGTTCAAAGCCAGCCTCAGCAATGGCGAGGTGCTAAGCAACTCAGTGAGACCCTGTCTCTACATAAAACACAAAATAGGGCTGGGGATGTGGCTCAGTGGTTGAGTGCCCCTGAGTTCAATTCCTGGTACCAAAAAAAAACAAAACAAACAAACAAAAAAAAACCATTGACAATGTATTTTGTCAGTTTCCTTTTTTTTCCAAACTTTCCTCAGGCTGAAGAGTTAGCAGTCCCAGTTACTCAACCTTGACTGGCAGCAGAAGTGCCCTCATGCAAACTGGAAAATAAATGAAAATCTCAGGGAAGTGGCTGCAATATGTCAGCATAGCAGAGGAACAGGGATAACGGTATTATTAAAAGGGTTAAGTCTCACTGTGACCTCGTAAGCCACAGGAAGAGACAAAAACACAGGCAAAGTTTAGAAAGAGTCCTTTTGGGGAAATTGCATTAGAATGTCCAAAGGGCATAGAAAAATGTCCTCCTCAATAACCTTTAAGGAGATAAAGCTTAATCATACAGGAAATCTCGTTTTTCTTCTTCTTAGAGTGGCAGAGATTTAAATGTGGTGTGCCTATAGGACAGAGGCAATTGTGCCTTTGTGGAGGGGTGCTTGGTACTATTTTGACTCACACATAAGCTTTTTAAAATTTTAAAATTTCTTTTCCCATCAATTGATTATTTCATTAGAAGTTTTCCTAATGAAAAGAAAACCAAGTCTACAAAGTAGGCGTAAGGATGCACATTACAATTTCATTCAACAAATTCAAAATTAAATAAAACCTCTTGTTAAAAAAAAAGCACATCGAATGAAAAACTATGGAATATATATAAAAGGAGATGCTATGCTACTATTAAAAATAAGGATACTTCTCTATATTTTTTTACATAGAAATATTTTGCTGTATAAAAATGGGTGAAAGGCCAGCATCCAAACAAGATTATGGTAAGATTCTATCTATAAGCATGTATGAGTGTGTGTCCATGTGTGTACGCATTGTTGTGTATGGGTGTGCATGAGTGATTACATGTATGCACGTGAGTTCACATGTGTGTCTCAGTATGTGATGAGTGTGAGTGTACATGTGTGAGACTCATGCAAGTGTACATATGTGTGACTGTGTGTGAACATAGGGTATATATGTGTATATATGGGAATGCATATCTGTCCAGTCATGTGTTTTCTTTTCTTTGCACTTTTTCCCTATTTTCCAAAATGTCAGAGATGACCCTGAAGTTCTCATCGTGGGAGAAAATACTGTTAACAAGCACAGCATACCCAGCACTCCTAAGGAGCTGGAGCCTGGGAGTTTGGAAATACAACCACGAGAGGAATGCACAGTCTTGAGACCTAATTAGAAGAACAGGAGGTCAATCCAAGAGTCAGAAATGGAAAGTGTGAAAATCAAAGTCGAATAGAAACTTGGACAGAGAACAAAGGTGTACAAGGGAGGCAGGAACCACTCTTGCTGGCCTGGAGGTAGGCACAACCTCCTCCGAGGCCCCCTGGAAGTGATCGCCTGGTTTCTGGGATCACAGGGATCTGATGCGCAGTCCGATCTCAAGAGTGGTGTGTGTTTGGGCATGTCTCCTCACCACCTGGGTCTCCAGAGGTGCGGCTGGGGCCGTGTGAACACAGCACCAGACCTGGCAGAGGACCAGACCTGGAGAAAGCCCTCTCGTTATCAGGAGACAGGTGAGTGAGCAGCAGCAGCTGGCTCAGACGCCCAGAGGTCTGTGTGAGGCCATCAGCAAGGCCTCCTGACTTGGAAATGATGATTCTGGGGGCCTTCAGACCCTGTTCTCCTGTGGGAAACTCTGGTGTGTGGTGTTTATACACACCCCCTCAAGTTTCAGGTTCTCTTTCCTCCACAGGCACCACTGAGAGCAGAAGACAGAATTTAAATGGCACGTGGTACCCTCTGGATGTGCACCTCCTGCTGGGCATATCTGTTCTGTGCCTCTTTCTTTTCATACTGGAGCCTTTCTGGAAATTTCATTAGATATTTCTTTCTCCCTTACTCCCAAATATCTAAATAGCCCAGTAATTCAGCTTTCCCTAGTAGTGGCTACAGGTTTCCATGCCAGGACAGAGGCCTTCCTGGTGGAGCAGGAGAGGGGCCTGGAGACTCTGGGGTTGTGAGTACGTTGCGTGTCCCAGGTTTCTTGCTCCTCATGATTGCCTGGGAATACAGGCTGGTTGTAAGCAGCACCTCTGTGTCTCCTCCATGTTGCTGGCCCTCATTCTGGTACTGGTGCCTTGTGTGAGGGAAGCATGCTGAGAGAGAACCCAGGTCAGCATTTGCCAGAACAAACCCCAGGGTAGGTTATTTAGTGCATCTTGGGATGTTTCTGTCCTGCTTGAAACAAAGCAGAAACAACAACAATGGAAAGCCTTGATCTTTTCCATATGACATCTCATTAAAATGGATCCAGATGGACTCAGCTGTCCTCTGGTTCCAAGAGATCAGCACAATGGATCATCTGTGAGGGCATCACTGAGCAGGCAGAACATGAGTGGGTGTCCATGAATATTTGGCAGCAGTGTTCAGTGATTCTATTTTAAGTAGCATTGTCGTGGACCGTGGAGGGAACTCATGACACAGTCACTGTCTTCTGGATTCCCCGCAAGCCCCACGAGGAGTGGGGTGCGGTGCAAATATTGTCATCCTCTTTTTTCAGATGGAGGCATGAGATGGCTTCTTTACATCTCAAGATCCCAGGGGGGCTGGGGTTATGGCTCAGTGGTAGCGTGCTCGCCTAACACGTGTGAGGCACTGGGTTCGATCCTCAGCACCACATAAAAATAAAATAAAGATATTCAAGATCCCAGGGCTCTTTGAGAGTTCAGCTGAGGACAGCACATGGGGAACCTGTCTCATTGGCTATGGCCTGTGAGCTGCCTTCCAGTGTCTGCCACCTGATCCTTTGGACCATAGATGGAAAGATTTTAGGGTCCATTCTCCATCTTCCCTTTTTAAATCAGGTGCAAAGTGAGAGGCAGCCCTTCCCTGGCCCAGATCTCATTCTCAGTCACCCAAGAATAACTTTTCAGACACCCTGAGGTATTTGAGGGAGAGCGAGAGAGCCCAATGACATCGACAACTAGCCACCGAGGACTCTTCCAGCATCCTATGCTGGGGAGAACGGCCTCCAGCCTGGCAGAGCTGTCCCTGTCCCTGCACGGTAATGCCAAGATGCATTCCTCCTCTCCTGGCTGGTGCTTTCCTTACCTGGCGTCTGCTGGAGAGCTTTCCCCCCCTGTTAGCTTGTCTTGGGGAGCAATAAGTATAGTGAGATCATAGCCAGAAACTCACTGTTTAATGAATTCCTAGAAGAATGAGCAAAGCATTTTCTCTGTGTTCTTCATGTTATGATTTATTTCTCCTATTTTGTAAATAAAGTATAGCAGATTATGATTAATTTACTATAAAAATATTCCCAGCAAAAAGAAAAGCAAGATACAGAGATGATGAGATTATAAGAAGATAGTCCAGTTCTTATCCAGAGGCTACTCACACCTGAAGATTCTTCAGTTCAAGACTGAGTGAGGATACCAAGCAAATGTTAAACACAACCACAAACCCTCGGCTGACAGTTTTCCCAGGTCAGGGGTGAATGGAGCCAAAGAAGTGAGAACAATTTCTGTCCTGAACAGAGACACGGGAAGAGGGGTGTCCACTGCAATGGGTGGGGCCACAAAGCAGGCCTCAGAAGAGCCTGTGTTCTGCTCAGGTGACTGCGGTTGTCAGCCCTAAATCTAAGTGTGATCTCCATGAGGGACAAGGCAAATGAGAGGACCCTGTGCTGAGAGCTAAGACAAGTTATTGGGAAAGGAACAGAAAGAAGACATGGGCGTGCTCCTCACCTAGGGTCCTGGAGACATCCTGCCTAGTTAAGGGTGTGGGGAGGCGACAGGTTGGCCAGCAAGGGGCAGGGAACATTCCCAGGCCTGCTAATGGTGCCACAATCCATGTCATGGCCCAGGGGTGAGAGGAGGGCCAAGGACACCCTTGGGATCTGGGTTCTGACCCAATTCGGGTGCAGGGTGGGGCCAGACAGTGGCACGGGGAGTTCCGAAGGGTTTTGTGTTGAGAAATCCTTGTGCTCAGCATTGATGATGAATTTTGAGATTCCTGTGAATGGAAGGGTCAGGGTGCAGTCACTACCATAGGGGAGTCCTGGGTTGACCTTGCAGGCCGGGGTGACTCATGGGAATGGGAATACCTGCTTGGCTGCAGAGCTGCTGGTGTAGTCGCTGAGGCAAACACTCTTCTCTCAGGAGGACCTGCATGTCCCCAGTTCACTGTGCAGCTGGCTGGGTGCTTCCTGCAGGATGGGTAGGCTAAGGATGATTCTGCTTCTCCCCTAGCAAGGTTTAGATGGAGGTGTCCCCCCAAAGCTCACGAGGGAGATGATGTAAGAAAGTTTGGAGGGGAAATGACTGGGATGTGAGGGGCCTTAACCTATCAGTGCACTGATCCCTGCAGGGGTTAACTGGGTAGTAAGTGTAGGCAGGTGGCGTGTGGCTGGAGGAGATGGGTCATTGGGGTTGTGTCTTTGGGGTGTATATTTTGTCCCTAGAGAGCAGGAGTCTGTCTCTGCTCCTTGGTGCCAAGTTCATGGTTGTTTTCCTCTGCCATGTCCTTCTGACAGGAGGTTCTGCCTCCCACTAGCCCAGAGCCCAGCACAACAGGCTTAGCCCCCTATGGATTGAGACCTCTGTAACCTTGAGTCCCCAGATGAACTCTTCCTCCTCTAAAATTGTTCTTGTTAGGTCTTTTGGTTATAGCAGTGAAAAAGCTGACTAAAACATCCATCTTTTGCCTGATTTTGACTGTGGAGGGGCTTATCCAGAGCCCAGGGGGAGGGAGGGCATTGTTCACATGGACCCTAACAGCCCCCGTGTGGAATGATTAACTTTGGTTTTATAACAAAATGAGCTGTTGGTCCTCAATCAAGTGAACAGGCAAGTTCCTGGGGCCCTGAAGGTGCGGAATTATGTGAAGACACTTGGCTATGAGTTCCTGAGCTCACCCTTCTCTCCACACCACCTGCTCCTCTTCCTGAGTGCCCACTGTGGTGATTAGCTGCACTGTCCACTTAGCTGCTGGAACCAGAGCCCCTCCACCCCTCCTTCATCCCCAGCGTCTCAGGAGAAGCCGGACTCTGTGCACACGCTAGCCAGGTGCTCCAGAGAAGCAAGACTGGGGATGCACTGTGAAGACCTGGCCGTGGGACTGTGGAGGCTGCAAGTCCAACCCAGAGCGGAGGTCTTGGTCTGAGTCTGAAGACTGTTAGAAGAATCCTGTCTTACATGGGTGGGGAGAGGGGGAAGGTCATCTTTTGTCCTGTTCAGGCCTTGACCAGCTGGATGGTGCACACCTTGTTATGGAGGTCATCTGCTTTACTCCACTGCCATAAATGCTGATCTCATTCAAAACACCCTCACAGAAACACCCAAATAGTGTTTGACCAAATATCTGGACAGCTGCTGTCCAGCCAAGTTGGCACCCAAGGACAACCATCATGTGGCCCTTCCTGTTTCTCCAGTGCATCCATGTCCCAGTCTCCACTGGGCCCAGGCTGCGTCAGCCTTACCTGCTCTGCTGCAGCAGCCTCTTCCTCATCGAGGTCCTCAACCCGAGCCATGGCAACCTGAGGTGCTGAGGTTCCCCATGCCACCTGGAGTCCAGCTCTCCACGGGGGCCTGCTGGGCAGCCAGGTCCCTTAGGTTTCCTGCACATTCCATGAGGACAGAAAGCCTCCCTCCCCCGAGGCCTCCCCGCTCAGTAACTCTGACCTCCTCCTCAGCATCCTCACATCCTCCTTCTCCATGCTTTGGAGTGGAGTCTCACTTAGTGCTCTCCTCTTTTTCTCCCCTGGCCAAGCCTCAGCATTCTCCAGGACTGAGTTGAAGGCTGCTATTCTGAGGTTTCCTTGACTCCTGGCAGCTGCAGTTGTCCCTGTCATGTGCTCTGCAGCCTCCCGGACGCCTCTCCCTATATCAGCCTCCATACTGCTTGAGGCAGGGCTCATGTGGACCTTAGGACTTCAGCTCAGTGAAAGGAAGCACCCTCCCTGAAGATATGTGTGGATGGAAAGACTTTGTTGGTGCAAAAATTCTATCTAATGCTGTATGATGAACACATTTCTGGCCCCTGGCAAGGAGCAGCTGACGAGGTGGCTAACAGCACGGGTTTCCGAGCAGTCCTGGCTTGACTGCTGCTGCAGCGTGCCCTCTGTAAGATGACTTACCTTCCCCCTGCTTCAGGCCCCACAGCTGTGAAGCAGTTGAAAGTGCTCTTCTCATAGAACTCACTTCTCACGCTCCTGGCAACATACAGCATGGGAGAAAGCACCCAGAACAGTGCCCAGCACAGATGAGCCGCGGTGGTGATGTTGGCCATTGCTTTGGTTAGCGCTGCTAGTATCACCTGGTAAGAGGACACGCCATGATGGGTCCCTGAACCATCATTGTCCTCCCACCTGACCACGGTCAGTTTCACCTTGTGCCTGCTGTCTGTGAACTGACGTGCCGTTGCCTCAGTCTGAGGTCTTGTGTGACCTGATGCCCTTTCCTCAACCCTGCCCTGTGGGCTGAGAAGGTAACGAGGCAGGGAAAACACCTGGCAGCCTCTTTCCAGCGCTATTGTCCTTACAGGGGTCCCAAGGCGTGAGTAGCCACTCCTTGAAGTCCAGAGCTCTGACCTGTGAGGCCAGTGTAGACAGGATAAGCAGGTGGATGCTTAACAACAGCACAGATGCTGGGCAGCATCGGCAGGAGGACTGAGAGGCCAGAGGTACCAGGGAGCTTTCTCTGGCTCACAGTCTGTTATGCCATGACTCATAGCCCTGGGCATAAAAGGCCCCCAAGGTCCTCCTGACCTCTCCAGGCAGGGCCAATAACATTGTCATAGACCTCATTACTGCTTCCTCCAGCTCAAGTGTCTGGTATCTCATTACAGCAACTCCGCCATAAGTCCTGTGGATAGGACTTCTGGGAGTGGAGAACGCGTGCTCCATCTTGTCTGTGAACGAATCTCCCTGATTGTGCTGCTTCCCGAGTTCTCGATCTCACTGACTCAGCAGTCACTGTCAGGTTGTACCTTCCTCATCTCCACTCGCCGACCTTAATGCCATCTCCTCTTCCTCCCTCATCCACTACCCCACAGTCAGGGCTCCCCGCCTCATAGGGTGTCTAGCACATCACAATGCAAACAGAAAGTGATGATGGCAGACCAGACAGCTTCGGAAAGAGCTGGAAAGATCCAGCAAACTGAAGTTCAAGAAAAAGTATCTTGCATCCTTTTGGCATCAACATCCTGTAGTAGAAAGAGAATACGTTACAGTCCCAGGTCCTAGGAATGGGATTCTAGCTTCATCCATTGCTAATTACATGCATGGCTTTGGGCAAGTCACAGGAGCCATCCTAGGCTCCGTCTCCTCATGTGTGAAATGAGAACGATAAAGCTAGCACCTGATATGGCCTGAGGATGCATCTGGTACCCTGTGGAGCCCTGGGTCAGTGCTCACCAGACTTGGGTGGCACCTCCTGCTGTCACTGAGTGGGGCAACTTTTAGCAGCTCTGGCTAGTCACTCCCACTGAGTTTGGCCAGAGCTGCCAAAAGTTGCCTCACTTAGCCACACACTGTGGGGTAGAGACGCAGAGTTTTCTTCTGGTTGGATGACAAACTTGGAGAAACAGAATCAATCGACTGTGGCTCCTTTGCCAGTCCAGGGGTGGTTCACATGGTGGGCTGCCAGCCATAGAAAGGCTCTGGAGTGGCCGGATGAGAGAAGCCTTGCTGCAAGCGACAGTGGCCGAGGCTACACCTCCCTCTCATTGCCAGGTGTTTATTTACATGCGGTTCATTTGCTTACCACATCAATGATTAAATGCCTCTTGAGCAGCGTAGAGCATTAACTCAAGACTCTTTTAGTTTCAGTGTTAAGAGCCTCCCCTGCAGAAATAATCAAGTTTTGCTTCAACGTTCTATGGGCAATCCTTATGGGTTCCAATTTAGATAACATGATAGCTGAGACTCTTACAAAGTAACATTTTGTAGCACATAAATTTACTCAGTTTGATAGGAACTTAGAAATTGACACATTGTATTTTAAATTTATTAGCGTGTCATGCGTAGTAAACTCTACTACCATATAGTTGGTTCTTTTAAAAAGTTCCTCATTTATGCATTCAACATACGCATTTTGTGCATTGTATACTATTTAGCATGTGGGAAAGATCAGCTCTGTGCTAATCTGAAGACTTCAAAAACGAGCCAAGAGTGGGTTAGCTCTAAGTATCTGAATGTCTGGGCAGGAATGAGACAGACAAACCCAGACATATATTCGTAGCACAGCAGAAGTGTGTGTGGGTTTTGGAATCCTGGAGGAGGAAATGCTTTCAATATTGCTCTAGATGGCATTTGCTATTGACAGCTGAAGAGGGGCGAGAGCATTCGACTCACTAATGAGACAACTGTAGCATGACAAATATTATTTCCTCGAAATTACATCACACATACACATGTGATGTGAATGCTGTGATTTGGACATGGTTGGTCCCTTCTAAAACTCATGCTGAAATTTGATCTCCACCGTGGTGGTGTTGGAGGTAGGGCCTCCAGGAGATGAGGTCCTGGGAGGGACCCATGCCTTTCTCATGGAAGAGGGTGATTCAGACAGTGGTGGTCAGTTATGGCACAGCAGGTTCCAGGAGGGGGGCCCGGGTCCCTCTTCCCTTGTCACACAGCCCCTCGCTCTCCCATCTTTCAGTCCTGAGCTGCAACATCACCAGGCCCTCAACCAATGTCAGCAGTCTGTTCTTGGATGTCCCCAACTCGAAGACCTTAGCCAAAATGAACCTTTCTCCTTTATACATGACTTGATATATTTTGTATTTTGTTATATAATGTAGTTTACATCTGGAACGTTCCCCAAGGCTCCTGTGCTAAGGCATTGGCCATGGGTCCTTGGTGCTACTGGGAGTGGTAGAAACTTTAAGGGGCGGGGCCTCGTGGTAATTGAGGGGCCAGTGGGTCCCCAGCCCCTCCCTCTTCCTTCCTCTTGCAGGTTGGCCGGGAGGTAAGTGGGCTTGCTTCACCACCCGCTAGGGGCCCAAGAGAGCAGGGCTGGTGACCACGGACTGTGAGGCCAGAACGCAGCCTTGTCTTTATAAGCAGACTATTTCAGGCATTTGTGATGGCAATGGAAAGCAGACCAAGAGAAGGTGGAATGTAGAGAAGTGGCTGTCGCTGAACAAACACCCGACCCGTGGAAGCAGCATTGGAACTGGGCACCAGGGGAGCAGGGGCACTTTTGAAGTGGATGCTGGGAAAAGCCAATGTCGTGTGAATGGAGCAGAGAGGGTGACTGTGAGGGTCAGATGAGAGGACCAGGCAAAGTCTGGACCTTCTCTGAGACCACCTACGTGGTTGTGACCAGGTATGGACAGAAACGCAGGCGGCACAGGTCCTTCGGAAGAGCTCGAGATGAAATGAGGAGAGCTTTGGGAGCTGGAGTAAGGGCATCCTCAGGTCACTGTGGCCAAGAAATTGGCTGTGCTGTGTCCATTCCTGGGACTTCAGGGAATGTGGACTTAGGAGGGATGGTGTCTGACAGAGAAATGTCTACATGGCAAAGACCTCAGGGGGCCTTGTGGCCGGTGTAACTGCTTGTTGTCAAATGACAGCGACAAATGACTTGAAGACAGAGTTTATAATCAAGAGGGAAACCAAGAGGAAAGATTTGGTGCACTTGCTCACATCTAAATGATTGTAACTAAACGTGTGACTGTATGTGCATGTACTCCCACACGTGAACATGGGTTTTCCACAGTGGGATCACATGTAGTTGGTGCAACCTTGCACTTAAACATAGCCCGTGGATTTCTCCATATTCGGACGCACATTCACACTCTATTCTTTTTCCAACAGATTGCTACAGCACAAGATTGAGAGGCTGGCTGCACTGAGGTGTGTGCCTTTTTGACGGTGGGATTCAGGTAACCTGAAGTTAGCCATAGTGAAGTGAACACTCAGCAGAATTTGGTACATTCACAGTGTTGGGCAGACAATACCTCCACCTAGCTCCAGAACACTCTCCCAGGGAAACTTCATACCTACTAAGCTGCTCTTCCTGTTCTTGCTTCCCCAGAGCCCCCTGCCACCAGCAATCTCCTCCATGTTGCTGTGGACTTGCCCGCGCTGGATATTTCTTATAAGTGGAAGTGTGCCAGGTGTGAACTTCTGTGTCCAGCCTCTTTCTTGCACTAGTTGGCATTCCTGAGGTGGTGCTTCCTGCAGCTCATCTCAGCACCAATTCTTTCTATGGCTGAGTGTCATTCTATCATATATGTGTGTTTCCTGGAGGTGCCATAAGCACCATGACTTGGTAGCTTAAATAGCAGAACCTTTTGTCTTGTGGTTCTGGAAGCCAGAAGTTCAATAGTAAAGTGTCGCAGAGTGGCTTCCTTCTGCGTTCTGCATTCCAGACCACTCTGTCTGCTGGTCTCCCAGAGGTCTCTGCCGTCCCCTGGCTGCCAGCACACCCACCATCTTCACATGGCATTCTCCCCATGTGTGTTTGCCTCTGGATTCCCCTTGCTTATAAGGATACATTCATATTGGGTTAGAGGCTCACTGTCCTCCAGTATGACCTCATCTTAACTAATCCCATAGGCAACAACTCAATTTCTAAGTTAGGTCATATTCTATGATACTACGGGCCAGGACTTCACATATGCATTTTGGAGGAGCATAGCTCAGCCTGTGACTGTGGATCCACCACTTTTGTTCATTCACTCATTAGTTGATGCACATCTGAGTTGTTCTTGCTGTTTGGTTGTTGAGAACAGTGTTGCTGTGAACTCTCATGTACATATATTTGTTTGAGCACTTGCTTTTAATTCTTCAGGGGTGTATACCTAGGGACAAATCACTGGCTCCTTGTCCACCCAAGGAACTGACAAGCTGTGTTCTGCAGTGACCACTCCAATTTATGCTCCTACCGCAGGATGCCAGGGTTCCCACGTCTCCATCTCCTTGCATCACATGGAATTTTCTTTCTTCACTCTAGTCCTTCTGGGGAGTCTAAAGTGATATCTCATTGGGATTTTGATGCTGTCATGTATTGTAACCAGCAGATAACTGGTGAACATTCATGTGCTTCCAGATTTTTGCTTTTAGCAGATTAGTGTACTGAAACCTTTGAACATTTCTATTTGAGGGATATGTGAATATTGTTCTGGAAAAAACTGTAGATGTAGAGTGCTGGAGGAAGTAGATTTGTATTTAAAAATTTTGTAAATCTTTCCAAGTTAACCTAAAATATTTTAACAATTTTTATATCGTAAGAATATTTGAAGATACATTTTCAGCCTTTTGATAACCCAAGCTTTTGATTACTTTCAATTAAATCTCTTGCCAATACTAACATAACATTTATAAATCCCCTCTCTCCTTCCTTCTTTCTTTCTTTCTTTCTCTGCAGATGTGGCACAATCCAGGCAAAAGGCAACTGGACGTTCACCACAATATGCTTAAATTTTTTCTGGAGTCAAAATAAGAATCAATGACAAAGTTACCAAAAATATTAATTTGGTGTTAAAAATACATTTTTTCCAATTTGATTTTTTTCTGATGTTATTTTTCTGAGCATCGTTTTTGGGGTTCGTCTTCTTGTTGCATTTTCTCCTCTGTGAATCACCTATTTATGCTTATATTTTCTTCTGGATTGCTTTCTTTCCACAGGCCTAGTTGAAGTCCTTATATATTAAAGATATTACCCCTTCTTTTTTTTCTCTCTGAGATGGACATTATTTTTTCTTGTTTTTCTCTAACATTGTTTTAGTTTTGGGGTTGGCTCCACTGGGTCCACAGTCTAGAAGGTTTCCTATTTCACCCAAAGAGCTACAGCCTGTACTTATTTTATTTTGATGAATTGCCCCAGGCTTGGTCATCAAGACCCTCTTTACGCTGGCTCCTGTGTCCTTTTGAACGTTTCCATCCCTGGGGGAAATCAGTGGTTTAGCAGTTGAGATCTTGAGGTTGAAATGGCCGGGAAACATTTGTCTATGAGATAGATGAATAGATTTGTCCATGCACAAAAGCCTTTGCAGTTGGAAACCGCCATTCTCAATGTCCAGAACAGTGCCAGCCCGAGGCCGGCCGACATGTTGCTGAACGTACAGTGAACAGTGAGTGAATGAGGTACGGATCTCCTGCTGGATGGGGTTTTCTCCTTTCTCCATCTACTTACCCTTCTGAGAGCCCCCACGTCTCCCAAGCCATCCAGACCCTCCTTCTCAGCCCCTACTCTGTCCTTAATGTGTCTTTTTTGTGACATTGTGTAGCCAACTCGGCATTTGTCTATTTCCCCCTGATGTGATCTGGGCATGAGCCCAGCAGCCTCTTCTTCCTGTTTGCATCGCGAGTACACGCCATCGTACCTGGCATTTCCACCTCTAGATTGCCTGTTTTAATTAGAAGACTCAAGAGAGAAGTAGTGATGAAAATAAACCATGCAGCCTTGCTCTGATTTTGGATTCTGGTGACCTCTAAGACCACGGCCAGTTGACCAGCCACGCTGGGTTTCTAGTGGTCCTGGTGCAGATGAGGCCAGGAGGACTTCAGGTGAGGATCTGTCTGGCTCACCCTGCTGACCCACATTTCTCACTCTGAGAACCTATTGGTGTCTGTCATTTTGTTCCCTTCCTCTGCTGCAGCCCAGACCAAATCCCCTCGTCCAAACCCTGTGGGGAACACGGCCACTGGTACAGGTAAAAAGGCAAACACCTGATCACATTATTGGGCAATACTTGGCACTAGAAAGGCTGGTATTCCAGACTCCTGCTTAGTAAATGAAAGAACAAAAGCAAAACCCAAATCTGGCGAGAGTCATGCTCTTGTGCTAACTCACCTTGTTTCTTCCCAATTCCAAATCAACAGTGATGTGGGAAACTCATCTTCTTGCCTCCCTCTTGGCCTGCTCTCCCCTTGTGGCCCCAGCCCTACAGTGCCATTTGCATGAGCTGGTGCTCCTGTGCCATGTCCTGCCTGACACTGAGCAGCATCCCTCCATCTGCCAGCACCCAGCCCAGCTCCACATGAAAACCCACTCTCCTCTGTGCTGCCTGGACGCTGCCAGCTGGCTAATGAGGGTAACTGGAGGGAGTCCCTCCCGCTGCCTCAGAGAACAAGCTGCAGCTTTGACCCAGGAGCTTCCAGAACATCAGAGGAGGTGCCAGGAGGGAGTGGAACAGCCCTGAGCAAGTGACCAGCAAGAAAAGGCCAAACATTGGGGTGAGTCCAAGAACCACAGCAATCCCTTAGGGTGCAGGGGCTTTTCCCTTGGTACTGCCCGCCAGAGACTCCCAGAAACCCTGGACAGCTCCAGGAACCAGTACTGTTGGGAAAGTGGCCCCTTCCCAGCCCAGGGGAAAGTCTAGCCTGTCACCAGCTAATTATCCCCTAAACATTCTGTAGTTTTAGCTATTTTGAGGGTAATTTCCTCTGTAATTGGTCACCACTCGTAAAACCAGAAATGTGTCAGTTTGCTGAACTCTCTTATGTCCTAACATTCTTGGCAAAGAAACAAAGAACACCAAAAGTGATTTGGTCTTCTGATATTGTAACCTTACCTTCCTGTTCTGGTAGTGTCTCTCCTTGACTTTAAAACTACCTATCTGTCTAGCAATGAGTGACTTATTTGTGCCTTGATTGTTATCTTAAACAGTGCACCACACATAGGAAATTCCTGGTGACATCCTAGTGGGGAGATTCTACTGGTCCAGGGCCACAGGGAGCCTCCTTTTAGTGGTGCTCTGGAGGTGTAGGGTTCCTCATTAGTCCACAGACAGGAGCATCCAGCGGAGAGCCTTAAACTGCACAGTGACCCCTTTCTTGTGGGCTGTGAGGCAGAGGAAGCCCGTAGCTACCTATGATTTCATTTAGTCCAGCTACTGGCAGGAGCTGAGGGCATGTGGGCAGAGGCAGGCAGGGCTGGCATGTGAACAGGGTGGGACATGAGAATATACTCGATGCAGTGGGGGCATAGGTGGCCAGGAGAGGGGAGCAGGTGGCAGGGCTGCAGGTTACCAGGCAGGTGCAGGGCTGCGTGGACCAGCCTGGGGATGGGCCTTGGTTCAGCATCCACAGACAGAGCACCTGTGCCCAATGACAGAATCCATGGGATTAACTGTCTGTTTACACTAGGCTTTGCTTTTATTAAAATTGTAATCTGTTAAATCAATAACCAACATGAAAGGAGTTTTGTCAATCCTTGCTCTAGCTCTCAGCATTATTTATGCTTTAAATCTAATAGAACCTTAAAAATGTCATTAAAAAGGTGAGCGGCTATGTGTTGTTCTTATGAGGAATGTGATGGTTTGTTCTGTTAAGAAAATCACTCCATTTCTGCTCTTTAATTTGCAAATTTTGAGAGCAGCATTTATAGATTTTCTAATCTCCAACTCTACTTGAATTCCTGTGACGAGTGCCATGTAGACACATGGATCACCATTTTTAGACACCACTGGATTCAGTTAGCTAATATTTTATTTAAAGAATATTGAATCATTGTTCAGGAGTGAATTTTCCTGAGTTTTGTATGTGTTTGTTTTTTTCCCCATGTACAATTTCTATTTGGTTTGTGTCAAAGTGTCCTGGTCTTGTAGAAATATTGGGGGTGGGTATTTTGTCTTCCTGCCCTCTGGGAGACTGTAGAGTGTGAAAAGCTTGGAAGAACTATCCTGGAAAAACCTGTTAGCCTTGTAGTTTTCTCTAAAGGAAGATTTTTAACTGATGCCTCAGATTTTTTTTAACCAATTTCAATGTTATTTAGAACTTTCTCTTGGTTCAGTTTTGCTAAATTGCATTTTCTTGAATTTCTACAATTGGATTAAGCTTTCAGAATCATTGGCAAAAAGTCCTTCGTGCTGCACTTTGATCCGTTTCGTTTGCAGTCCACTCTCGTGTAGGATTGCTGAGTCTTGCTCTTTCATATTTTCTTGATCAGTTTTACTGATGTTCATCTAATTTATGAACTTTTCAAAGGAGCAAATTTCAAAGGAACAATGAAGACTCTGTCTTTATTGAATATTTATTTAATTGATTTCTGCTTCCCATCTTATTATCTCCTTATTTTATTTGCATCTATTCAGTGATTCACTTTTCAACTTTTTAAATTGGATGCTTCACTCATCAACATTCAGGATTCCTTCTCTTCATTAAAAGGGTGTAAGGTTAAAATATTTCCTAAAGTGTTACTTTATTTGCATCTCACAAGTTTTAATGAAGTATTTTGATTATCATTTGTTGCTAAGTTTCTCCAAATTTCCATTTTAATTTCTTCTTTGACAAAGAAGTAATTTGAAAGTCGATCTTCCGGTTTCCAAAGATGTTGAGGCCTTTCCTTTCCATTCTCTGGCTGACCTCTGGTGTCACTGCATAGCTCAGGTAATGCGGTCTGTGTGACAGGAGTTGTAGACACGGTGGACAGACGCTGGCAGTAGTGCTCTGTGTGTTGGTCAGCAGCCCGTCACTGTGGGACACGCCTGAGGTCATCGACTTTGGAGGGGGAAGGGCTCATTTGGATCACAAATTCAGAAGTTTCCATCCCAGATGTCCTGCCCTCTTGCTTTGGGCCTGAGGCACCCTGTGCGTCATGGCAAAGGGGAGTAGCAGAGGAAGCCTGTGACCTCATGGTTCCTAGGAAGCAAAGAGAGAGGAAGAGACCGGGGTCCCAACATTTCCTCCAAGGAAAGTCTCCCAACAGCCTCACTTCTCCCTCTAATCTATGCCCAGGTCTCACCACCTCCCAACAGCACCCCGGGCTGGGGAGAAGGCTTTTGCATCAGAGCCCATGGGGAACATTTCATGTCACAACTGTAGCATGCCACATGGCTGGATTTTGCAAATACTATATGTGTTTGAGATCATTGTGTTTTTTTAAAATTTCTTGTGAACAAATTCTATGTATGTCTATTAAATCATGATAGCATTGTTCAAATTCTGAATATCTTCAATAATTATCCTATTTGACTTAACACTGTGATGGTAGATAATTCATTTTCTCACTGCACATCTATCGATTTTTAATTTAAATATTTAGAAACAATTTAAAGATTTCAAAGAGGTTTAATTAAAATATTCACATTCTTTTGTTGAACTGACTTTAAAAAACCACTTTGTAGTGGCATTCTCTGTGCCTAAAATGCTTTTTACCTTTAAGCTTATTGAAACTTATGTTAATTTGATGAATTCAGCTTTCCTTTGATTAGCATTTGCATACACATACGGTTTCTGTCTTTTCACTTCCATGGTTTTGGTGTGTGAAGTTCAGATGTGTCTTATATAGCAGATATGAGGATGTTAAAAAATACACTCTGGTAACATTCAATTTTTATTTTTTAGTTTAGTCCATTTACTTTTTTGCTCTATTTATTTTTGACTCATTTCTCTTCTGCCTTGAAATTGAAAATAAGTTTTGAAAGGAGCTTTACATTTTAATTTTGTACTGGGTCCTATCATTTTTTTTTATGGTTCTGGGCTACCACTGAGCTATGACTGAGGCCTGGTCCTGATGATTCTAAATCTGTCCGACAGCAGAAAATGAGGGTCAGGACACTGCGATCTGGAAGCAACACTTTATTAGTGGCCATGACCCAGAGGGATAATTCCCAAAGCCTGAACCCTGAGCACAGCAGGGCATTTACTTTTATACATAAGTGAATTCTGGTTACATCAAGTCAAGGGAATTGGTGCGATTCTACCGGAGGGTGCATTCTGCATTCCTTATATGGGCACACGTTTGTCAACAACCCAGGGACTCTGAGCTCATACAGCTTAGGGACTTTTACTGCGCTAAGACTCAAGGGGGATTCTTCTGTCTCCGTTGCTTTGTTTCCTGCTTCTGCTGCTGCACTTACCTCTTAAGGTACCTGCTAGCCGTCGCAAGCCTCTGTGGTGAAATGTCAGTGAGCAGAGCTGCTGTGTCAGCCTGCAGCACCACAGCCTGTCAGCTCTCAAACTCCCGTTTTGTTCTAACACAGTTCTTGCGGGTGAGATCAGGCTGGCTGTGCAGAGTATCTCACCCTGGCCCTGGGTGATGGATGCGAGTCAGCTCAGTGGGGACTGTGCATCTGAACCTCCTGGATACTCATTGTCCTACAGGTGATCTGATTCTCTTCCTGTGCTGTGTGTTCTTTAAGAGCTGAATTTATTGAGCATTTACTATGAGACATCCATTACATAAAGGCCCAGGCAGTTAATCCTACAATGGCACTGCATGTACATTTATTATCACCCCTGATAATAGACAAGGATGTGGAAGCTCAGAAGTTGTATAACTTGTAGAAATCCAGCACTCTCAATGGCAGGGCCCAGGTCCAACCCTAGTTGGGTACCTCTACTTACAAAACCACCTTTGGGTTCCCTTCACTCCCTTATGAGAAAATTCAGGTTACTTGCCCTACCGGCTTCCTTATTCTGGTCAAAAACATCCCACTGGACATGCCTATAAACCAATCCCAATATATTTTATTCTGATCCCCAAATTCTATCTCATGTAGAAGGAACTGCTGCCTTGGGAGAAGTTGGCTTATTTCAAGAGCATTCTCTACTTTATCACTGTACAACTGGACTCCTTCCCTCATTCTCACCTGGATTCTTTAAGGATCCCTCAGTGAGACCAATTCATGCACTGGAACTGCATGACGTCTCTTTGAAATCCCAGCAGGAAATGTCATACTCTTCTCACCCTTCCTCATCTCATGCTACTCCCTGACTAAGCCTGGAATTAGCCCCGGCTTCCTTGGGGCACCTTTGCATCCACCCAGGAACACCAACCACCCCAGGGAAACTGAGGAAGGGTGCACACACACACACACACACACACACACACACACACACACAATGCAGACCATGGTTCCCTACTGCAGCCCAGCCCTCCTTCACTGTTCAGGACTCCCTCCTCACTGATCCCCCAGCAGGAGTTCCCACCAGCCTCTCTCTTGGGTGAATTGTGCTTTAGCATCCAGCCAGGGCCTTCCGGCACACACCCCTGCTCCCGCATGGCACCAGCAGACCCTGAGACTTCTGACGTCCTCTGTTCTGGTAATGAGATTCGTAGATGGTAAACACCAGGGGAAGAAGATGCTCTCAGATGCTTTGGGGTCGCTATAGAAATGGGTGCACGACTGGTGCATCGTGAATGCTTATGCAGGCAGGTCCCAGCTACTCAGAAACTCCAACTGGAACATCTCGTCAAGGCTGCTGCTGCCTCACAGTAAAGGGGCAGTGGGGATCTACATAGTTATAACTAAGTGTGCACCAGCTGGGCACTGTGTTCAAATTGTGTTCACAGCACTATTTTGGTCTACTGTATTATACACATTTTGTATAAATTAATAGGCCCTCAGTGGACATGTCATAAATTATTTTTCTTACCTCATGTACTAAACCATTGTCGATATTTCCCTTGATGGAGTTTTGTATGATGGTATTCTAGTCTCCTTCTTTGTCTCGAATACTCTCGTTAAGAGTCTTTGTAGTAGAGCTTTAATGTAACATGGTAATATCTTCCTGTTGCACCAAGTGGTTTGATGTTTGAAAGCTCTTGCATTTCTCCTTTAAGCAGAATTCACCTGATAATATATTCAGATATGGTATTTTATTATTTATTCTTTTCCCTCTTTCTCTTTTGTTATCTCTGAATTTCTTACTTCTTTTTCCTGTTATGTGGCAAGTGTTACATTCCTACCTGTCAGAGAGCCTGCTAATAACTCCTAATGATATGCCTCAGCCCAGGATTGGTCAGTTAACTTAGTGAAATTCATGTGCAATGTCACTTTTAGTCTACTTTTCTCATTTGCACCTTTTAAATATTTTTAATGGTTGTCTGCACTCCATTGACATCCTGCTTCGAAAGTGAGACCAAATTTACTGTAGTGTTTGCTGAAGGGGAACATTTGTACTCTCCATGAATATGCTGAGTGTCTTAAACATTAAGATTATAGACACCTTGAAAATACAGTATTATTTTTAAATGTAGTGGCAGGCTTAGCTGGCTCACTTGTGAATGCTAGGAATCATTTCTCTTTTTGCAGCTTCTAACAAAATTGTGTTTTTCCTCCATCTTGTGACTCCATTTTTTTTTTTTTTTTTTTTGCTTTTAATCTAAGGATGCTGATTCACATTAACAACAAAAAAGTCACTTGGAGACCAACATGCAAGTTATGGTACTTACTGTCATTTCTGGCGTTTTCTCCTGAGCACTAGAACTACAGAATTATTGATAGCAGTTTAATTAAGGATGAGGAAAATAAAACTTTACTCACTAAGAGGCAATGGATAATTAAAATTTGAGTTTTAATTTTGTAGAATATTCAGGAAGGGCAGAGGACAAAGGCAAAGGTAAAGATGTATAGGAACTGGCAGGAGCAGGGGGACCTGGGCTGGGACGGCAGGGCAGGAGTAGCAGGGCTAGAGAAGCGCTGGACTTTCCTCTCTCCTGGCCTGTGCCAAAGAGAGACACCACCACTGCAGCCCAGAGAGCAGGACACGAGCAGCAGGTGGTGCAGGCAGAGCTCCTCTGTATTCTTTTTTTTGGCACCGGGGATTGAACTCAGGGGCACTCAACCACTGAGCCACATCCCCAGCCCTATTTTGTGTTTTATGTAGAGACAGGGTCTCACTGAGTTGTTTAGCACCTCGCCATTGCTGAGGCTGGCTTTGAACTCGCGATCCTCCTGTCTCAGCCTCCCTAAGTGCTGGGATTACAGATGTGCAAGAGAAGCTTCAGTAGAACTGAGCTCAGTTTCAAATACTGCAAAGGTAGCTCTGGATTTATAGCCAAGAAGGAGAGCCAGGAGTTGTGTGGTTGGAAAATTACTAAGAGGAAACACAACGTTGCGGGGTGGGTGTTGCTAAGGGCACTGAGGACTTAGACATCAGGGCTGGGGGTGAGAAAGTTGATCCAATATTAAGAGTGGAAGATCCTCTCTAAACTGACTTTGCAGGATTCATGCTAATGCTGAGCTCAAGTTGGGAAGAACGTGCAGAGAAGCCTGACCACAGATTGGTCCAGAAGTGTTCTTTTTTGCTGTGCTGAAGGGCTAAGCAGAGATCAGTAGATGGGGGCTCCAGGAGGTGTGGACTCTTCCTTGCTTTCCTACAGCCCTGTTTCTCATTCTTGGCCCTGCTGAGCATCATGCCCAGCAGTGTGAAGCCTGGCCTCCAACCTTGGCTATGGTTCCCCGTGGGTTCCTTTGGGGGCTTCTGGCTCAGTGAGTGGAGCAGCTGGCAGCAGGGCCATTTGTGAAATGTGTTTGGATTACAGAGGAACTGTAAGCAACGTAAATAAAGATCTGCCAGGCATGGTGGCTCACACCTGTAATCCTAGTGGCTCAAGAGGCTGAAGCAGGAGGATTGCCAAGTTCAAAGCCAATCTCAGCAACTTAGTAAGGCCGTAAGCAACTTGGTGAGAACTTGTCTCAAAATAAAGACTAAAACCAGGCACGGTGGCGCACGCCTGTAATCCCAGCACACTGGGAGTCTGTGACAGGAGAATCGCGAGTTCAAAGCCAGCCTCAGAGGGCTGGGATTGTGGCTCAGTGGTAGAGCACCTGCCTCGCATGCATGAGGCACTGGGTTCGACCCTCAGCACCACATAAAAATTTTTAAAAAAATAAAGCTATCGTATCCATCTACAACTAAAAAAAAATTTAAAAAAAAAAAAAAAAAGCCAGCCTCAGCAACAATGAGGCGCTAAGCAACTCAGTGAGACCCTGTCTCTACATAAAACACAAAATAGGTCTGGGGAGGTGGCTCAGTGGCCGAGTAACCCTGAGTTCAATCCCCTGTACCCCCCCTTCCAAAAAAAAGAATAAAATAGGGCTAGGGATGTTGCTTAGTGGTTAAGTGCCCCCAGATTAAAACACCGGTACCAAAAAATTTAACAAAAATAATAAAAAAAATAGAGCCAAGTTTCTATCTCTTACCAATAACATATTGAACACATCTGGCCATTATAAATCTATCAGCTGTCCCATCTGCCACTCAGGGATGTATATTAGGTGACTGTTTGTAATGCACTATTCCCAGTGCCTTTGAGATACAGGGAGAACTTCATTGATTTTTTTTTTTTAAGGATCAAGGGTCAATTAAATCTTTGCAAATTTGTCTGAGTCAGTGCTCAGGCCAGGGAGAGGCTCAAAAGGATTCCAAAAGTGCTGGCTTGCCCTGCTCTCTCCCCTCTCGAAGCTGCATGATGTCCTCCTTGATACAGAGGCTCCCTGTCCTGTGGTTCTGTTTCTGGTGTGGAAGTGAGGGCAGGTGGTCCCTCTGGGCTTCATTTGCAGCCTGCGCAGGCCTCAGAGGTGGCTGCTCCTCTGCACTCACCCCTAATTGATCCCTCTGCAGAGCCTGTAGCTTTGAGGGGTACACGCTTGCTCTTTGCTCCTCCTGGTAAGCAGAGGAATCTCAACCTGAAGGCCACAGGAGTAGCCTGGGAGTCCCTGAATGGGATGGTGCATTTTAAAATGTAACCATCAAGCCCCAGGCCTCGCACAATGATCTCCCCTCTGCCTGGTACAATTGCAACGTCTGCTGTAGACCCATGACATTGTGCAGATGAGGTCAATGTCAGCGGGCTTGCCCTTCACTGATTAGGCTTGCGAGCTCCCTGAGCTCCTAGGGCTCTTTCTCTTGGAGCACAGTATTGAAAACAGGTTTTTTAATTCAATTACTGTGATGGACAGGTATCCAGAGCTCAGACTTAAACTGAACAAAGTGTTTGTAAGGACATAGTTTGTGACCAAGGAAGGAGGCTCCTAGATGTAGACGTGAGATACATTTATTCTTTATTTTTGCCATTTTATCTTAACAAAGCCCTGCAGGCTCTCAAACACTCCTCCTGGTATCCTCACTGGTCTGGTGAGGCTCCTGGTTTTGCTGCCAGTGATTGAACAGCCTGCCGCCCCAGCACTGGGCTACTGCTCTTCCAAGAAGGGGCGTGGGAGAGACACACCAGGCAATAATTAGAGGGGGCTCCGTGGAGGGCAGGTGTGCATCAGCTTTGAAGACTGGCTGGTGTGTAGTCAGCATGTTCACTGATGTGACTAAAAGATATCACAGAACAATTTTAGAGGAGAAAAATTTTATTTGGGGGTTCACGGTTTCGGAGATCTTAGTCCATAGGAGGCTGGCTCCATTCCTCAGAGCTCAAGGTGAGTCTAAACATCATGGTGGAAGAGTGTGGCGGAGGGAAGCCACTCACATGTTGATCAGGAGGCAGAGAGAGAGACTCCCCTCACCAGATGCAAACTATGTTCCCCAGAGGCTCGTCCTCAATGACTCCTCTCCAGCCACATCCTACTGGTATCTTTGAGTTTCCTCTGGAATCATCTGCTGTTGTAATCACAGAGTTCATACAATGGGAAGAGTCTAAAGAACTGCAAAAAATTTCTGTGCCACTTTTCAAGTATAAATTTAGAAAACCTTGATTCAGGGCTATTACTGTTGCATAAGTATCCAGTCTAATTCACCTTCAATAAAGCATTGAGATAAAGTCACTAAATGAGCTCCACCAGAGCAGAATGATCCAATATGAAAATAGAATACACACACACACACACACACACACACACACACACGGCTCTTCCTGAGCACTCAACATAAAGGCTGAATACACAGCTTGAAGGCGAGAGCAAAGTGGACTATTTTCTTCTGCCTAATTGCATGCAGCATCCTGTGTCTGTTTCCATGTGGGACTGCAGAGAACGGGAGCTGTAATGCGCATCTTAGTGCAAGCATCAGTGAGCCACCGTTCCCGTGAGGTGACAGTCTACCTCTGCTGTAGTCTAACATCTGTATCTGGAGACTGCAGCATCTTGAGTCCAGCCAGGAGAAAATGCAGAAACCGCTGTGCCTTTCTCCATGGGCTGCATAGCTACGGGAAGGATGCTGCCTGGCTGTGGAGGCACACCTGCACAGGTAGTGGCTGCAGAGAGGACCCGGGTGCCCGCCATCTTCCAGCCTGTGTCTTGACCCTCCTGCTGACACCCTATGCTGAAGGTTGGGGCGCATGTCTGTAGCCCTGGCAGGATCCCACCCTGAGTCCCCAAATGTGCTTTCAACTTTGCTTCCTCCTCCCAGGAGGCAGAAGCAGAATGAGCCTCTCTTGTTACCCTTGGGTTAGTTTGAACAGCTGCTTTCTTTCTTTGCTATGAAAGCCCTTCCTGTACCATCCTTAGTGCTTCCTGCCACGGCTCAGCTGTGGGCATCAGGTGTGAGCTGGGCCGAGTAGTGAACACAAATGGACACTGAAGTCATTGGTTGTCATGCATGATGTCCAGTCATTGGTTGTCATGCATGATGTCCATCTGCTCATGTCCAGATGAGCTCATACACACTGCACAAGATGTCTGCAGCCCAGGGCTGGCAGGAGTGTCCCAGGAGGAAAGGGAGGTCAACAGAGGAGACCGGCGAAGACTCTTAGATGGTTGGGGGTCTGGGAGGTACCTGATTGGGACAGGACGGGCAATGTTAGGAGAAGGCCAGACACTGAGACCCAGGCCACGAGGCACCTCTAGAGTACCACTCAATTAGGGTCCAGGGGCCCTCGCTGAGGCTCCACCAGGCACCCAGGACCTTCTAGACCATGAGCAGAGGAAGCAAGCAGAGCAGATGGCTCTGTTAGAACCAGCTCACTCTCCCGGTCTCCAGGCACACCCTCTCCCTCCCTCTGCCTCTCAGCTGATCCAACAGAAACCCCACATTACAACCAATGCATGTCTTCATGGAGCTGAGGGCCGGGCTGACTTCTGCCCTCCTCCCTGGGAGCAGGTGCTCTGCTCGGAGTCTCAGGAGTTTCCAGTCAGGTGAGGTCAGGTCTAAGGGGTCAAGTTCAGAAGAAATAGCACCTCAGCTGTGGCCCCAGCAGTAATTATTTATGTACGCCCTTGCTGTCTTCCTCTGTACTCCCAGGAAGTCCTCGTCACTTCCTCTGGTAGGAAGAAAGTCGCAGAGGACTAAGGAAAATGGAATGACCGTCCACCTGAATACATCCTTGGGTCAATAGACACCTTGAACAAAGGGAGGTGAGGATGTGGGCCTTTGGGTGCTTTTCAGGCTTAACGAGACCAGGGGCTGGGGATGGGTTCACTGATAGACTGCTTGTCTGGCATGTATCTGGCCTGGGTTCCATCTCCAGTAGAGGAGAGGGAGGAAGGGAGAGGGAAAGACAGAGAGGGAGAGAGAGGGAGGGAGAGAGAGGGAGAGAGAGAGGAAGTGGGAGGGAGGGAAGGGATGCAGCAAGAGCAGCTAGGCATGGAATTATTTCTTGGGATTTGGTCCTATGGTAAACAGCTTGTAAAAATAGTTCATTACTTCAGCGTAGTAGCTTTATTCTCATGAAATCATAAAACCATTCCAGTCGAGCTGAAATGACTGTTTTACTTTTTAAAAAATACATTTCTGTGTTTTTCTTGTGTATGTGTGTGTTGATGAATATATATAAATGATGGACATACACTGACATTTAATCAGGAAAGTACTATTTTGTTAAAATAACTCCTGCAATTTGGCGACATGGACAAAACTACTTTAAAATATATATATGTTTAATG
Organism: Geosciurus inauris; assembly: GCA_004024805.1. Lineage (NCBI taxonomy): Eukaryota > Metazoa > Chordata > Mammalia > Rodentia > Sciuridae > Geosciurus > Geosciurus inauris. Next base: position 179,077 of record PVHX01000763.1, on the reverse strand, counting down.
AAGAAATTATTCCCTTTTTAAGTATAAGATGTTTTTAAGAAACTAGAAAGTAATTAAATATATTGTAAATTGGTACACATGAAATATTTGTTTTTGTGTATTTTTTAAAAGGATATTAAAATAAGATATAGAACTAATGAGATGATGGTTAAAATAAATAATGGTTCATCGCATACTCATTAAAAACCACATTGCAGGAGAAGACTCAACAACAGAGGAAAATGGTTAGCATAGTTAAAAGGGTATGTTACATAATTCTAAGTGCTTTATAATCTAGAAGTTGCAAGAAAAATGTATATACAACCAAAAGAGAGAGAAAGAGGAAGAGAGAGAATTGTCATAGAAATTTTAAGAAGTGATGATTTTGAAATGATTTAATCTTTATTTTCACTTTTCTTTCTTATGCTTTCTTAATTTTTCCCAAATCTGTAATATGTATGCATTAAATTTGGTCAGCAAAGAATAATAGGTATTATGCAAAAAATAGTCATCTTTTTGTGGAGTGTTTCCTGATGCTTAACAGTTTTATGGAGCATTATGGACATTAATTCTATTGTATATATATCAAGGTGACAATTCTCTTATGCTCTGATGTATGTATACCTGATCAAACCATCATGACTATCAAGATAAGACACACCCATCACTGCTGACAGGCTTCCTGTCCCTCAGCAGGCTCTCTCTCTCAGCCTCCCTACCTTTGACCCACCACTCACATCTAACCCACTATGGCTCTGCTTTCTCTCACTCTGGCATTGTAGCTTAGTTTACATTTTCTACAATTTTATATAAATGAAATCATATAAGCTATGCTTTTCTGTTGCCTGGTCTCTATCACACACCATAATCACTTTGGAATTCTCTCAAGTTCTGGCAGGACAGTAGGTCACTGCTTTTCTTGTCCCACAGTTTTTCCTGGTATGGACAGGGCAGTTTGCTTCTCCCAATTTGAGAATTCTCCAATTTTTTCATTACAAAAATATTACCAATAATAGTGTGTGTCTTTCTGTACCTTCCACTCGGGTAAACATCTGGTGGGAGACGAATGGAGCATATGGAAGTCCTATCGTTCTTTTAAGATACTTCAATATTTTTTCCCAAAGGGTTTCTGCCATTTTATATTCCTCAGGGCAGCAAACAAGAATTCCAGTTATTTCATCTTCCTCAGCACCTGGTAGGACTGCTCTTGTTAAATTTTAACCACTGTAAAGTAAAAGTAATAGTGTCTCTTCATGGTTTTAATTTATATTTTCCTAATGACTAAATGACCTTGAATATTTGCCCTACATACATCCATTTTAGAAAAGTGCCTATTAAATATCCTAAGAAAGAAATATTTCTCCACTCATTTTGTGAGGCCGAATTACTCTGATACCAAAAGAAGTTACAAGAAGAGAACCCTACAGGTAATTATCACTCATAAGCATAAACAGACATTCTAAACAAGATTTTCATAGACATCTTTTCACAACATGTAAAAAGAATAGTGAATTATGACCGGGTAGGGTTCATTCAAGAAATACAAGATTTGTACGAAACAAAGGTGTTAATCAAGGAGATGCTCTGTGACAATCCCAAAAGACACAGAAAAGGCAAAACCCAACATTCATTCCTGATTTTTAAAAAATCTTACACAAATTAGGGATAGAGAGGAGTTTTTCAACATGACAAAATTCATCTAGATAAAAAAAAAACCCACACATATAATATCCTGATTAGTGGGTAAAGACTACATGCTTTCCCTAGAAGCTGAGGAACAAGGCTGGGAGGTGCTCTTCTACCTCTTCAACATTGTGCTCAGGATTCTAAACAATGTGATAAGGCAAGAAAAAGGAATACAATTCATTGTGATTGAAAAAAAAGAAGTAACATCTTCATCCACAAATGCTATGTCTATGTGGAAAATCTAGTGGAATATACCAGAAAAGTTTTAGAACTTTTTTTGAATTTAATAAGACTTCATAATAGAGAAACAGCACACAAAAATCCATTATATTTCCATACACTAGCAATGAACAGTTGGATTTAAAAATTTTAATTCCCACTATGTACAACAATGTCAAAAATATAAAACAGAGACTAAATCTTATAAAAAGTATAAAATGTATGTAAAATGAAATTGATAAAAAGTTTAAGAGATCTAAATAAATGATATGTAGACAATATTCCTAGCTCAGAAATTGTTACTAAGTTAATTCTCCCCATATTGTTCTATATTCCACTTAATTCCAATAGAAATCTAAACATCCTTTCAGTTTGTATAAATACATGGATTCTGAATTTCATATAGAATTCCTAAATACCTAGAATTAACATACAACATTTTTCAAATGAAATTGGAGGAACAAGAGTAGCTGTTTTCCAGAACTCACTACAAAGCTGGAGCAGTCAGGGCAGTGTGATACTGGTATGAAGAGGGACTCACAGGTCAGTGAAACAGAATGAGGTCCAGTGGCAGATCCACCCCTGTACAGACAACTGAATTCCTACCAAAGTGCAAAGCGATGCCTTAGAGAAAAGATTGTGTTAGTGTTTGGCAATATCCAGATGTGAAAAAGAAAAGCAATCATTGGATATCTGGAACCATATTAAAATATGAACACAATCCATCTAACCCAAGTACATTGATGAGCTGTACAGTCCTCCCTGGTCTCCATATTCTTATTCTCCCTAGTCTCCACCCGCTGGCTGTAGAGGGTAAATGTTAACAGCACTCCCTCTGTTATATCTTGCTGCAACCAGCAAGGCCATTAATTCAGAAACCGGAGGGGTGATGAGAGGATGAAGAAAAGACAAACAGACACACGTAGAGAAAAAGCTGGGGTCAGATGGGTAGCCAAGCCCTGATGAGGCTTGACTGACACCAGAGCTAGCTCAGTACATTTATTATATAGGTTTGTCAACAGAAAGTAATTTTTGAGAAAGTTTTAGCAAAGCAGGAAGTCTGAAGTACGCAGTGAAACTTGTGAGACATCAAGTTCATCTTGTTATGCCCAGAATTCTCTACCCCTAGGAGTTGGTGTCTGAATCCAAGGCTGACTGTTAGGGCCACGCCTTTGCCGTAGTCACCTATGGCTGGCATTACTGGGGAATCTCAACCTGCACTTTGCATAGGCAGTTCCCAAAGCAAATGCAGCCATGAGGGAATCAGAGACCACAGCTCAGATTACTGCTCTGCAGTATCTAAAGTGTGAACCTGAAACAATAATCCTTTAGGAAAGAACATTCATCCTCACAGATTAGGCAAAGGTGCTAGAATGAACCTTGCTTCTTTCTGGAAGCAAGGTCTCACAAGACCAATCAACAATGTGGACTTCATAAAATCAGATGCTGATGCTTTCTTCAGAGCAGTCAGAACAGAAAGAAAACCAAGTCACAGAATAGGAAGAAATACAAGTATCTGATAAAGTACTTATACTCAGCATATATAAAAACTCTCACAACTCAACATAATAAGAAACAAATAATCCAAGGAAGAATGGCAGTATATTTATCTTTAAAATTGTGGTTGGTCACTCCACATGTGTAGTATGTGTGTGTGTGTGTGTATTATATGTGTGATTATTTCCTTATTCCCGCCATATTTTCATATGCTGTCATTTTAAACATCAGCAGCTTGGTCAGACATGAGAACCTTCATACATTTTTTTCATACTTCAGGTACATGGCGATGAAACACTTTCTGAGAATTCTCTTCTCCCATAGGTTCTCATGATCCCAGCAGTACAAGAGTCTGACATTTCACATTTCTATTTGGTGACTCACTCATGCTTTCCTTAGTTTAAGAGTAAAAAGACATCTATCGAAATACATTTTAACTCTCATGGGCAATTTTGGTGCAGCTAATATTTTTTTCTAGGTCACAGGCCTCGGTGGGGCCGTGGCTGGAAGGCTGCAGCAGCCAGCAGAAGCAGTGGAGTGTCCTGGCCCAGCCCCTGCTTCGCACAGACCACAGACGCAGGAGTGCTGATGCCCGCAGGTCCCGTGGCAGGCTTCTGCAAACCCTGTCTGTGGTGGAATGGTTTTAGCTGCTCCAGTGAATCGAATGAGGTGTGAATCTGATGGGATATTGTCCTGAATTTTTGTGCTGATGATCTGTAACTAAATGTTTTGGCCCAAACTGCTGCGATATACCTGGGTATGGGCTTCTTTTGAAGTGAGTTCACCTTCTCCAGTGTGCTACAGTTAATTACCCAAGTGGATGGAACTTGGTCCCTTTTCCTCGCTTCTGGCAGGTCCTTATCCAAGGGAGTGTTCCTCCAGATTGTTTGCACAGCTAGTGCCTGAGATAAACAGTATCGGTGAATTTCTCATTTTGCTGGAAGCCTTGCACGCTGTTGGCTAGCATGAACAGGTAGAAGCGGACACTAGAAGCCTACAGCATGCTGCTCTTTTCAAGTTAGAGTGTTCCCTGTCATCCATGGTTTCTGAGAGAGGGGCACAGGAAGCAGCTTCCCTCTACTAGACCAGAGCCAGGTGAGAACCTCAGGACTCCAGGTCGGGGTGGCTGTGGGGAGGAAGTAAGGCTGTGGGTCCTTCTGCCTGAACTGGAGAGTCTTCCTCATGCACAAGGTGACACCATCTCTTACTGATCCACTGTGCACCTGAGACGACTGTACCAGGCAGAGGAATTGCATGGGAGGGGGTCAAGGGGGTGGCAGACAGCACCCAGGTCCCTTCCAGGAGCAGCGCGGCACCGAAGCTCACGGTCCCTCCCGATGCTGCTCTTTATCCACTTGTGAATATTTGCACACACACACACATGCACACACACAGATGTAATAAAATCTTTATTTATATAATAAAATGTCGATGTAAAAACGTCTCTGGATACCGAGTCTCTACATAATATAACCCACCTATAATGAGATCTCCTAATGAAAGACACACACATGTTCAGAGTCACGTAGTGGCTCTGCTGGGCGGGCTGATGCGTGGGAGGCGGGACACCACTCCTGAGTGGCCGCCTTCACCAGAACAGTCCTGGCCACGTGCTGCTGCGCTTGATCACATAGGACCTTATGTTTGGGGTCTTTTGTTTTGCATAGTCATTTCTGGACCTTTATTAACATGTGTTGAGTTTCCTGATGGCCAATGCTTGTGCGTCCAGTTGAATCTTTGGGTAAAGAGAAGAGGTGCTCTGTCACTGCGGGCCTGTGACTTTGCTTGCTGCAGGTCTCCCCACACTTTTCCTCTTCCCAGCATGGAGATGCAGGTTGTGATGGTGAAGTTGGTTGGCAATTTGTCAGGATGAGGACCTGCTAGGAAGCTCACTGCAGGGTGTGTCTGGGAGGGTGTTTCCCAAGAAAATCAGCGTGTGGGTCAGTGAGGGGTGGGGAAGAGCCACCCTGAACATGGGGGTCACCATCCCATAGTCTGGGGGCCTGGTTGGAATGATGGTGGGGACTGGGGAGGCTCCCAGGCACTCACAGCCTTTCTGGAGGGGCAGCTGCTGCTGCTTGGAGCCTTCCCATCCAGTCTTCAGCCCTTGAGCACCATCTTGCAGCAGCAACTCTCCAGGGTGCTCCCAGGCCTGCGACTGGGGCCGTTCCATCCGTCCCTTTTGTTCTCAGTATTCTGCAACTGCAAGTGGCCCTCCTGGACCTAGTTAGCCTGCCATCACATACGCCCATTTAATAAACCCCCTCTCACAATTATCATGTGTATTTGTGTGCATACGTGCGTGAACACACGCACACACACGTTCCTTTGGCTCCGGTCCTCTGCAGAGCCCTGACGAACACACAGATGTCATTAGTCCCATTTGCAAATGGCAGGGGGAGACTCTGGGAACCTGCTACGGGGCTCCTTCTGAGTTCACAGAGGTGGAGCAGCATCTGGCCTGTGCTATCTAAGGGCTTCGCTTTTCTTAGACTTTTTTGAGGGAGGATTTGCTCCATTCCAGGCACTATTCAAGGTGCCCAAAACCTAACAGAAAAAAATGGACCCGAGTTCTGCTCTCATGGAGCTTGAACTCCAGTAGAGAGGGAGAGGCACTGAAGAGGGTGGGTAGAGCAGGGTGTCTGTTATGCCAATAGTGCAGGAGAGGAAGTGCAGGAAGGAGGAGAAAGCATTTTGATTTTGAACAAGGTGGCCAGGGACAGCCTCCTGAGGAGTGAGGAAGGAGCTCTGTGGCTGCTGAGGGAAAAGCATTCCAGGCAGTGGACACAGCAGGTGCAAAGGGCCTGAGGCCCCAGAGCCCTGGGGATAGTGTCTGAGGTTCTAGTGACTGTTTCCAGCATTTCAGCCAGAAAACCTTTCACCTTCTTTGAGGGGCCCCAAGGACTTTCTTATTGAAATATGACAGTGAAATTATACGTAAAAACTACATCAAAGTACACATTTTATGCTCAGGCATAAAGTTGCAAATCTTTAGAATTTTCAGAATTTTTCTTGTGCCTAAAGCAAATTTTTATTTCCATTCTTCATTCAGCAGGGTGACATTTACCCGAGGAAATGTTTGCACATGGTTTTGCACTTGGGACTTTCTCTTACTCTGACTTGAAATAGTGACCAACAGACAGAACTGAGCCCTGCCCTGACACCTCTCAGGTGGCGAGACACTGGGTCAGCAGAGCTCTTGGCACCCAGCTCTTCTTTTCTGTGATGAGAGGATGGCGCCCTTCCTGCCCACGCACCAGTCTCCCCAACCCCTCCACTGTCGTGTGGGCCTCCTGCACCTTTCTGAGCCCTGGTGTGGAAGGTGACTGAGGCTAGGCTACTTGCCTGTGTGGCAGCTGTGCTAGGACCTTGTGGGCTGGCCACTCCACCTGGGAGGTGTGTCCAGGCCCATCCTGCACATGGCATGGGGGGCTGTTGACAGACGGCAGGAGAGGAGATGCGGTGGGCTGCGTCCTGAGGGCAGGTTTGGTTTTCATCAGGGAGGCTGGGTGCCCAGGAGGCCGAGGGAAGGGAGCACCCGACAGATAGAGTGAGCACAGGTAAGAGCAAGAACACAACCGGCACACTGGGGCAGGGCTAGCGGCTGAGCAGGCCTGCAGGAGACTGTGTGTGTGTGTGTAAGTGTGTGTGTTCAGGTGTGTATGTGGGTGCAGGTGTGTAAGTGTGTGTGTGCAGGTGTGTAAGTGTGTGTGTGTGCAGGTGTGTGTGCAGGTGTGTGTGCAGGTGTGTAAGTGTGTGTGTGCAGGTGTGTATGTGTACAACAAAGTACAGAGAGAAACAGGCATAAGACCTGCAGAACCCTAAGCCTGGGGTAAGCTTTCCCAATCACCTTGCAAGCACCAGGGAGACCTGATCTTCATGCTGGACGATGGTGTTCTTCACTAGCAGGCTTGTCATGTGAGGAGAGCAAGTGGCCCGACCGGACGTGGTCTCTTTGCACTGAGTGGAACACAGCACACGCTCCGCAATCACGCACACCAGAATAGAAATCCATGGACTATAGTGGCGTGTGCCTCGGGGGAGAAGGAAGCGGGCAGAGGCTGGGAGCTTTAGGGACATCAACACCATTCAGAACATCGGTGGCCAGGTTGTGACTGGGCCGTAGAACATGGATTTGCTATTGTCGCTGCTTTGGTTAATGTCTTGAGCTCCCAAGTGGAAACCCTGCCCATCATGGCTAATAGTGAGGAGCAGGGCAGGACTGCGAGGAGGGCAAGAGGAAGATGAGGTTGAGGGCTGCCCCAGGGCAGCAGCAGGCCGGGAAGTGGCCCTGAATTATTAGGTGCCTCAGGACTGGAGGTGACAGGGTGCAGAGGGGTGCAGCATGCACCTCAGATGATAGGTGAGGGTGGTGCTGGTGTGGGGTCATCAGGCAGGCCACCCCTGGGGAATGGGAGGGTGTCATCCGCAAAGTCACTTTCAGTGTCCCTAAGACACTTAGGTGGAGAGGTCTGGGGAGTTGCTGAGAAACAGCTGTGAAGTCCAGGGAGGAGGAGCTGCAGGTGCAGCTTCAGAAGCTGCGGGGAGACTCTGCAAGGAGAGTCGAGGAAGGACACAGCCTCGGGAGGGCGCTGGCTTCTCAGATCACGGCAAGGTCTCTGGTGGTGAGGAGGACCTCACAGGAGGGAGAGACCCCCTAACCACACCACTAGCTGACTTCTCCTTACCATCCTTTCAGGCTATTAGTGCCATCTTCCAATGAGGAAACAGGAGCAGGAACATGAGGCCGTCTGTCTAGTCTCAAAGCTGTGCTAACAACCTACAGTTTTGTCCCCTCGGTGGCACTAACAAGAACAGTGAGGACTTGTAATGCCAGAGGGAAAAGAAGCCCTCTGCTCTTGGCTCCCTTCTAAATGGGCTTCTCTCTTAGTGATGTGAGGGGTGGGGCCTGGAGAAAGCCTCTTGGCACCTGCCTGAATCTAGAGCTCCAGTAAGTGAAGCCACGTCTTCTGACTCTGATATCACATGTTTATGAGGCTGCATCTTTACTCTCAGGCTGCCAGGAGCAGAAAAAAAGGGTCACAGAGCCTTTGCATGCAAAAGAATAGTTTTCACAGAGGACCTGCCCTTCCCTGACTCCACTCTCTAGTGTCAAGCACACCTTCCTAAGAACAAGGGACCCAGTGAATTCCGGTGGGTGTCTGACTTTGGAGCATGTTCTGTTCCTTGCATCCCTAGAATGTGCTGCGTTGTCATGGCGAGGGCAGAGTGCAGGCGGCCCTGACGGCGGGAGAAAAGGGCACAGGGCAGGATCCTTCCCTGGTAGGATCAAACAGAGCCTTTGGCCCTTTGGCAATTTGGTCAATTGATAAGATATTGAAAAATCTGAACTCGGTGGCCCCAATGTGTCAATAAAGTATTTACTTCTGATGTGTTTAGTACAGCTCCTCCTGGTTGAAGGTGGTTTCTTGGCTCCCTGTCTCTTTCCTGCATGATGAACTAATGTTTTTTGATGCACTATAGAAGGTAACGTGAGGCGGGGTGGAATTTAAACAGTAAAAGCACACACTGGGGAGGAAGTGAGCAGATTCACTTCAGTTCTGGCCTGAGTGCTGCATTTGAATCCCTATTATTTCCTTCAAATCCAGTATGAGGTGAACATTGAACTTAGGTAATAGCTGTTTGCTTCAGTAATGTCCACTGTTTCTTTTTAAACAATTTCATGTGTAGTTCCAGGCTTAGCATATACAATTAAATTCTCTGAGATCCTTTCTTCTATTTTTTTTTTGTGTTTCTAGCTTAAATATCATAAGACATAAAGAAAAGTGTGAATAATAAGGATATAATTTACACTCTCTGATATCAGAATTAGTGGGACTGGGGCACTCATTTGGTATTATTTTCCACATGTGCTTATAAATCACCCATCACTTTAAAACAGATCCTTAAAATAATGACCACAAGAATTTTATAATATTGTCTCAAAAACAGAGAAGAGAGGCGTATTTTAAACGACATCTCCTTTTTCAAAATTTTTTAAATTTGTTCTTTGTTTTTGTTGTATGTGACAGTGGAGCGTATTTTTACGTATTACACATACATGGAGTATAACATTCTAATTAGGATCCTATTCTTGTGGTTGTACATGATGTGGAGTTTCCCTGGTCGTGTATTCACATATGTACATAGGGAAGTTCATTTACTGTCTTTCTTAATCCCATCTCCTCTCCCTTCCCTTCATGCCCCTTTGTCTAATCAATGAACTTCTAATTTTCCCTCACACCCCATTGTGTGTTAGCATCCACATATCAGAAGGAACGTTCAGCCTTTGGTTTTGGGGGATTGGCTCATTTCACTTAGCATGATAACCTCTAGTTTCATCCAGCAAATGCTGTAATTTTATTCCTCTTTACGGCTGAGTAATATTCCATTGTGTATGTGTACCACATTTTCTTTATCTTTAAATATCCTCTCTTTACAGTGAAGTGCTATAGAGATATTTTAAAGTTCTTTCTCCTTGTACAGACTCTGCCCCCTTCAAAGAACTTATGTTTACCGTAACCTAAAACCCAACAATCCTGCTTGGTCCAAGAGACAGGTAAAGTCATTTCTCAGGAGCATAATATCAAAGGAAGATTTTTATTTATTTTTGTTATGAATATGTATTTCTTATTGATCCCAACCAATTGTTAGTATGAACACAAGAGAAAACAACAGGGAACAATTTCCACATTTATAGAAGGAAATATTCACCAGTTCTTGTTCTCTTGAGAGCAAAGCCAGCTTCCCAGTGCTTTAGCTCATGAATTAAGTCATTCACCACTCCTTAGAGAGTAGCCAAAATTTCAATGAAAACCCTCATGTTTTCTCACATTAGCTGCCTGCACATGTTAATCTCCCCCATTGTTTACCAAGGAAGATTTTGATATACATTAAAAAATATTTTGTGCTTTCCAGATATTGACATGATAGGCGATTTTTGGCAGTAGGTTAAGTAATTTGGATGTGGAAGGGTGTTATCTGAAATCTCAGTCAATAGAAAGACCAAAATTTGTTACTATATCAATCTCCATTATAAATGAGTAACTTATTTCCATGTAAATGTGTTTGGCTCCACTATTGTATATAGTAACACTTTCATTTGTCTTTCGGGTCAAGCTTGTGGTGGTGTTGCTTTGACTTTATAAGGACATGGAGGTTGGCATTAGGTGGCTATTTTTGTTTTGCTATGAAGTGGCAACTCCTTTCTAAGTTGTTTCTTTTTATCTCTGTTAATAGCTGCAGCCTGCTAGTTTCTGCTTCTGTAATCATGCCTGCTCAGCAGCTGTGTCAGGGACCAGAGCTGCCTGAAGACAGTGGAAAAAAATCAAGGTTACTTCCATTAAAAAGTCTTGAAACCCAAAAGTCTGTACTATAAAATAGACTGAGAACAAAGGGACAATACTCAGCTCACTGCTGAGTCTGCGCTGGTGCTGAATAAACCTTGCACATCTACATCTCCAACCCTGCCTGTCTCTTTCCATTGCCATAATTTTTCATATTTTTGTCTGTATTTTTCCATAACAATTGTACTAAAGTCATGAATTTTAGAGATGGAGGGAACTTGGGAATGGATTGTGTCTAACTCCCTCACTAATGAATTGATGGCAGAGAGAGAACCACCTGCTTGTCATCACGCAGCCCCTTAGCAAGAAGAGTAACCAGGCTTCAGGTTATGTCTACTGTCCAGTAGCAAAAGAGAAGGACAGGGCAGACAGGTGAAAGGCCATGCCCGGGTGAGGCGTAAAAGTACCGAGGAGCTTGAGGCTGAGGGGCGGATCTGGAGAACTTCTGGACGCTCCACCCATGCAGAGGTCAGCACAGGAGCTCCACCAGCCCATGTGGGTGCCAGGAGAGTGCCCTGAGGAGAGCAAGTGAATGAACTGATGTTGGGTTTTCCACTGGCTCCTCATGCTGGGGCTTGCCAGTAGTTACGAGGGAGAGAGGAATGAACTGTCCCATAGAAGGGGTGTTGGGTGGTGAGAGAGGTTTCCTGTGCATTTCCTTGAGGGGAGGTTTTTAGAGACTGGCCAGATGCCCATCTATCAGAAAAGGGGTTGAGGAAGTAGATATTCAGGAAATTTCCATTGAGTGGATTCCACCCCATTTACCTGGCCTGTTATGACACCGTCCCCCTCAGTCACCAAGGCAGAGCTTTTGCTGCTGGTACTGCCAGCCTTAGTCCTTCATGCAGCCCATGAGCACTGGACCACTGTTTTCATCTCCATTTGATTGTTGATGTTCTATAGGAATCTTTCTTTGGGTCCTTTAGATGGTAAAATGGTATGTTCCAAAGTACCCTAACCTCTGCTGTTCACATTTCTGTGTAGTCCCCTCCCACAGGGACTCTGAGTGGTGATTCCTCAGCCGAGGGGACATCACCAAAGTAGATGCCAGGGGAGACTTCTTGAGAAGCACCTGCTCATAGGACTTGTCCTCTTGGAGCCTTGCAGGAACTCAGCTGCCATGCTGGGAGGAAGTTCGCAAGTTGCATGAAAAAGCCTCCTGGCAGAACACCCAGGCCTCGCCAAGGAGCTGACCCCCAGTGGTGAGTGAGTTGGTGGCCTCCTGACTGTGGCGCCCTGGTTGAACCTCCAACGGCCTAGGGTCCCAACTGACGTTAGCAGGAGCAGAACCTCCCAGCTGAACTTAATCAGTTGCACGACCGTGAGCCATCATAAAATGCGTGTTGCTTGCTTGTTTGCTATTGGTGGCTGTGTTTGAAGCCACGAGGTTTGCAGTGGTTTGCTGTGCAGCCAGTGGTAACTGAGACAGCTTCCCAGGGCTGCCCGCCCTTGCTCATGCGTCTCTGCTCCTCACGCACCCTGCTTCCTGGGCGAGGCTCACTGCTGTTCCCTGGTGAGACAGCTCTGCCTGCAGTAGCCTCTCCTCAGCATTCAGTCAGTGCCTGCCATGAGACCGTCTGTCTCCGGAGGCCTCAAGTTGATGAACCCGCAGAGCAGGCGGCCTCCCTGGGCTCTCTTCCCTCTGTGTGTGCTCCAGGCTGGCCTCTTCCTTCTCCTGGGCCTCTGTGTTTGCTTGATTGACAACCCCAGAGTGCCTCTCCCTGTCCTCCCTCCACAATGCCTGGTACATCCCAAGATGTATTTCTCAGGTAGAATTCGCCAAGTCACATAGCATGGAGCCCACCGCTCCCATACTACAAGCATCCTACTGAGTACGAGGTGCAGCGAGCCACATGGAAGTTACAGGCAGAGGAAGAACGATTGACATGAGGACCAAAGGGCAAAGGAGCAAAGCAAGAACAATCTTGGTGCGTTGTGGGACCCATAAGAGCAGGAGTGACAGGCAGCTTGTGAGTCAGTAGACCGCTGCAGGTTCTCGCGATGCGCCCACGCTGTGTTTATGAGGATGTGATTCAGTACAAAAGTGCACTGCTGGGGGCCACAGGGCACGTTTCCACAGCAGAGGCAGGAAGAGAGAAGACAGCGCTGCATCGTTAGCCTACTGAGCGGTGTTTGCAGCTAGACAGTGAAAGACTGAATGATCAAATTAATCCTTATGCATCAAGGAGGAAGGAGGGAAGTGCAGTGCTGTTCCCAGCAGAGGTCACGTGGACTTTTATAAATGTGCCCCATCCCCAATCCAAGGCAGCACGCCTTGATGACCCTTCACTGCAGAGCCACGTCCCCCCAGAGTGGGCTTCTTTTCTGGCTGTGAGAGCCAGGGTGATTTGGGAGTGTGTTTACGTAAAATAATCTTCTCTTGGGAGTCTCTCTATGCTCACTTTCTATGTTTTGCAGGTGGGAAGAATTACGTAAAAGTATATACAGAGCGGGCAGGGGCCGCGGTGCAGTACGCAAGAGAGCGTAGGGGCCGCGGCGCAGTACACAGAGCGCGTAGGGGCCACGGCGCAGTACAGAGCGGGTAGGGGCCACGGCGCAGCACAGAGTGCGTAGGGGCCGTGGCGCAGTACACAAGAGTGCGCAGGGACCGTGGTGCAGTACAGAGTGGGTAGGGGTCACGGCGCAGTACCCAGAGCGGGTAGGGGCCGCGGCGCAGTACGCAGAGCGGGCAGGGGCCGCGGCGCAGTACCCAGAGTGCGTAGGGGCCATGGCGCATAGGGCCATGGCGCAGTATACAGAGTGCGTAGAGCCATGGCGCAGTACGCAGAGCGTGTAGGGGCCATGGCGCGTGGGGCCATGGCGCAGTACGCAGAGCGTGTAGGGGCCATGGCGCGTGGGGCCATGGCGCAGTACACAGAGTGCGTAGGGCCATGGCGCAGTACACAAGAGTGGGCAGGGACCATGGCACAGTACACAGAGTGCATAGGGACCATGGCGCAGTACCCAGAGCGGGTAGGGGCCATTTCGCAGGCCTGCAGCTCTCACCCTTCTCTGTCCTCCCATGGCGCCTGTGTCCTGGCTCTTGCCTTCAGCCTGGGACATGCCACACTGTGAGCCAGGGACTGAATTTCTCTCTCCTGCTCATTTCACTGGGAGTTATTCTTCTGACCCTGCCAGTAGACAGGATTTTAATTTCAAATGGGTTTTCAGTTTAGGCAAGAAATAAAATATGGAGATAGCAACTGTTCTCAAAACTATTATTTTTATAATGAATTTAAAAAATCTTGAGCAGAGCCTTTTATCAGTGGTGATTTAATGAATATCACGTAATTCAGAAAGTCACACAGTAGTTTTAAGTTCTCCTTAGCTCTATGAAATAGTCAAGGGTCCTCTGACTGCAATTCCAATGTACTGGCATCGTTAAATGCACACATCAGTGAATGAGAACACATCAGTGAATCAAAGACGTGGAAGAGACTCAGAAGCAGGTGGGATGGATTTTAATAGGACTTTGAAGTCAAATTGCATTAGGACCTTCAAGGAAACAAGACTTTTGCATTAGAAATGGTCAAATATGAGCCTTTACCCTACCAAGTGGCTGAGGAGTTGGACACATGAAATGGCTGTACATTTGAGTTCCTTAGACCTTCAGGGAATTATTTCCCCACCCTCCTGCACTGCGCCTCAGGGTGAATTCTGAGCTTCTTTCTATTTTTCTCAGTCCTTACATGCTCTTCAGATGTGTCAGGATCAGCAGGCAGCAATGGCTTCCAAAGCAGTTGCAAGGGCTTGCTCCTTGTCGGGGGATGCAAGGTCCCTTAAGTTCCAGTGAGAGAAACTGCTAATCACATTATAAACAAAATATTCCTCCACTCTGTTCCAGTGCAATGCCTGCAGCGTTACAGTTCTGTAGGCACTGTGATGTCTGATATAAATGATGTTTTCCAGGCAGAGGAACAGTTGCTTTATAAACTGGCTCTCTGCTGTCTTAGAGAGGTAATAAAACAAAGTGCATGTTCAAATCTGTTGCTCATGGTTCTTGGCCAGCTGCGTGGCCAAATCCACTCGGCTCACATATCCGTAACCAGGCATCTGCATGACTGAGGGCACACTCCAGATCTCCTCTTCCAGATGGATTCTGGAGGCATCTAGAAGATGTGGGTCTGGCAGCATTTGGCAAGGCCTTGAGCTCTGCGTGCTAACATTAGAGTGGACACAGTGCTCCGCAAGTCGCTCAGTCAACACGGTCATGGGCTTGCATAAAGAATGGGCATCAGACTGTTGCTTGTTGGAAACCCCATGCACCCCCTGCCCTCTGCCCAGAGCTCTTTGTTCCCACCTCTGTGCCTGCCCATCAGCAGCCAGTCCTCTGCACCCTGCCCTCCAGGCAGCCTGTTCCAATTCCCTCCAAGGCTGACTGTCTTACCTGTGTCCCCACCTGTCCTCTGCAGCTCTCACGTTGCTCATCTCATCATCTACTGCTTCTTTCTCTGTGAGCAGTACCTTCGGCTAAATGTCCTGTGATCAGGAACTATCCTTGTTTGTTTTCTGATATTTCCATGGAAATCAGTCTAGCCACGTGCTGTCCAGAGAGAGAGGCACTAGCCACATGTGGCTATAGACACTTGAAATGCAGGTGCTGTGACTAAGGGTCTGTATTCTCCCTCAAATTTAAATATGTTACAAGTATGAAAAATACTGGATCTTAGAGATCTACAACAGAAGTGCATATATATATGTATGTGTGTATGTATAAAATATGGATAATGTCTATGTTATGTATTGAAATTATGGTATTTTGGATATATTGAGTTAAATACAATCTAATATTGAAAATAATTTCATTTGCTTTTAGTTAAATACAATCTAATATTGAAAATAATTTCATTTGCTTTTGTTTTATTTTTTAATGTGGCTTCTTGAAAATTTTAAGTTATGTATGTGGTTAGTGCTATATTTCTTTTGAACACAATAATTTAGCATGTAACAAATCATCTAAAAATACCATGTAAGTGCCCAGATTCCTCTTTTTAAAAATTATTTTACTTCAGAGGTGAGCACAAGGTACATGACTCGGGAATAATGAAGTTATTTTAATAGTTGGGGTAAGAGGATGCTCCTTTTTGACCAGTTGAAGAGGGGCTCATTGTTTGGTTCTTTTTTCCTTTTTTTTTTTTTTGGCACTGGGAATTGAACCCAGGAGTGCTTTACCACTGAACCACATTCCCAGCCATTTTTATTAATTTTTTATTTTGAGGTAGGGTCTCACTAAGATGCTAACGCTGGCTTTGAACTTGCATTCCTCCTGCCTCAGCCTGCGGAGTTTCTGGGATGATAGTCGTGTGCTCCCGGCCATCTTGGCCATCTTTTGGTTTTGATAGCTATGGACGAGGTGATATGGAAGAGATTTGAGTCTCCCAAATGCTATTTCTTTAGCCTAATCCTGTGCAACCTTTTAGCATCTTTTGGACTCAAAATGTGGTAGTCAGTCAAGGATCTGGACAGAGACGAGCTCGGCCTCTCTGTGAGTTTCTTGGTTTTCAGGGAATTCTATGTTAGACAGAGCATGGGTAACTGACCTTGGTCAGAGGGGACTGGGGAACATCCAGTGCCTTAGTTGTGTCTGTTCTGCTCCCCTCCCTGGAGTCTTGGCATGTGACTTTGCCAGGTAGACCTCTGCCTTGTAGTTTGCATTTCTCTCACTACAGAGGCACACACGAATGCCCTAACCCTCGGCGTCTGGCTGTGCTGTTGCTTTGGCTAACAGGAAGTTAGCCGCAGCTGGGTGTGCAGATGGTTGAAAAGAGCCTTTGCCGTTCTCTGTGGCTCTTGCTGCTCTGCCATCTCCAGGAGAATAAGGCTGATTTGAGCTGGCCCTCTGGGAGACAGAGCACACAAGCAGCACTGGCTTGGCCTGTTGTCCTGTCCAAAGCTGTTCTGCATCAGTGGCTCAGGGTCACGCACTGCACAGCTGGGCCACCCAACCTGAGCAGGGCCTACCAGGCAAGTTCTAATTCACCAAACCATAAACTCACAAGCTCACAAATACTATTCTATGTCCCTAAGTTTCCCTGGTTGTTTGCCAGGCAGCATCCCAGTGTCGACAGAAACAGAAGTGCTGCTGGTTCCAGTTTGGAGTCTGGCAGGTGGCCCATGCTGTGAGGGCACATGTACTCTTCCCAGGTGCCCAGTGGGTGGCCAGCAGTTGGCATTCTCAGTATGCTCAGTACCTCCTATGAGACTCCTAAGGCTGGCAACTCCCCACTGCTGGTTTTCCTTTTTGCTTTGCCAGGTTTCATTTTCTGCCCTTCATTGCTCAGCTCAGACTCCCCTGGGTCTTTCTGGGGTGGGTCAGTAGGCTCCTAAGTTTAGAGGGTGGAAGAAGAGAAAGGCCAGGCGTGCCTTCTCGGTCTCACCCAGCTTCCGCACCGTGTCCCGCAAGGAAGGTCCCTCCTATGAACACCGGTGACTGTCTGTGGTCCATCTTTCACCACACTCTGGTAACGGGATTTCTTCCCCTTGTCCTTTCAAACTTAGAGGTTGAAATCGCCTTGTGTGGCCGGGGATCTCAGCGTCCCTTGCTGGATCAGCCCTGCTCCTATCTTCAAAAGGGGTCCCGTCATTGAACTTGCTTTATCTAAACAACCTCAGATGAATTGTACTTTCTGCCCAGACTCTGAATGAGTCTCCCCAATTGTAAGAAAGTAGCTCAGAATCTGGGCAGCTGAAATGTGCCCTCTATCACCCATGGATCTAGCAATTCAATCTTATTACCATATACTAATTTTCTGCATGGCACTCAGAGAATACTTTTTAGTATATTTGCTTGATGCCTTACACCCACAGAACATGAGCTCCATGAGAATAAGACTTAATCTGACTTTTCTAATCTGGTACCCCCACCTCCTGGAGGAGTACCCAACATATAATTGCCAGTTGAACATAAATAAATTTATCTGGATGGGAATAAATAATTTTGTGAAAAAAGAGATAAAATGTTTTTTGAGACTTCAAGTTGAAAGTTGTGGGATCCAGAAGATCTAAATCCTGTTGAAGTATATATATATAATTAAATTCCTGGTTATTAAGAGGCTGCTTGAATACACATTTAAGTAGTGATTTTATAAGGCCATTTATTGTCTTGCAGTACTGGAGCGTGGCACCAGACTGTACCTGGAGAAGATAAAGGTGCTTTCTCCAAGGACTCCAGGCTGGCTTGTCTCATTACAGAGATAAAGTAGCAAAGGCAGCTGTTGGAGAAGTCAGGCTTATGGGGAAAACAGCTCTTCTCTATAGGGCGAGATGATGGAAGATAATACAACCTGTCTTGGGATAATTTTTATGCTGATCACAAGCCTTACAAGCAGAATTAGAGAGACCAAAATCATGAGCTTCTTGGTGAGGTGTCCTCCCACATAGACCAGGAGAGTGAAGCAGCGTCTTTTCCACCCAGGAAACCAGGGTGGAAACGCCAGTCTCCAGCTGAGATGGAACGTCACTTCACCTGAGGTGAGGAGACAGGGCTTCACTCCCTCCTTGACAGATGTGAGGAGGCTGAGCTGTCAAATAAATACTGTACACAGACTGCTTTGTCCAATGAATCTCAGGCAGTGTTTCCTGATAAATGCTAACGGACATCTGCTTTTCAGAGAATTCCCTTTCAAAACATGATATGGAACTGCAGAGAACATTCTGTTCCCAGAAACCATTGTAATAACAAGGGCCACTTGGGGCCTCTTCAGTAGGGATCCCTTTTAGCATTCTCTTTGGTGTGTTCTGACCCAAGACTGTGAAAGGTTTCTGTCTATAAATCTCTATTTTTAATGAGTGTCTGACTCACAACCCAAGGGGATTACATACATTTATTTTATGTGCTGCAAAGTCTTGGTCTAGAACCAAACTGTCCTGGCATTGCACGTCCTTGCCCATAGACAGTACTTACGCACTTAGACTTGGTGAGCTACCTGGTTATTTTATGAATTAATATCCCATGGACAAGGTCTTACAAGTAGGAACTTCCATCTTCCCTTCTCAAGACGTCTAAGCTCCCTAAGTGTGAGACCTAACTTTCCCAAGTGCTCACAATGTCTTCCACACAACCCGAGGGGATTGTATGCATTTATTTTACTGCAAGCCTTGGTCATCATGCGCTCTCTATCTTTCAGGAGCAGAAATAGGTGTTGAAGGAATCAGTGAGCCAAGTGAAGGAGTCCTTCCTCACAGTGAATGAGCTGTGGCATTGGTAGGTAGAATATCATCAGAAAGGAGAGCTGGGTTGGAAGTAGCCCAGTGTGAACTCTTACACCTGTCACATGCACAGTGGTCACAGACTCCTCTCTGGAACTTTCTTGCTTTTGCCCCAAACATCCCAGGAGCAGTGTCCCCCATGCTGACGTTCATTCCACCCCTGACTTAAGTGCTCATTCAGCTCTTGCATTTGAACAGTCACATTAGCCTCCCAGCTGGCCAACAATGTCATTCTCTCTCCCCACCACTTAGTATGCAGATAATTTCAATAGCGTGATTCTTCTGCTCCAATTTTTCATTAATCATGAATTACAAGTAAATTGAAGCTTCTTAATTTCCCTGCACACCACACTTCAGGTCTACCATCGATGTGTTGACCTTCTCCCAGGGCCTTGCTGTGACTCCCTCAGGAGGCATGTCCGGCCTCTCCAGGGAAGTCCAGTTTCTCCTCCTCTGGACATACCTGGAACCTGACTCTTCTGTCCTCTTCTTGGTTCTGAGGAGGTCTTCCTGGCCATTCTGTCCTATGGAAGCCTCCTCCACTGTCCCACAAAGCCTTCAAAATCTCAAAGAGCCTCAGTCATCAGGAAAATGCAAACTAAACTACAGTGAGACCTGTACATACTCACTAGAATGACAGAAACTAAGAAGACCCCACACAGAAAATGTTGGTGAGAACACAGAACAACAGAAGCTCTCATACTTCATTGTTGGGGAAAAGACGGGCTCACTATTTTGGAAAAAGTTCTGTCAGTTTTCTTATAAAACTTCACATTTCTACCCATTTTGTAACTAGGCATTTATCCAAGGGAGACAGAGACATATGCTCACAAAAACACTTGCACAAGAATGTTCCTAACAGCTTTATTCAAAACAGACAAACACTGGAAATGATGTAAGTGACTGTCAATGGGAGTCAACAGCTCTGGTTCATTCATGCAGTGGAATTCAGCTCAGCCAAGGAAGAAACAAATTATTGATAAAGGCACCAACATGGATAGATTGCAAACATCATTATGCACAGTGAAAGGAGTCGCATTCAGAAGAGCACATGGTACATGAAGTTCCTGCAACAGGCAAAACAATCTGTGGTACAAAATCAAGGCTTACTTACCTGCTTACCCCTGTGGACCTGCAGGTGCAGGTGGGCCGAGGAGCAGCCTCCCAGAGCTTTTCTGGGGCGATGACAATGTTCTAAACCTTGACAGGGGTTTGGGTTACGCGGGAGCATGCACTTCTCAGAACTCACAGACTGTACACTTAAAGCTTGTGCATTTATTTGATTATATGTAAAATTTACATGAAAAGAACATGTGTTCACAAATACCAGTGTCTAATTAATCCTATAAATACTGAAATTCTTAGGGGAAAATGTGCTGATGTCTACAACGTATTTTGAAAAGCATCAAAAATAAAATCATTTGATGAATGATGGATGGAGGGATAGACTGATGGATGGATTTGTAAAAAGGTAGCTATGGTAAACTGCTGACAGCAGACTCTGCAGCTTGCTTTTAGACATTCACTATAAAATTCAATCTTGCTCTCCGTTTGAAAATTTTTTAACAAAAAGTTGGAATTGTAAGATGCTGCAGCAATCAAGGAATGAGCAGCTCTCCAAGTGTGAACCAGGAACCCCCCAGGGACCATAGGCCTTAACAAGATCTGCAAAGTCACTTTCACAACAATGCCAACGTGTATTTGCATTTGAAAGTCTCAATTTTTCACAAGTTTGCAGTGAGATTTTTAGAGGCTGTGTGGTTTGCAGTATTTCCAAGGACTCAATGCAGAAGCTGCTTGAAAATCCAACTGTCTTCTACTAAGCCAGATAGCAAAACATTTTGTAAAAACGTAAAACGATTCCATCTTCTCATTCATTTTTATTGTTTTAGAAATTACAGTTATTTTAACAGACATATATTATGTACATTAACACATAATGGTTTTACATTATAATTTAAAAATGTATCCCCACATTTTTAGACATTAAATACATTTTAAAATGTCATAGTTTTAATTATTAACAGGGTAAATACTAACTCTTAGCAGTAGTAGTTAGCATCCGGATCAATTCTAATCATATTTTCTTTGCACAGCTTAGTTCAGTTTTATTTGAACAGCTGGAATTAGGGGAACAGAGGTCCTGAGGGCATGATCTCTGAACACCTCTGCCCTCTTGGGGCTCCATAGTCCCATAAGAAGGCTTGGGGACTGTGTGATATTGGACTGAGGTGCCTCAGAGTGAAAATGAGAAGGTGACAGTACCCACCTCCCCTGGTTCATGAAGGCTGCCAAAGTCGGGAAGTAGGAAGTACCCTGAGCATGACGACAGATCTGGAAAGGAGCTAGAGAAGGATCTGGAACAATAAAGCAAATGCACCATTCACAATGGCAGAGATAGGGAATCCCCCTGGGTGCCCACCAGTGCATGAGCGGAGAGAGGAAGTGTGGGGTCCATACACAAAGGAGTGTCCTTCCTCCACAAAGAAGAAGGGAGTCCTGTGATGGGTTGAAGATGGATGGAACTGGTGGTCATCATGTTGAGTGGAATAAGGCAGGTGCAGAAAGGCCAGCGCTGTGCTCTCTCTCTTGGGTGTGGAAGCTCAGAACCGTCAGCCCAGATGTAGAACAGCACTTTCCAGAGGCTGGGAACGGCTGGAGGGGGTAGAGGGAGGGTGGATGAGGGAGCAAGATGGAAGGAGTAAGTTCTGGTGGCTTGAGTTCTCATGTCCTGATACATATTCTACAAATGACTAGAAGACAGCAGCTCACAGGTTCCAAACACAAAGCAGTGAGGAGATGGAAATGCTAACTACTCTCATTGGGTCAGTTCACATTGTATATTTGAATTGGAATATCTCCCTGTACCCCAGAAACATGTGCAATTATCATATGTTAATCAAAAACATTTTTTAAACATCGAGATGAAAATATTAAGTACCGATAGCAATCATTGCACATTGTGTACATGTATCAAATTACCACACTATATCTCTTCAATTTGAACAATTAAAATCATAATTAATTAAAAATAAAAGAGCAAGGTTCCCAGGCCAGCCATTGATACACACGGATTTCCCTGTCTTCTCGGGTCAAGGTCTTCCTGAGGAGGTGATGTTCTCTCACTTTCTCCTCTGCATCCTCACTGGCACTTGAATACCATGAGCTCACAAGTCACCAAGCACCCCAGTGCCTGGCACAGTCCCTAGAACACAGCATTTGTGGGAAAGATTAACACATGTTTGTGCAGAGGCCCTGGTTTTGTCCAGTTGGAAGAAAAATGATGGGAACATTTCAAGGATGCTCATTTTGGCACTTTCACATGTGCAAACACTAAACAGGGCCAGACTTGAAACAGTTTGTCTAAAAGGGTCTCATAAGGAAACTTCCTGAATAAAGGAACAGGAGTGGTTTTTAATTAGCATGAAGTGTTTACAAGGAAACAGAGGCTTCTAGACACTTGAAAGTACTTGAAAACACTGTGTGTCTGTAAGAAGTTTTCATATTTGCTAAAAATATTATTTCTACTACAAAATGGATTAAAAGATTCTTTTTACCTGAAGCACAAGATTAAACTTAAATTTTAGCTCCAATCCGATCACTAAGTGCAAATTGATGCAAGATTCCCACAGTGGAAGAATCACACTACGGAGTCCCACTTCCAAATCGTGAGTGGAGATCTTTTGAACCTGGTGAGGAGCACAGAACTGTCAGTCATCAATGTCTGTCGCATATGGAAAAGAAAGAGTTCTGTCCCTTGTGAAAGGAAAGAAAACCGGAGAAGACCAGGAAGGAGGTTTCATGTCAATTTCTCCAGTTTGGCAAATAACACAGGCTCAACTTTGCTGAGAAAAGCTTGATTATTGAAATAGATCTGGTTTCCAAGGACAACTGTTTGGAATTGCCTATTAGTATGCTCGTGCTATGATGGCAAATTTGCTGAGAACCTTTAATTCTAGAAAGAGCAGACAAAAATAAATTATGGACGGAACATGCATTAATACAAATTGCTTTCATTTACACACATTAACTTCAAAATGAAAAGATATCTAAGAAAGTAAAATAGTTTCAGGTCTACCTCTGGATGCAATAATTTGGACCTGCTTTACTAGAACTGATGTAACAAATACTAAGCCACCAGGAAACGGTCCTGTTAACGGACTTATAAACATTACCTGGTAAATGTTGCTGCAAGTTTAGGCAATTCAGATGTGCTTTGTTTTACCATACTCTGTTAGTTTTTCTGCTCTATTGGTTGAAATTTAATGTCTAAATGTTTCATTGCAGAAGTCTACTGTAAGTATTTGACATACATCTACTTAGGTCTGGTTTAAGAAAGTTACTTGGCTCTTGTTCTGTCTTAGTGAAATGTTCTTCTGGTGTGAATTTTCCAGGAATCTTTCCAGTTATATTGAACAAGACTGTTGTTATTGAGATTTTATTGCCCTAACAATACCAACCAGGTATGGTGCAGACTCTCCTTTGAGCATGTTTCAGGTGTCCTCTGCAGGGGAGCTCAGCCTCTGTGGCTGCTGCTGCCTGAATTCTTCCACCAAGCCCCCTATCTCTAATCCCAAAACTGTCACTTCAACCAGGTGTTCCCCTGTGCCTGCTCACCTCCTTTACCAGAGCCAGGGTTAACCTAAATTCCCACCTCAGCCAGAGACACCTCAGATGTGGCGCCCAAGGCAAAGGTAATCCAGTCACCCAGATGGTGCGTGTGGCTGGTCTTGTCTGTCTACCCCTCAAGCTTCTGATCATCCCCTTCCCTGCCAGACTGTGAATGTGGTGCTCTTGTGAGTTCCTGAAGCTTGTTTGCCACCTCATTTCTGACCTAACACTTGTCCTGACTCCAGTTAGTTCTGGGAATCCATCTCCCCTAATTCTAGCCTCTGACTCCAGTGACAGGCCCCTGGCCTGAGTCTTCTCTACTCTCACTCCTTGCCGGACACTTTATCCTTGCCCTCTGAGGTCCCTCTTTCTTGTTTCACTTCATTCCTTAAGTGAAAAATCTTTCTAAGCCCTGAAAGTCTCCTCGTTTCATGTCAAACTGCCCACAGCTAAGAAATAGGTTCCAAGAAACTATTATGTAAACACACACATAAAATATAGGTGTCGTAGGCTATGCTATTATAACAGAATACTCCAGGAGAGGTGGCTTATAAGCAACAGAAATTCACCTCTCACTTTCTCAAAGCTGAAGCATATAAGATGAAAGGGCCGGCAGAGTCCATGTTTGGGGAGGGCCTATTCCTTTGTTCATAGGTGAAGCCTTCTTGTGTCCTCGTAGGACCAAAGAGATGAAGGATCTGTCTTGGGTCATCTCTGGCCCTAATCTCATTAATAGGGGCTCTGTATTGGTGACCTGCTCACTTCCTGAATGCCTCACCTCCCAATGCCAACACACTGGGAATTGGAACTTCAACATGGGGATTGCAAAGGGGAAAGTCTGCTTGTCGAGTATGAGACATGGGCTAAAAGTTTCATTGCAAACAAATATATATATTCTATTTTAAGTCTGGCTTAATATTGTTACTTGCCTCTTCTAGTGTTAGTGAAAAGTCCTTCTGTTGATATATATATTCAGGTCAAAATATTCCCTTAACAAACTAAAGTTTCTCTTTTCTTAAAAATATGATTTTCTCCCTCTACAATTTCCATAATCGATGAGAATTTTAATTCAACATTTTAAAATTATAATTCAGTCCACAGAGGAGAGAAGGGCTGGAGAACAAAATGGAACATTGGCATTTGGAGAGAGATATAGCAAGTGGCAGTCTGTTTGCAGAGAATTTTGTTAAAAGCAAAGTGAGATGATAAATATAATAAGCTGAGTGCTACTTCTTAAAAGTGAACTATAACCAATAAGTTTTAGTCAAATTTTTTGCTTCTATGACCAAAAGACCCAACAGAAAAATTTGAAGAGGAAACATTTATTTGGGGGCTCATAGTTTCAGAGGTCCCAGTCCATAGACAGCCAGCTCCATCCCTTGGGGCTCAAGGTAAGACAGAACATCATGGCAGAAAGGCATGGTGGAGGAAAGCAGCTCCAGACATGATAGCTAGGAAGCAAAGAGAGAGCTATTAATCAGGGGATTAATGCACTGGTTAGGTTAAGGCTCTCATAATCCAATCATTTCACCTCCAAACTTTCTTGAGTTATCTCACATAGCAGCTTTTGGGGTCACCTCATATCTAAATCATAACATGATGTTTTCTTCATTTGGTTCATGTATTTATGATTTACTGCAGTGAATACAAAGCCTTACTGAGTTTCCCTAACATTTTCTCTGTGAAGTCTTCAATTTTTAGTCCATTCCATTTCTCTCACTTAAATCCACTTTAGGAATATTTATTGATTGTCCACTCTGTAGCTCACCTCAGTCAAACACAGCACTGAATAAGACATAGTTCCTATCTTTTAGAAATTTAAAGAGCAGAGGGGATTTGGAATGTCAGGCCATTGGAATTCACTGCAATGAAATGCCACAAATTGAACAAGTTGGACTGCACCATAGGCCAAATGCTTGTGGCCCCTCAAAACATGTTTGTTGAACCCCAACCTCCAAGGCAATGGTTTCAGAAGTGGGGCCTTTGGTAGGTGATTAGGTCATGAGGGAGGAGCCACCCCAACTGTGAGCTGTGCCCTTATAAGAGAGACCCTGGAGAGACTCCTTGCCTTTCTACCATATGAGGACACAAAGAGAAGGACTTAACCATCAAGCAGAGAGCCACTCCCACCAAACCCCAAATCTACCAGCCCTCAGTCTCATATATGCCAACCTTCATCAAGTGAGAACTAGTTTTCTGTAGTTCAAAAATCTTCCAGTCTAGAGCATTTTGATATAGCAGCCTGCTATGGGTTGGACATCGTTGGTGTGCTAAAGGCTTGTTCCCAATGTGATGCTATTGGGAGGTGGTAGAATTTTGGGAGGTGGGGCCTAGTTGGTCCTTAAGTCATTGCAGAAGTGCTCCTGAAGGGAATTTGGCACAATGGACCTTTCTTTCTTTCTTTTTTTCCCTGGCTCATGAGGAGGGCACATTATTCTATCACGCCCTTCCACCACCAAGAGCTATATCATCAGATGCCCTCAGCACAGGGGCCAATAGATCATGGGATAGAATCTGCAAAATTGTAAGCCCCATTGAACCTTGTCTCTTGATAAGCTAGTTGCTTCAGGTAATTAATTATAGTAATGCAAAGCTAATATGCAGCTCAAATGGACTTAGAAAAGCTGCCACCAAACCATGTGGAAGGACCATCTAGAAGAAGCAGTGTCTTAGGAAGGAGGTAAAGCAGTGACCTTCATTCCCAAGATAATGTACTTTTTCTAACCTCTCTTCATCCAGTTGATTTGGAAGGAGACCATTGGGATGTTATGCTATTGTAAGATTTTAATAGGAGCGTATTTCTTATTTGTTCCTCTCATGTCTTCAGTGTCTGTGTAACACTGCAGAAACATACCCTTCATTTTGCCTTCCCAGATAGGGATGCTAGGTCATGCATTTTCCTATGGAACAAGAACTGAATTACACTATTTTCTCTTGAAGGTAATTTTAAAAAGCTACATTTAACCACGTTCCATGGGACATACTTACATTAGTTCTTTATTTCAATGTAACAAGTTACCACAAACTTAGTGGTTTAAAGCAAGACAAATTTGTTATCCTACAGTTCTGGAGGTCAGAAGTTTCACTGGGTCAAGACTCAAATGTTGGATGGCTGGTTTCCTTCTGGAGGTGTAGGGGAAAGCTGCGTCCTGCCCCTTAAATCTTCCAGACACTGCCTGCCATCTGTGGCTCACGACCTTCTTGCTTCACTGTCAAAGCCAGCAGTCTAGCATCCAGAAACCTCTCTGTGACTTTAGCTCCCTCTTTTCTCTTTCCCCCCTTTAGTTTACATTGGTCCTGCTAAATAATCCCACCTTAACATTACCTGATCACAACCTCCATTACACCTGTCCCTTTAATTCCCTGATGCCATGTAACCTGACAGAGGAATGGGTTCTGAGGACTAGGACCTGTGTGTATTTGGGGGCATCCCTCTGCCTGCCTCTGCCATTCCATGTAAATGTCTGGCATTCCAAGTGCATGCTCAGTGTGGGATTTTTGATAGGTTCTGCTTCTTTTGATGGTACAATTCCCTCTTACAGCCTTGTAAACAACTCTGGGCAGAAAGACATGGTAGGGGCAAAATCTAAAAAACTAGGAGTTACCCTCAAAAGCCATCCAGGTTCTCTGTAAGAGCTCCAGAAATAGAAATAGAACTGCTATTTTATGAAAATGAGAATCTACCTGCTTAACCTCATCCTAGATTGAGTGAGATGATCATAACCCCCATGCCTTCTTAATAATGAAGAACAAATCCTTACCTCATATACTTTATGTATTGAGAATAATTAAAATATATTCTCTTAACAATTCTAAAGCATACAATACACAAACATTTCTATCAAACTGGATTTATATGTGTATTAAAACAGCATGCTGCACATCATAAATATATGCAATTTTTATCTGTCAAAGTAAAAAATAAATAGAAATAAATTAAAAAAGAAAAAGCAGGGCTAAGGATGTAGTTTGGTGGGAGAGCACTTGCCTAGCATAGGCAAGACCTTGGGTTTGATCCCCAGTAGTGCAAAAAAAAGGGAAAAAAAATAAAGTGTTCATTAGAGGAAAATTATTACAAGAAGAAACTCAAGACTTTTCTGTGCTTTCTTCATACTCAGTATCTACCATTCAATAATTATCAGGCCTCGCAGGAGACAAAACAAGCTGACTGAAAGCCAGCAAGCAAATCAGAAAAAGAAATACAGGAAATCCTGGCCTTCTTGGATCACATGTTCTGGGGAAACCAGTCATGAAACTACTCGGGGAGACTGGGGAGGATAAAGTGGAATGGATAGACAAATTATGCTACATAATTCATACCAAGCAAAGCCATAAATAATCCAAAATTAATAAACTATTGCTACATGTAGCTGAAATCAGGCAACAAAAGGGCAATTTTCCTGTCCCTAAAAATGGTGATGAAAATCAGTTTTCAGAATGCATGCATGGAACCCTAAGATCTGACCCCAAATGACCTTGACAGCATGACCTGACCACCAGGAATGGAGCCTGAAGGACAAGGACACAGCTGGGGACCCAGGTTGGAACCGAGGAGTGCTGTCAGACCACAGTCCAGGAACTCCCCAGCTCCCACCAACCACGTGCTCTGCCCCTTCCCCAGGCCCCCTAAATTCCCTCAGTGCACCTGTTCCTCCCGCTCCTTGATGGTGGAGCTATAGTACAACTCCTTTTGGAACAACCTGTGTCCTAGTACTGACCTTTTCCTGTGTCAGGCAGGAGCCCTTGGTTGGTATCTCAACAGTGTGGGAGAATTTTAGAAGGGTAATACTGATGTCATGTGGGGGATTCCTCTCTGGAGGAGGGTGGGTCCCCAAGAAGGGCCACAGGAGGACCAACGGGTGCTCACAGGACTCTCTCAGGGTGGTGCCTACAAGGAATTTTTTCTGGGATGAGAGGTAGAGATTTGCCTTGTATTTTTTGGAAAGTCTTGTGGAGTTCCTATATATTTATGGCAATGCTATTGGAAATACACATAACCAAATAAATCTCAGAATACTCTGGACACATTATAACTCTTCTAGAAATTTCTTCATTTTAAAGTAGAATGTTTTACCCTGAAGGCATTGGTGTGCCTTGTGATCAGAGAGCCCAAGTCATCAAAGAGAACAATTTCTCTCTTTGACAGGCTCCTGTTCTTGTAGCTCCCTGGAGGAGGAAGCAGACAGCTGAGGCTCCCCTCCACCACCTCTGTAATGCACCGGAGCATCTGAGGAGGCCCAGCTCATCGAGGCAGCAGAGGAGAAGCAGAGGGGAGAGCTGCCCGGGCCGGCAGAGCTGCACACCTCACCAGGGGCACGGCAGGAGGAGGATGGAGCCATCGTGCTTTGCGGATTTGGTGATTTATGCGACACCACAGGAACAGAGTTCTGAAAATTTGACTTTGAAAAAGTGTTTTCAGTCTGGCTGCTGAGAGACACCAACCACCTTCAGCAAATTCAGTTTTGTCCTGGATCAGAACCAAAATCATCTGTTTCTGGGCTTCTGAAAAGTGTAATCAAATCAGATGGCTTTGACTTTGAAACTCCTAAGACAACAACTGCAATGCTTACCTGCTTGCAGAACACCAACCTCAAAATCACTTTATCTGTTTTAGGGATAAATTAGGCTGTTTGAGCTTCATTATGTTGTTTTCACGAATTAAATTGCTCTTAAATTCTCTTTTGCTCTTAAAAGTTATGCAACAGCAGTTTTTTGTCCTCCATGAGTGTAATGCAATTTTGCTAATCAAGAGGGAAATGCTGAAGTCCGTCCTTGTTGAATATGTGAGGCCCTGCAAACTGCAATAAACACACAGGCCCATTAACTAATGGCCATCTTTTCTAGCAAATAGATGAAATAAATAAATAAATAAAACTCTTGGGGAAATTGATTTTATACACTCTAATGTAAGAGTTTCTCTTCAGTGTAGCTGTGTGAAAACATCAGGATATAGTAATTAGAACAGGGTTGGGGGGCAGGGTTGCTACCAGCATCCATCATTTATCAAGACAGGGAAACTTCTGCTTTGATTTCTCAATTTTAATCTCTTCTCCTGTGAGAAAGCACATGGGAAACATAATTTGCATCTAATTGACTTGCATCTTAAATTCAAATGCAATTACTATATTATGATTTAGATCTGAAATGTCCCCCCAAATCCCAAGTGTTGAAGGGCTTGGTCCCTGTGCTAGTCAACTTTTGTGTTGCTGTGATTACAATACCCAACAGGAGTGTGATTACAATACCCAACAAGAGGAGGAAAGGTTTATTTGGGGCTCAGTTTCAGAGGTCTCTGTCCATATATGGGCAACTGCATTGCCCTGGGTGAAACCGCGCATCGTGGGGAACAGTGTAGTGGAGGGGAGACTCTCCTGGCTGCCAGGAAGCAGAGAGCCAGGGTGAGGGAAGGGAAGGGCATCCCGCCAGGGTATCACCAGTGAGCCACCCCCCAGCCATGCCCCACCTGCCTGCTGTTACCACCCAGTCATTCAAACTAGGACACACTGATTAGGTTACAGCTCTCGCAATCCAGTCACTCAACCTCTGAACACTCTTGTATCAACACAGGTCAAACCATAATAGTCTCCAATGTGGGTCCAGAGGTAGGACTTTCAGGCAGTGGTTGGATCATGAAAGTTATTACCACATCAGTGGATTAATCCCTTTAATGGATTAATAATCTGAATGGACCATTGGGTGGTAACTTTAGGTAGGGTGTGGCTGAGGAGGTGGGTCATGGTGTGCCCTTGGGGACTGTATTTTGTCACTGGCTGCTCTCTCACTGTTTCCTTCCTGGTGCAAACTGAGCAGCTTTCCCGACGCAACTTTCTACCGGGATGCTTTTTCCCACCTCAGTCCCAGAGCAAAGGAGCCAGCCAACCGTGGACTAAGACCTCTCAAACTGTGAACCAACGTAGAACTTCCTTCCTCTGAGGATTTTTTCTTTCCTTCAGTTACTGGTTTTAGCTATGAAAATCTGATTAACACAACTGCTTTCTCAGAAAAGACTTCATAAACCTCGAGCTGCACTGAAGATGGACTGCCCTCTGCTCCTCATATGAAGAAGAAATATTTAAAGGGTTGAATGCCTTCTCTTTCTAAGTCTAGTTCCCCATGGATGTGAATTTTAAAAACAGGGCTTTGCAGCCTAACTAACAAAACAAAACAAAACCTGGACAAAGTTTTGGTTCTGTTCCACACACATTGAGCGTCTGCCTCCTCTGGGCCCAGCAGCCCCTGGTTGCCTATGGCAACTACTGATGTCCACACTGCAGGATCCCCAGGAGACAGAGGGTCTTCAAACACCACTGGAGGATTCTTGCACTGTGAAAAGTATTTCATTAAAGGTGCGAATATTCTGTGAGAACAGAGATGCTCTCTGTGGTGAGTGAACTATGCTGTTTACACAGACCAAGCACATGTGTGTCTTTCCACAGCGTCAGAGTTTACTGAGTAACAGTGAATTCACAGGCTGCACCACTTTTGTCAGTGATAGTTCAGCAAAGAGTCATAAGCCAGGCAAACCATATCTATAAAACTCACATCACTTGTTGTATTTCACATCACTGTATGTGTGTGTATGCATGTGCACACGCACGCGTGACAAAAGACTAAGGAAGGGTCATGGAGGGGCATGACAGGATGCTGAGCCATGATCACAGGCAGAGAGAGAGAGGAGTGCAGAGTCAGTCACTGAGGGGTCAGAGGGTTTTAGGAATCAGTTCTGCAGCTGTTGAAGTAGAGGGTTTGGACAGATGGGCAGTTTCAGTTTCACAGTGTCAGCCTGGAGTGGGCCCATGCATGTTGAGCAGGACAAACTGTCCTCTGCTGAGGCCCGAGGACAGAGATTCAGAGGTTTGTCGCTGTGGTAATTTTCCTGGGAAAGGCTCATAATGAGTGAGCAGGTGTCAGGATCAGGGTGCTGGTGTGTCAAGTCTCAGGTGGCTCCTTCTTTTGTCGGTCTCCAGTGAGGAGTCAGGCCTCACCCCTCCTTCAGCTTCGCAGCATCATTAGACCAGAGAAAGTGCATGGGAAATGCACCCAGAAAGAGCTGAATGTGTGATCACTGTTTAATGTAAGACCAGATTTGCTGCAACCAGCCACACACCGGCACACAGCTTCTAGGACCTGAGATCTGATGGAATCTGGGCCAGGTCCAGAAATATGAGAGGGTGGTAGATCCAGTGAGATAAGCCTCTGCCACCCTCGTGGCACTGGCTGTCAATGCCAGTGAGTCTTTCTCTCAGAGTCCAGGCCTCTGATCCTGAAGATGAGCCACATGAGCCATCCCAAGAACAGCCAAGTCATGGGGCCACACATATGGTGACTTTGTTTCCTCTGGAAAACCAAATGGGTTTTCTTAAGGTCAAGAACCACTCTTCTTTTATCGCTCCCCAAATTAAGATGACTTTGCTAAATCCTGGCTTTTACACATGCTTACACACGTCAACATTCACGAACACTCTGTGATGTGTGTGCATATGTATTTTATTCATAAAGAGTCAGAGTACAACCAGGAAGCAAGTACTAAGCAGGGACTCGTGTTGGGAAGTGACGCTTGTTATTTGCACAACTCTGTGCACCCCCTGCATTGTGGGAAGCACTTTTTGAATGGGAGGTGTTTCCTTACTAAAACCAAGACCCCAAGTTCTCCCCTTTGCTGATATAGGCACAAGAAAAGGATCACAGCTGTGAGTCTGTATCTTTGTCTGAAAAATCACTTGATCTTCTAGTTTCAGAAGTATCACTGCACTCTGATCCTAAGAAGAGAAAGGAAACGCTATTCCTTTGCTCACATCCCCCACCTGCCAGGAGTCTGTTGCAGCTGCTTGAGCTGCTCTAACAGAGCACTTCTGAGTGGCTGGCTTAGGATGAAAAGATATTCCTTGGCTCACGGTGGGGGCTCGGAAGTCCAATGCCAAGGTATTGGCACCTGGTGAGGGCCCTCTTGCTGCATCATTCCATGGTGGAGAGCATCACATTGGGAAGGGAAGATAGAGGATGAGAACACAAGGGCCCCCAAAGCCCCCTTCAGTGAGGAACTGCTCCTGCAGCTGAACCTCCTCTGGCTGTCACGTCACTGCTCCAGCCACCCCCTGTTGCACTGGGAGTTTCCAACACATGCTTTTGGGGACACAGTCAAACCTCCCTATCCTGGATAGCAGCAACTGAAGTCCCCAGGCCATATAGCAGCTGGCCCTTACCTCTCTAGAAGGCCTCTCCACGGGGGGTGCGTGGTCACAGAGGGAACGTGCCACCATCTTGCAATGTGAAAGAGGCCCACTTTTCTACTTTGTTGGGTATTTCCTTCTCTCCTGTTGCATTAAACTCTGCCCAAGAAGCCTGAGGCTAGGTACCAGTAGAGAACCGAGGGCCAGTTTCTTTGCAGTGTGGGGCAGTAGCTCAGGTACTTCTCCAGCTGCTGAGATTGCGGGCCACGGAGGTAGCCCAGTGACATTTCTGGATCTTGCCTACATTTTTCATGTGTCCCCTCATCTCCAGTTGGCGTCCCTGAATCTCCAATGTGATTATTCATTTGCTTCCACTGTTGATAACTTGCTCTTAATTGTAGTTGAATATCTCATGCTTTCTCACAGTAACGGGCCTATTAGGCTGACTATCCTGCTGGCATCTTTGATCCCATCCACACATAGTTTTAAGCTTGAGTAGGTGCCACCCCAGCACTAGGTGTGGAGGACTGGTCAAGGAGTAGAGCAGGTGAGAGTTTTTGTTCACAGAGAAGAAACATCCTCGCAGGTAGGAACTCTGAGTAGTACACACCTCCACAGGGCTCGCTTCCTCAAACCAAGGAGAAATTTGCAATGCACCTGAGGAAGGCATCCCATGGAGGAAGAGCAAGAAGATGGCCTGGGTGCTGTGGGTGGGCTGGAGGGCTGCGGGTGGGCTGAGGGTGGTTCACAGGAGGGCTGTGGTCAGATGTAAATGTCTGGGCATGTTGTAACCAACTTGGAAAGCTTTAATTTTCACCTGTGTGAGCTGCGAGAGCACTGGCAGCTTCTGAGTGAACCAGGGTCATTTTTTGACATTGTGCTTCAAAGGATTACTTGCACAAAGGGTTCCTTAGTGCAGAGTTGATAGTAGAGGACAGGGGAGGGGAAGAAGGGAGGAGGCCAGGAGGGCAGCCTGGGACCACATGGTCTCAGCCAAGCCTGTGAGCACGCTGATGATCTGGGCTTAGGAAGTGGAGCCCACGAGGCTCTGGTGGAGGGATATGGGATAAAGAAGGAGGGGCATCGTCAGCAGGAGGAAGGACATTCCCTAAGGTGAGAAAATTGTGGGAGCAGGTTAGAGGGGAGAGACCAAGACTCAGCGCAATTGTGGTCTCTTGTATCTTGGTATTGAATCTATATGTGTGATAGCATCAGGAAGCTGGTAGAAATTTCTACATTGAAATACTCAATAGGTAGGTGGAAATACGTCTCTGGAGCCCAAGGGAGAGGTCTGGGAAAGAAAAACAAATGTGGCAGGATCATAAATTCATGAGGCAGAAGGAGATTGCCAGGAGCGGGTATGGATGAGGGAAAGGGACGGTGGACACTTCAGGGGGAAGAGGCAGGGAGGCGGAGAGCAGAGAAGGATGCCGGGCAGATGCGCAATGGTTGGGGTGAAGCTGGTGCCCTGGAGCCAGGGCATGAAGGAACCGCAGGTGGAGGGTGACACTGGTGCAGAACAACTCTCCATGAGGCCCGGGAAGGACCCAGCTCTCCCCTTCCTTGTTTGTAGTTTTCAAGAACTACCACAGAACAGAGACGGGAGGGACTGGCTGGAGCAGCCCGAGCCCTGCCAATCTCCTTCTGGAACCAGGACACCCTCTGTGCTGCAGCCAGAGACTACGTGGCACCAAGGTATAAAACCCAGGGTGGGCTGTTTCCCAGGGTCCCTCAGTTGTGGGGAAGGATGGCCCACCTAGTCAAGATGCCCTCTGCCCTGGGCAGCTCCCCTGAGTCTTGGGGAGCTGGCTCTTCCTGGGTCAGCTTTTGTCACCCCTTGCTCTCTACCTGGTAGTGACACATCTGAAGCGAGCCACTGGTATGTGTTGGTGTCCGTCTCACTGGACTCAGCGAGTTTGTGACTAGTACAAGGTGAAACTGCTTCATGACCTTGCTGCCCAGGTTAACCAAGGAGGGTCAGCATGAACCCCGGGGGTTGACAGAACAGGGGCCATGAGCCACCAGACAAGGGTCGTTCCACTGGGGTGACGGGAATGCCCTGAGAGGAGGGCTTCCAGGTGGAAGGTGAGAGGATACCGTCCCTGCTGCAGCCATTACAGAAAGGGTGTGAGCGCAGACGAGTCCACGTGGGTTTGTGAGGGAGCGAGAGACAGCGCCATGTGCTGACTCAGGGGAGTGTCCCAGCCGCTCCCCTGACCATCCCACACAGTGCCGCCACAGCTCTCTTGAAGGGTGAGTTAGATCTTGCTGCCTCTCCCCAAACCAGTCCCTCGCTGCACTCAGATTGAAAGTCACCCCCTTCCTCCATGAGCTACCCTGGTTCCTGCCCTCCGCCTCTCGTCCCCAGCTCCCCTAGACATCGTGAATGTCACTTCTGGCCAGCTGATGTGGCTTTCTACAAACTGACAAGAAGATCCTGACAGTTAGGTGGGAAGATGGGCCGCAGATAATGGACAAATAATTCACAGAAGGAAAATGCAAAGAGCCAACCTCCCATCGCACTCACATGCTGGAAAATGCGAGTTAGAGTCGCAGTGAGTCTCTCCAGCCCGGCTCTAAGCTCGACCGTCTTCAGTGTGGATGAGGATGAGGGGAAGCAAGGCTGGCAGCCACTGCAGCTTTTGGAAATAGATCCCTGGAGATGCTAAATGCCAAACTCCATTGTGTAGAATCCATCCCATTACAATAAGAACAGCCTGGACATAAAGTACTCCAGTCAGGAATATTTTAAAATACTTTAGAGTATCCAAACCGCAGAAGCCTTCCATTATGTATCCACAGACATGCTTTGTGCATTCACCAAGCAATGGGGGATGGACATCCAGGCTGTCTGTGTCCTGGCTATTGGGAATTATGCAGCAATCAGCACAGGAACTGGTGACTACATCAATTAGCTTGATCCTGGTAACATTTTCTCAATGTGTATGCATATCAAAACATCATGTTGTGTACCTTAAATCCACACAGTTTACTTCAGCAAGCTGAGCTTCGTTCTTATTTCTGTCTCGTTCCAGGTTGGACTTCCTCTGAGAGTCTGTCTTCTACCACATGCCCTGGAGGTCTGAGTCACTTTGAGCACAGATGGCAGGAAATGAATAGAATCAGCTTTTAAAATATTTTGAGGTTGTCAAGGCACCTGGCAATACATTTTTACTGAGCTGGGGTTCCAGAGGTCTTGACATGGATGGAGAGAACTAGGCTACTGATGTGAACATCCTGCATCATCTTGGAGGTGGCCATATGTAGAAAATTCTTGAAGACTCTGCCTGGGGTGGGAGTAGAAAAGGAGAGAAGAGAGACAGCTACAAATGGATTTCACTTACTCCAAATAAAAAATAGATTTTGTCTCAAGTTTGTTATTTTTCTGGTTGTGTTTAAGTATTCCACTTAAATTGAAAATGAAAAACACAGTAACTATGTAAGAATCTACATGCCAGCATTCCAAAAATGTAGGGCTCTTTGAATATTTTGAAAGCTTACTTATATTTGCTTTTCTAAAGATGAAGAGTAAGTAAATGCAACAGAAAATAAGAATAAGCATATAAATATGTTACCAAGAAAGAAAAGGATGGCAGAAAAAAACTGGCTCAGTAGTTTGTGTTGCTATGAAACAAAGTTGAATTTATCATGTTTATTTCTAAGATTTTGAATAAGAATTATTTTCTGCAATTCTGTCTCTTGAGTTTTCATCTGAACATCCAAATATGCAGTAGGAGACCAATTTAGATAACCATAACACTTCTTATCAAAGTATTCAGTCTTGGAAATCAGATGACCTTGAGTACCTACCACAAGATCCCACCATGAGTTCTGATCTGCAGTTCCAATCAGCTTGTGCACAGGATTGACTGTTGCCCAGTGGGTCCAGCAAAATCACTGAAGCAAGTGTAAATGCATGTGTTCTACATCAGAAGGCTCTTGCTTGTTTCCACTATTGTAGGGACAGACAATGCAAAACACCAGATAGAAAACAGGAAGCAGGTTTATTTGACTGCAGCGGGCTCAGAGTACAGCTTTCACCGTAATCAATAACTCAGTTAATTCAAGCAGTTTCAGAACTTTACACCCAGCCTGTAAGGCAAGGGGTTCAGAAGTTCACAGTCTACAGAAGTTCACACAAAAGCATCTTTTACTCTCACTGTTCTGGGCAAGTTAACACTTCAAGAACAGTACCTGAGAAGGGGAGAGCTGCTTCTCCCCTCTTTCCTTCCCCTGTCAGCTGTTACCATGGAGCCCAATTAGTAAGAGCTTCTCTTATCTCTGAAATGTAAACATCTCTGTGAGGCTCAGGTCCAAGGCCAGAGGCCTTGTTAAAAGATCTGTCCTTGTTACACTTTGCATTTACAAACTCGCTCCCCACTTAAAAAAAAAAAAAAAAAAATCTTATAAAACTTTATATTGTTACTACACTAGATAGTCCAAAAATGTTTTGGAAAAATTAGTAAGGGGGATTTCAGCATCTGAAGTGCTGATCTCTTTTAGGCCAGTGGCCAAGCAAGACAGAGCAACAGGAAATAGGAACTTTACATTGAACTCTTTGGTGGAGACTCTTTTGCTAATAGTCCTGAGATAAATCATGGTGCAGATTTCTGGAGAAGCTTAATTAAGACTTTCTGGGGGGGGGGGTACACTACACCATAGCTTTCATCAAAATGTGCTAATTTTTTTTCAATAGGTAGGTTAACTTTTTTTGTAACATGATCAAATTACTGTCATAACTCATCCTCTGATGGAAGCTTGTGCAAGTCAACGTCTTGCAGTGAGGCAGGGAGTGTCCCCTGGTTAATTGTGACTCCTGCTTCCGCGCTGGCCTTTCCACTGACCTAGCGCACCTTGCTTGTGCAGCCCACAGGTGTGATTCTCTCCGCTTTCTAACTGGATCTTCACGGTCACTGGCGTCAAGATCGTCCTCCCTTGACGGACATGGAAAACAAATTCGGATCCCTGGGGAAGCGCCCAGTTCCCGTGCTTATGTGTGGCATGTCCCTTTCCTCTTTAAAAATTAAAATTTGGATTAAAAGAAGTCTGATAAATATGCCACAAGGTAATAAGAATGCATCAAGTTGCCCCAGTTCCCTGGGAGCCGACCTCCCCAGGCCATGTCGGGGAGATATCATCCCGCAGCCTCTGGGTCAGTGATAGTCTGACAGAAATTCGGAAAGAAAGATGGACAACTTCTCAAGCACCTCCCACTTGCCCGCCCCCCTGCCACTTGTCCTTCCCTTCATCTCTCCCTCCCCATGCCTGGAGCATCGCCAGTGGCCAAGTGTCCACAGAAGCTTCCCTGACTCTTGTCCCTTTGTGCTACAATAAGCCCATGGATGACAGCCACAATTTCATCTTCTCTTAAACCTACCTTTCCTTGTAATAGGAGCCAACTTAAAATGCTGCTTTTGGTTCCATGTTGTAGAAAGTCTTAACTCTCAGGACTGTCTTATGAGGCTCTCTGATATTCTCCTCCTCCCAGGGCCCTCCTCTTGCTGCTGGAGACTGAGAGAACCTGAGTGGCCACAGATGTCATCACAGAGGCACATGGAAGAGAGAGGCAGGAGAGCCAGTGGGAGAGATGGTGGTGGAGGTAGAGTCTGGAGTGAGGCAGCCGCCAGCCAAAGAATGTGAGCGGCCTCCAAAAGCTGGAAGAGGAGAGGACCAAATGTCCCTGGGAGTCCCCAGAAAGAAACATGGTTTCAACGCTGACTCACTTAAGGCATCTTGTTTCCATGGTTCTAAGATGATGAGTCCTCGTTGTTTCAAGCCACTGAGTGATTTAGTTGCAGCAGCCACGGAAGACACATGACCGAAGGCAGCCACAGTCGCATCAATGGTGGCTAGACTCGCTGGGTGTTGAATACCTACTTAGGAAATGCTGCTGCCTTCTAAGCTCACAATACCTTGCTGCAGAGCCGGGAGCTGTCCTGCACACTGAACACTGTCAGGAACCTCATGTTTTCTTAATCTCTTAGAGTATTTGTTGCTCCCAAACTGAGTGCTATTCATCTTTCCAGGCAAGCTCAGGTTTCGTGTTTCCAAGCTAACCATTGTACATCCCCTTCTCCCTGCTCTTTCAGCCATAAAGGGGTTCCATCTGCAACATGACACTTGACAGTCATTTTCTGTGCCTCATTTTACCTCTCAAACTGTCCCACCAGCAGCTCTAAGGCAGGACTTTGTGCCGTGGTGAAGGCAGCAGCCATGCAGGCCACACAGCCAGAGTCCAGCACCTGGGCATCTCTGTTTCTCCAGGCTGGTGCTTCCCATGCATGTCCTGCACCGCCTCACTGGTTGAGCCCCTGTGGGACCTGCCCACCTGGGTCAGCCTAATGTTTATTTGTGGCAAGATGGAAGCTCTGTTTTCTGGTGAGAGCAGCCTAGCAGTGATGTCCCACTCCCTCTCCATCTTGTGGAGACTTGGGTGTGTGAGTGATGGGAAGGGTGTCCTTGTCATGGAGGAGGCTAATCCTGCCCTGTCATCTGGACAGATCAAAGGAACAGAGATGTGATCTGGGATATGGAAATGGCTGGGTCCTCCAATACCTCGTCCAATCCCCAGCTCAGGGAACTCTCCTTCTAGGCCTTTTCAAGAGTGGCATCCAAAATGTCCTTGTCTTAATAGAA
Source organism: Geosciurus inauris (assembly GCA_004024805.1). Lineage (NCBI taxonomy): Eukaryota > Metazoa > Chordata > Mammalia > Rodentia > Sciuridae > Geosciurus > Geosciurus inauris. The sequence continues at coordinate 139,725 of PVHX01000763.1, read as the reverse complement.
CTTTCTGTTTCCAGATCTCTCTTGCACTCATGATAGTTTTAGGGTCCTTCTCTATTGAGGACTCACAATTCCTTATCTAACAAGCCTGAAGATTTTTTTCTCTGTTTTACTTTTTACCCCCAATGTTCATCATATTGTCTGGAGGTCAGATGAAATAGAGAAGCTCTGAGATTAGAAGATGTGGCTTTTGCTTGTGTAGGTCATGGAAACATGTAAAGCATAAGCACATGAGCAGCCTGAGGACCTTGTCCTTGCTCGCTGTGCTTTACCGTATGTGCAAATCATTTCAGATCGTGGGCTGTTCACCTTTGCCCGACTCTCTTGGTCGCCTGTATTGCCCTGAACCAGCTATAGCAGCATGAAGGCTTCATGAGGACCTGGCAAGCTAAAACGCCAGAGGAAAGCTTCCCCGTGTCCTGCAGATGGCCTCCTCATTGTGGTGTCCAGGATGACTTCTGTAAGTGGCTGGCAGAGGTTTGATGGAGGTAGAGAGATTTGATCCTTCTGATTCCTCTAGATGCAAATGGCAAAATTGGAAGATTTATCCATCAAAAATAAAAAAAAAATGTCAGTTAAATCTTTCTGTCCCCTGAATCCTGTGACAAGTTCATGGACAAGAACCACGGAGAGGAAACAGGTAAGGAGAATACAGGAACACTGAGGATGGACTCGCTCAGGGCGGTTTTTAGTCTGTGACGGATCTGAAGGAGGAAAGGGTTGCTGGATTGTGCGCTGCTGTCCCCCAGTAAAGAACAGTGCATGCACACAGAGCTAAGCACTGGCCTTTGTGACTAGCCTGGGAATAAATGCTTCCCGTAAGCAGAATGCAGAAGTAAGAAAGATGAGCTTGTGCCCAAAGAATGTAGAAGGACAGATGTGTGAATCTTGACACACTGGGATCACAGGTATACTGCTGTCACCTGGATAGAGTGACAGGAGATGACATCCAAAGTGTCCACACCCTAGTCTCTGGAGTCCCTGAATGTGTTATGTCACAGATGGAGATAGGACTGAAGTTACAGACTTTAAATGGGAATATTAGCTCTTTAAATGGGGATATCTGGGTGGACTCTGTACAATCACCTGGACCCTTACAGTGGAAGCAGAATGCAGATGGTCCTTGGGATGCTGAGAAGGGAGGAAAGCAAGGGGCGAGGTTGAGCCTGAGAGACTCCGTCCACCCTGCTGCCTGTGAAGATGAAGGAAAGGTCCTGAGCCAAGGCAAGCAGATGCCTCCAGGATCTGGAGCTGCCCCCACTGACAGCCAACGAGGGAAGACCTGTGCCCTACCAGAGGAAGGGAGCTCTCCAACCACCCTGCTCAACAGGACCCGATTTCCCCCTGGAGCCTCCAGAGAGGAGCACAGCCCTGCCGACAGCTTTATTTTAGTCTGGTGGGAACCAAGTCGGACTTCTGACCTCTAGAAATGTAAGACCATAGGACTGTGTTGTCTTCAGTTTCTAAGTGTGTGGTTCGTGTGTTACATGTCACACACACGACTTGGGGGACCACAGTGAAGCACCCTGTGTACCAGGGCTGCATGCAGACAATAAAGATAAACAAAGAGGAGGCCTTCACGTTTCACGCACAATTTTTCAATCCAAGGTGGTTCTAATGGTTTCGATTCATGGTCTTTCTCACAGCTATTTGCTGACACAAAATTGAAGTTCTTGGAAATCGAATCTTTGGGTAAACAGAGCATTGGTCTGGCTAACTGACTATACAATCAGAAATAATATCCACTTGGGCTAAGAATTAATAGCTTGTCTCTTTTATTGCCTTCTTTTATTATTTCCCTACTTAACTGTTGCTTTTTTTCAATGAACATGCTGTTTTAGAGTAACAATGAAACAATTGTTTCTACCCTATCTTATATTTTGCAGCAGGAGCCATAAATCTAAAAAACATCTCTCTCTCTTTTTCAGTGACAGTTCTCTGAATTGCTAAATTGCCACAATTTTTCAGACCCAGTAGGACTTCCAGGTCTTATTGAGTGTCTGCCATGAACTTTGATTTTCTCTGCAATCTTCCCGCCAGTGGCTCAGCTTCTGTTCTTTTTGCTATTGACTGGCATAGGCAGGTAACTTTTTTCATAGAGACACTATATTTTTCTGGCCAGAGGAAGCAATTATTTTCAGAGACAACCAAGGACAGCTCTGGAAAGTCCCTTAATAAACTTACCAGGGAAGATTTTGACCCTGAAGACCAGACCCATATGAAGCCTTTTGCTCATCCTCTGCTCTGGTACCCCAGCCTCTCCTGGATACCTCTCCCTTTTCTTCTTGACAGCTCTTTCTTTCTTCCTGTGATCTTCACCTTGTGCCCCAAGAAAGATCCTGGGATCATTTTACTTAAATCATAACTATGTAATCACTATGATGTTTATAGCTTTTGAAAATTATTGGCTTTATGGTTTAATAAATGTAAATCATTTTACTGAAGAAGTCCAGAAGCCCCCTCCCTTTATCCTCTCCTTTCCTCTAACCCCTGGCAAACACTGATATTTTTATTGTCTTCATAATGTTCCTCTTCCAGAATGCTATACATGATATATTAGAATATTATACATATGCAATAGTAACATATCTTGCATATATATACACACATATTATATAAAATCATACTGTATGTAACCTTTTCAGAATGGATTCTTTCACTTAGCATTATGCTTCCAAAGTTGCAAAGTCTTTCTGTGGCTTGATAACTCGTATTTTTTTATTGCCAAATACTATTTCATTTATGTAAGTACCATAGTTTGCTCATCCTTTTTCCTCTTGAAAAACATCTTAGTTGCTTCCAAGTTGTGCCAACTGTGAACAAAGCCAGCATTTTATCTGATGGGAATGAGAGAGAAGAAACTGAAATATGTGTTCAAGACAAGAAGAAGATTAACTGTCCTTAGGTGATATAATTAAGTCTTCCATATCTTACTTTTAGTTTTATTTTTGATTATATCTTTATTGTCTGTATATGAAGTTTCAAATTAGCACTACTGTTTGCTTGAAATTCCACAGAACTTGCTACATAGCTCAAAGCCTGCACAATGAGTCTTAAATACATCAAGCCTTTAAATTTGTACTTTAAAATAAGAGAAGCATATGTGTGTGTATGTGAGGATGTTGATACAAAGTGCATGTGAGTTGACAAAGATTCTCTTATCAGTGGTCATTGTCTCCTGCCTGATGCTTCCCCTCTGTCCCACCTAATGAAGTGGCCATGCAGCCCCAGGCCAGGTGAAGAATCTGTGGTGGAGGCCTGTGCATGCAGCAGCTCTGGGCCCGGGCAGGTGCTTTGGCTCTTCACACCCCACTGCTGGGAATCTGCATCACTCACACATTCCTGGATTTGAGAGAGGGAAAGAAGGGCCTCTGAATTCTTTTAGATGAACAGATGGGCCAAATGCAGGTTAGCTGGACTTCTGGACAGAGCTGATGCAAATCCACCAAGGACGCACAAGCGTCATCTGGTTTCTCTTCCCCTGCACCCCCACCCCAATCTCCACTGCAAGGAGACCCACTGGTGCAAGCCTTTTGCTCCCCTCTGCCCAGGCTCTGGGCACCGTCCCTGCCTGGGCCACGTCAGCTCACACCACAGACTGCAGCAGAGGAGGCAGGTTGGCACAAAGCATGAGGGGATTTCCAAGGAGACTAGGAAATGAGCTGTCTAAATTCCAGGGATGCTCTAAGGAAGAAACAAGCTTGTACTTTTTTCCCCTAGAATTTTTAACTTCATAAAACCAAGGTTGGCTTTGGGCATAATCATAAAATAGACAAGAGTGCATTTTTCATTTTGTTCTGGTTGGGCCAGGGCCGGGGGCTCTTTTATGATACACTCTGAGCGAAGATGCATTAGTGGCAACTGAATGCTCTTGAAGACTCCTGGGAAGGGGACCTTCTTGCATGATGATCAAGACAGTGTGGGGAGTAAGCTCCCTCACACTCTGTGTCTCCCCTCTGTGCAGGGCACATTCGACATGCCTTGGACTTCTAGATGCCTAAAAGCGGCTGTTCCAGGGGAAAACCCATGTGGGAGGGCAGGTGACCATGAGGGAAGATGGGATGATAGCAAACTACAGTAGATCCTGAAAATGAATCAAATTAAGTATGATACTCCATGGCTTTTAAATTTTTTAGAAGTAAGAGTTCCACAGTAATCTCTAAGTTACTCAGTGGTGGAGGGTACATTGGTTTATATATGAAATGCAGGTGTTCTTCTTTAAGAATTCAGAATTGAGAAAAATCCTAATAAATTGGGGAGTTAATAGCCTTTGCAGGATCCAGCCCCACTTTAGTGATGCAGCTGTGGCTGTAAATATCTCCACTAGCCTCAAATGTGGTTACTCTGTGGATCCCATCAGGTGCTAACAGCAGAGCACATTCCAATGCAGTTAGGTGTGCGGAACATAAAGGTATCCACGTGCTATAGGGATGGAATGTTGGCCAGCACAGGATAGCATCTGGAACACACACAGCAGCAGATTGTGATGTGGCACCTAATACTGTGAATCCACCCATCTTCCTCATTTCTGAGATTTAATGATATACAGAAAAGGAAATGAGTGTCATCAGAGCCACCTCTGGTTGACAATATTCCCAAACCATGCCTTGGATAATCAGCCAGAAGCAGCACTCTGCATTAGTCATTTTGCAAAAGCTTTACCGTGTCATTTCATGTCATCCTTGTGGGTCCTGGGCTACAAGAAATCAGGCACTGGGAAGTCCTCACCTGCAATTCCTCATGTTCCATTTTCAAGACCTTGAGAGTTGCTGATACCAATTCAATTATTGTCCAGTAAGGATTTCATTTTTCTGAGGTGGAAGCTCTGCTTGGTGTTGCTGACATAGCCACCCATCATTTCCAAGACACACATCAGGATTGAACTGACACTCAGAGGGTGCCAGCCACAATTTACTTGTATAATTCTGTCATCATCCGTAGCTTTATTTTTTCTTCTGTCCTTGAGGATGTAGGTATGTCAAATGCTATTCTATCTTTAGCAAAGTTTCCCCTAACGAAAGGAGAAAGGACTACCTATATTTGGATGAATTTATTCTAAAAATATGTTCTCATGTCAGGACATAATTGGGAGATGGTTGCTTAGATGGAATATCATTTGGAACTAGAATCTCAGCTTACAGAGTCCTAATTATCCCACAGCATATCATCATGGGGCACAACAGCAGTTTGAGGGGTACCCTCATAGACAGCTCTGCAGTCCTGACCTTGGCATTCAGTTCTTGGGGACCCAGGAGGCTGAGCTACTCGGCTCCCTGAAGGTGTGTGGTTGCTACACTGGGACCCTCTTTCTGCAGGAACATTTTCATTTTCTTTAGAAATTCAGGGTTTAATATACAGCACTTAAAAATGCCACTTCCTTTCTAGTTAATTCTGTGGGACTCAAGGTAAATAAAGCTACTCTGCAAACTCAATGCTTTCTTCCGCAGGCCTCGACTTCCCTGCACAGGTGTGGTGACACCTCGTGTGGTTCTCTTCAAATGGGCAGTTTCATCCCAGCCCCACACATTTATGTTATTGCCCCCGCTCCCCCCTCATCAATCAGCCACGGCCCTGGAGAGGCTGCATTCATCTGCACGCTTCTCTGGGGGCATAGCCACTGCCTGGGAAGGAATTAGTTTTAGTTTAAGCCTTGTGAAATGCACTCCAAGCACAGGAGCCCTTCGTGTCCCCACATGGGAGGTGCAGGTGCCCTTGATGAGCTGCATCCATTAGTGTCCAATCAGAACAAACAGCCACAGAGACCTCGCCAACAAATGGGCACACAGCCATTATTCACATCAGTGTAAACAACCCTGAACCCGGGAAAAAGAGTCACCCAGCTGTTGGTAAATCTTGGCAGCACTGGACACCTAAATGCATTTAGGGAATGCCTTGGTGGCTGAAGGAGAGTTAGTAACCTCTCTAGGGCCACAGGAGCACAGGGAAGAGGTGGGGTTGCCAACTGTGAAGCTCAGAAGAGGAGCCTCCACAAGGCTGGTACCCAGGCCTTGAGAGGTGCCCTGAAGGTTATCCTGGGAGTCAGTGCTGAAGGAAGCAAGAGCCTCGGGCTGCATCCTGCACTCTCTGTGCACGTGTGTGTGAGGTGCTTAGAGGAGCTGCACCCAGGAAGGAGTGCCTTTTCCACCCTCTTGCCTCCCAGTCTTCTCATACTGCATCCACACAGGTCACAGCTCAGGTCACAGCTGCTCAGGTCACAGCCCCAGCACTAGCTGGTCAAGGAACAACAGTAAAGGGCCAATCAGTTCCCCCTGGGCTGCTCAGCATCCATGTGCACACATCTTCCATTTAAATCCCTGCTCAGCAACCGCAAGATTCTGCCTTAGAAAATGCACCTGTGTTTCACATACATGAAGACAGTCTCACAACTCTCTGGTCCCCAGCCCAGTAGTACTGGGGAGGGAGAATAAGTTGCCAAGAGACCAAGGAAAATACAGGGAAATGGCTTGTGAGGCCTACAGATTTACTGAGAAGTGCCTACAGGGAAGGTCCAGGGGGACAGGCGGACAGCTCTTCCGTCCTCAAGGCACTCCACCAAGCACCTCCTCTCCCTCATGGTGTTTCCCGTGGCAGCTGGCGGTGCCCTCTGTTCTGCCCCAGTCCCCACTAAAGGATTTATGTCAGGCTGCCGAGGTAGTGACTTCATCAGCGTGAGCTTGCCGAGCTTGCCTGTGGGACCAGCAACTGCCCTGGCATGTGTGGAAGCAGATTTCTACAGATGACGTTGGCTTGCCCCAGTCCCCATGTGAAGGAAGCCTGTGTCCTCCACGCTGGCATGCATTGAGACTGCCCTCCCAGCCTGGCTCTCAGTGCCCTCCACTTGGCTGGGTCTAGAGGGATAGAGAAGGGGCACTCAGGACCATGCGTTTTACTGCCGCCTTTTCTTCAAGGACGATACGCCCACGGATGGTGGAATCAACACCCGGAAGCCACGCATTACTTCCCAGTGGTGCTGACTACTGTGCTCGCTTGGTTGCAATCGTGCACGAGCACTTGCTTTACTTACATAAACTGTAGGGGAAGAGGAGGAGGGAAATCAGCTCACAGGCACAGGTGGACACATGCAGCAAAGGGGTCACATGGCTGCTCAACCCCATGCCAAGCCTGCAGCACCTGCCACCAGTCTCTACCCTCCCTGGTGCCCTGCACTCAGGGCAGCTCAGTCACTCTGGTAGAGCAGGGTGACCTATCTAGACCTGTATGTTTGAAGTGCCCAAGCCTTTTCTTCAAGGTGACGTGTCTTCCCCTTTGGGACACTGTGCTTCTCCCTGTCTGCTTGCTGTGGGAAGTAAGAGCAGGGACACGGATCCCAGGAGTCCACTGGCCGTGAACATGTCCCCCTTGTTGCCAAGCAGTGCCCCAAGGCCTCTGGGCAACACGGAGCCCCATGAGGTTAAAATGGCCCCGTCTTAACCTTTACTTAGCAGAATCGTCCTCCCTTGGGGACCCTGTCGTTCGGTCCTGTGCCAACTTGACTGGGGTGGGGTGCCACACACATGCTCAGCATTGCTTGGTGTGCCCATGAGGTGGCTTTGGGAGAGATAATATCTGAACTGGTAGACTGTGTCCAGCAGATGCCCTCCCGTGGCTCACTGAGGGCCTGTGTGGAGCAGAGCAGCCAGCAGGGGAGGGCCTGCCGCTGACCAGCCGCCCACTAGGCTTTCTCAGGCCCCAGGCTTCCCAGGCACTGGCTCGTCTTGGCTGACATGAGCAAGAGGCTGACCTTTGGCCCGGAATGTGCATCATCGGCTCTTCTGGGTCTAGGCCTTGGAACTGAGATGAGAACCGACTGCTGGGTCGCCTGGGCCCGTGGCTTCCTGACTGCAGACCCAGGGCTGGCAGGCCTCTGCCGGTCAGCAGGTGGGCCAACTGCCCACAGCAAATCAACCTCTCCCTCTCCACACACACACACACACACACACACACACACATGCAGTCACACACATGCACACACACCCACTCACATGTGTGCACACACATACACTCACATGTACTCACACGTGCACACTCACACAGGCATCCACTCATATGCTCACACACATGTACACACCCTCTCTCACACGTGCATGTGTGCATGCTCATGTGCACACACACACGCACACACACACACACACACACACATTCAGCTCTGTTTCCTGAGAACCTTGGCTGATGCAGGCTCTAAATCCCAGCATGGGGATTAGAGGAGGTGAGTGAAGCATTTATCTCAGGCACAAAATTTATAGGGCACCAACAAACTAATCAAGATATATAACACTTGAATATAATATTTAAAATATCAAAATCAATGTGAAAGGTCCATTTTGAAAAAAATCAATATTTTAAATAAAGGGAATACCTAAGACAAAAAAAGGCACATTAGAGCCATAGGTAAAAGGAAAAATATGTGCCCTTGAATAGGTTTATATATCCTTTATGTTGTTACTTTGTTTTACAACATTACAGTAGTTGAAAGAAATTGAGAAATTGAATTAAATTGTATTAAAATTTATATCATAAAGCTTTTACATTTATTTATGCCAAATGCAGAATTTATGGCAATGTTATTTTCCTAGTTTTAATGGAAGCAAACTCAACAACACTTCACAAATTAAGTTATTTCCTTACCTCCCTTTCAACAGGAAGAACTGGCAGTTCTGGCAACTTTGCTTCTCCAGTGGCAGCGTATACAAAGTTCAGCCACCTTGACTTGGCTCGTCCTCCTTCATTTACACTTTTGTTCATTAGATAGTTTTGAATCCTGATTTTAAAAGGTATTGCGTTGAAATACTACCTTGATGACAGATTTTTATGCCCTTGAAACTTCACACTTGAAGCCAGCACCTCACTTTCCCCACACGAACCTGGCCCTGCTCAGAGACCTGATTTAGTGAGACTTAAGGCAGGAGGGACGAGGGAATGTTCTGCAGGCAGGTCCCTTGGTGCACAGTGAGGGGAGGTGCAGTAGGACCATCCCAAGCCCCACCCCTTTGGTTTCCAGATCTTTCTATGCACCTTTGGGGGAGTTGGCACCCAACAGGTTTCACTCATTTAAAGGCCCTGCTACTTCTTGTGAAGTGTGACTCAGAATTTTAGGATATTATTTATACTTCTTCCTGGAACCCCAAATAAGAATTCAGCTTCTTAAAATGGCCCACTTTATCTGGCCATCTACTTCTTGAGCCTGGTCCTATGTCGTCACTGAGGATTCGTGTGCCTGTGGCCATCGCTTACTGTGTTTGGCTGTGAGAGTTGGTGCTTTCCTACGAGCCACTCTCAGGAGACATCACCATGGAGAACTGCACGTGCCACACACTCAGGTGACTCTGCAGCCGGAAGCATTGTAGGTGAGGAAGGAAACCCCTGTGCAGAGTGTGCATCTTTCCAGGGAGGATCTTCCATGGTGGAAAGCGTTTCTTAGAACCAACTGGGACAGGCTATTGGATGTTCCCCTCAAGGAACGCTGGTCTGTCAGGCACAGAGCATCACAGTATAGGACTTCACAGTGGCAGAGGCTGAGAGAATTCCATGCCCCTGCACCACCTCACACCACCTCACACCAGCATCCTGTGTTTTGCTTAGGAAAGTGAGCAACTGGCAGGTCATCTTGCTGCACTGCTGACATCCCCCTCTGCAGAGGGGCTCTGGTGGGTGCTCACGGGTTGCCAAACACCTCCACGGCCTGAGCCTAACTCGGAGGGTCCTTTTTGTGGCTGTGTCCCAGTCTTTCAACCCTGTTCCTTCCCAGTCCCCGACCATCCAGCCAACTCAATGACCATGGCAGGAAATCAGCATAGAGCACTCATCCCCTGACCTCTCCAGTCTAGAGTGGACGACAGCCGCACTGCTCAGCTCTGGCTCTGGTTAGCTTTCCTTCACTCTTTGTCACTGGATCTGCTGGTTCATGAGACTCACAGGGAAGCAGTTTACCCATAAATAGACAAAAACATCATCTCACGGGGTAGCCACAACGGGCACCATTTCACCTAGACAGGAATCAACGCACTCATCATCATCCTGACTGGTTTATTCTAGACATAAATGGTTTAAAATGCCAGTTACCTAGTCGTTAGCATTTAATGAGTTCCTTGAATTGCATGCCTCTTTTCAGGAAGCGATGACATTGTACAGCCTAAGATGCCGGTGACACAGAAACGAATAAGTAACGTAACAAAACATAAAGAATTAATATGTTAAACATACATAATTAATGCAGAAAGACTTTGGAAAAGAAAATGTATAAGCAAGGCAATGTTGAATCAAAAGGTTTTTTACTGAATTATTGAGTGGGATTTGGTGGAGAAAATAGTAGGAGACTAGTCCCCATTGCCCTGTGGTGGCAGGGAAGATGGACAGCAGGGAGCAGGTGAGCAGGGGAGGCCCATGATTTAAGCTATTCCCTGTCTGAACTCACAGAACAGGCAGGTAGCCCTCTTCCTCGTACACCAGGCCCCAGAAGCCAAGAACTGGGAAGCATGTGCAGAGTGAGGGGTGAAGAAATAGAAAGAAAGAGAGAGAGGCAGAGAAATACAGGGAAGAAAGAGGAGGAAGAGGGAAGGAAGGAAGGAAGGAGGGAGGGGGTGGGGCATGTTCATTACTCTTCTAAGGTGGCCAAGACAAAGTCCCACAGCCTGAGTGCTTAAACAATATAAATTCATTGTCTCACAGTCTGGAGGCCAGAAGTGTAAAATCCAGGTGCCAGCAGGGTTGATTCCTTCTGTGAACTGCAGGGAGAAATCGACCCCATCTTTTCTGTTCACTTCTGGAAGTTTGCTATCAACCTGTGGCGTTCTTTGGGACGGGCGGCTTAGCTCTGATCTCCCTGTGATTCTCCTGAAGTGTGTACAACTCTGCTCTAATCTTCCCTTTCTAAGGACAGAGTCCTATTGCATTAGGGCTCGCCTCAGTGACCTGATCTTAACTAGATTATCTGTAAAGACCCTATTTCCAGATACAGTCCTGCTCACAGGCACTGAGGGTTGGACCTTGCGTGTCTTTTTGAGGGGCACCAGCCTGCTCGGGATCGCGGGTCTGCCTTCCCTCTGCTGGAGGATGTGCAGTCCTTGAGAACATAAATGTACATAAAATGAAATTTTAAATGTGGTGCTGTTGCTTGAGTCATTATCAAACTCATTTGCTGGAGCAATTATTTTTCTGCATTTTGAAATGTTGCTTGAAGCATTTGGCCTGAGGTATTTGTGGCTTCTCTTGTCCCTCCCCCACCTTCCTGTGGAGAGATTGACATGATGTCCAATGAGCTCAAGGTCATGTGCTCTTTGCTTATGGTGCTTCAGCATTTCTACTCCCTGTTTCATGACATTTAACCTTCCCAGCAAAATGAGAGACATCTCCCTCACTTTGATCATTTGACTTATTATAACTTTGGAAGTATCAACAATATGAAAGACCCATTTTGTGAATATTCAATTACATTTTTTAGTAATCTTCCTATTTAAGATCAGTTTTAGATTTATAGGAAAAGTACAAACATAAAGTTTCCACGTACCTTATCACAGTTTCTCCTATTATTTGTATCCATGTAGGTATGGTATCTTTGTTGCAATAAGTGAACCACTAATTATGTGGTATTATTAGCTACAATTCATGCTTCATTTGATTTTTCTTAGTTTTTACCTAGTATCCTTTTTCTGTCCCAGTATCCATCCAGTATTTCATGGTATATCTAGTTGTCCTGTGCCTAGGCCACTCTTATCTGTGGTAACTAGTTGGACGTTCCTCATCTTGGATGACCTTGGCAGGAGCACTGGTCAGGTAAGCTCTAGAGTGTCTCTCAAATGCCTTGTGTGATGTTCTGGTGGCTGGTCTGGGGACATAGATGTCTGATAGGAAGACCACAGAGGGGACGTGCCTTTTCCCTCCATCATACCGAGGGCAATGCTCTCGACACTGCAGCCGCTGACCTTGACCACCTGGCAGAGGGGTTTGTGGAATCCTCTGCGTGAGGGTCCTCCTTCTTCCCCATGCAGCACTGTCTGGAAGAAAGTCGCTTTGAAGAACCTCCATCTACGGAGGAGAATTTCGATGCCCCTCATCCAGTGCAGTCCGTCTGTGAAAAACAACCTGGAACTCTGCTCAGGAGACTTGTTTCTTCTGTGTTCCCTATTTATTTCTTCATTTAGATTCATACAGACTCCTGGCTATTTTCTTCATACGTCAATACTGCTAAATGTATTTTGCTGCTCAAATTATTCTGGCTTTGGACCTTGGGAATTCTTTTGATTGGAAGCTATTGGACATACCTCCATGAGTTAATCCTTTCAAACTCCTATAGAAAATTATAGACACAGTGACATATAAACAATAAATTTGCTTCTTGCAGTTCTAGAGGGCTGGGAAGCCCAAGTTCAGGTGCCAGCAGGGTCAGGCTCTGGAGGTGGCCCCTCCCAGGGTGCAGATGCCTTCTCACATCCTCACACAGCCGAGAGGGCAAGAGAGCACTCTGGGGATCCCTGGTCACTGATGTCACCATGAGGGCTCCACTTTCCTTACCTAGGCACCCCTCCCACTACCATCACTGTGGGGGTTAGGACTTCAACACATGAACTTTAGCAGGACACAATCTCTAGCACCCTGCCAAGTGCATCTGAGTGTGTGTGTGTCGCTCCCTGACTGCTGCACTAGAAGGTGCTCCAGACTCACTGTGTCTGCCCTCTGCCTAGTCATAGACTCAGCCGCAGAAGCCCTTATTTTGTTTATTGGAGGATGGTCCTAGCAAGCTAGATCTGGGTGCCTGGTGTGCTCTTTGTTATGAGGGTGTCTTTCCAGGTTCTCTCAGTTGACAGATAAGGAAAATATATGTGTGTATACCAGCCGTGCACATACACATATCTAACATTTCTGCATGTAGCCATGCATTCTATATTAAGTTAAATATGAGTTTATGTTGATGTCATCGTCTTTAATCCATTATTACATGGAACATTCTAGCCTCTTCCTCTTGCTTGCCTGGCTGCTTTTCTTCCAAAGGTGAGGAAATGGCTCCCATCATGCCCAATCCATTTACAAGACTGTTGACCCTGTTAGACATGTGTAATAGCGTCACATTGCTAGCCCATATCCTATGAGTAACAACCTTGTCACCAGGAGCACAGTGCCTAAGTAGTTTCTCTTGCCCTTAGTCTTACAAATTCCCCTCTGCTTCAAAGTTACTTAGGACAGCACCTTACCCCCACCCTCTTCAGTGAGGTCATTTTAGATATGTGCAAAGCAGTTATCCAAAGCCCTATATGGTTTTTAAAGCTTCCATGCAGTAAGGTCATGCTTTGTGCTGAAAACGTCTGTGGGTTTTGGCAGATGTATCACATCGTGGATCACTATTACAATAGCATGGACAGCAGGTTTCCTGCCCTCAAAATTCCCCATTCTGACCATTTCCTCCTCTCTTCCCTCCAAGCCTCTGAGAATCTTTGATCTTTCTCCCATCCTGCAGTTCTGCCCCTTCCAGAGCATCATGTGAGCAGAACCAGCCTTTCCAGACAGGCTTTTGTTCACAAAGCAATATGCCGTTATGATTCATCTGTTTTTTTCTTGGCCTGACAGCTCATTTCTTTTTATCATTGATTACTACTTCACTGTATGGATGTACCACAATTTATTTACCCATTCGTCTGTCGAACAGCACAGTTATTGCTACCTGTTTTGAGCAATTTTAAAAGAAGCTGTTATAAATATTCATATTCAGGTTTTGGCATGGACATACATTTTCAAATGACTTGGGTAAATACCTAGGCATATGACTGCTAGGTTTATGGTAAGGCTACATTGACTTTATAAGAAACTGCCAAACTGGTTTTCAAAGTGGCTCTATCAAAAAAAATCTCATTTATTTCCAAACACTTTGTACCAGGAAGTTTAAAATATGGAAAAGCACAGCAGCTCCCCATTTTGCATTCTCACTACAAGTGAATGAAGTCCTATTGTCCCACATTGATGTCAGTTATTAGTGTTACAAGACGTTGGGGTTTTAGCCATTCTGATGGGCATGTGGTGACATCATTGACTTTAAATGTAATGTTTTTCTTTGAAATGGAATGATGGGTTGATTCCTTCTGAGGTCAAAACTCCCCCATTGGTGTACCTCAGCACACCATCTGTGCCAACGCCCTAGGATATTTGGATACCGTTTGTTTCCAGGTTCACATGCTGGTTAGTTGGTCCCCAATATAAGGTTACTGAGAGGTGGTGAGGCTTCAAGAAGTGGGACCTGAGGGAAGGTGATTCGGTCATGGGCACCATCCTTGAAAGGGTTCATATCCTCTTGGGGTTGGGTTGGGTCTCGTGGGACTGTTCTAGTTCCCCAGGAATGGACTGTTACCATAAAGGAAGCTCAGCTCTCCTTGCTGCCTGTCTTCCTCCCATCATTATGTGATTCTTCTACACATATCTGCTTCTCTGCCATGCTGTGATGCAGCCAGGAGGCCCCTCCAGACTACAGCCATGCTAATCGGACAACTATCCCTTCAGACTCATGAACCAAACATGAAAGAGAAAAGTAACAGACCAGTAGTGCAGGGAATGGACAGGATCCCTTAGTCCCTCCTCTGAATATGTCAGAACCTTTGGATGCTCTGTGATCTATCTTACAATGTGGCTTGCTACCTAGCAGTGCCCAGGTACAGGCAGAAGGTCTGCTCCCCCAGGCAGTCGGTGTATCAGAACAGAGCCGTTTTCCAAATCTTTATGCTCTGAAGGTGCTGAGTTCCACCCCTTCCACTAATTCTGCTTGACACCGAGTAGTCCTTTTCTGAAATCAAACCTTTCTTGTAACATCTTGTCCAGAAGAATGAGCTCATGCCAGTGCAGCAGCCATACCCACCATGGCCAGGCAGAGCTCAGCAAGTGCTCTCTGCCTTTAAATTACCCGAGATCACACTGTGGCCACTTTTCTCACCATTATGTAACATAGATGAGCACGTTTCCAGGCTCCTATATCAGCTGTCTCATTGCTTGCTACCCAGTCCCACAGCCAATGCCCTGTAATTTCTCTGTTTGTTAGGGCAAGACCCCAACCCTGCTAGTATTTCCATAGTAGTAAAATTGTGCTGTGGTGAAGATGCACAAGAAGCTTTCCTTCATTCTCTGATTTTCAGTAGAACATCAGTTCCTCATGGATCTGTGAGTTGCTGGGACAGTGTGTCTCAGGCTGTGGTCAGAATCCACTCTGCTCCAGTCCCCACCACTTAGTGACAAGCATTAGCAATTTTGCTTGGTTTGTCATATTTCAAGTCTCTAACAGCATTTTGCTCTGGTTTTACAGGATAATGCACATTGTGTGCAGCAAAGGAGATGCCATAGTCTTGCCATTGGTTGAACTGAACTTGAACCTGGACTGGTGTCCCTTGTTACCTCCAGTGTGGGGTTGGAATACAGGCTGGCATGGAGTTTTCTCTAATTTTGATTTTGGTGACTTTTATTTAAGTCATGTCTTCAGCATCCAATGAGCTTTGCCGTGTGTTATCTCATTGCAGTCTGATGGCTTTACAGAGGACTTTGACCATTAGGCAAATGAAGGTGACCAACTGTGTCTGGAGGACTTGGTCATAGTTAAAAAGCTTGAAGGCAGGACAGGTTGCATTCGAGCCATCAAAGTTGGACATGATCTATGATCTCTATGATCTACCTATGATCTCTCTCCATTCCATGCATGTCTTTTTTCTGGAAGACAATTTGCAGAGGACTTCCCCTTGCTGAGGGACAGTGGGAGGATGGCAAGCAGTCTTAACTAACTGAACTGAGAGTATGTAGCACAAAGCAACCCGGCTTGAGCACCTGGATGTTAATAGGGACTCTTCTAGCTAGGAGAAAATGCTGCTTTGAATCTGCAGGGTGATGGCTACGTACTCCACCCTATAGTTCTGCATCCGCAAAACTGGGTCTGAAATATTTGTGGATAAGGTGAGGTATCATTTACCCACACAAGCACATGTTGAATGTTCGTCATCAGCAAAATATTCAAAGGCTTGGAGTGGTGCACATACCTGTAATCTCAGCAACTAAGGAAGTTAAAATAGGAAAATCCCAAATTCAAAGCTAGCCTCAGCAACTTAGTGAGGGCTTAAGCAACTTAGCAAGACCCTGTCTCAAAATAAAAAAAAAAAAAGGGGGTTGGGCGGAGCTGGGATTGTAGCTCAGCGGTAGAGCGCTTGCCTTGCATGCGTGAGGCCCTGGGTTCGATCCTCAGCACCACATACAAAGCAATAAAATAAAGACATTGTGTCCATCAACAACTAAAAAAAATTAAAAAAAAAAGGGGGGGTTGGGGATGTGGCTCAGTAGTTCAATCCCAGTATCAAAAAAACAGAAAGAAAGGGGAAAAAAACAGAAAGAAAGAAAGGAGATTTTCATGAGAACACAATTACTTAGGCTTCCAAATTAAATTATTTCAGCAAAGCTTTCGCATGGATTCTAAGCATGGAGAAATTATTTAGGGGCAGTTTCTATGGCAGAAAGTGGCCAGCGTGCTAATATAAAGATAATCACGGTATAGTTCAAGTTGTTCAAAATGTTATTCTTGGTGAAAAGTTGCTATCTTACTTGCTGAAGAGTTTGGAATCCAAGATAGGCTAATCTACTGGGAATTTTATATTTTAATCTTTAGAGAAATTTAAACCCAGCATATTTAAACTCAGCATATTTTTCCAGATCTAATTATATTGATTCATTAAGATCTAGATTGCTTGTTTAAATGTTTTATAATGGTTTATCATATAATTAGACCAAATTTGTACATCCTTTTCTCTAAGGAAGAGCAATTATGTTGCTAATAATTTGCTTTAATGATAAACACCCTGTGAGATGCTTTGGCTTCTGTGGGTTTTGGGAAAGCCCTGAACATCTTACTTTCTCTGTAGTTTTCATTTTTCTGGAGGGAGGGAGAGTACTGAGGATTGAACTCAGGGGCACTCGACCACTGAGCCACATCCCCAGCCCTATTTTGTTTTTCATTTAGAGACAGGATCTCACTGAGTTGCTTAGTGCCTCGCCGTTGCTGAGGCTGGCTTTGAACTTGCACTCCTTCTGTCTCAGCCTCCCTAAGTGCTGTGATTACAGGCGTGCGTCACCGTGCCGGGCTCTCTGTATTTTTCAACAGAAGTGTTGGATGAATGCTGCTTTCCCCACATTTTGAGATGCAGTGGGACTGGGGAGACTAAGGAGCCTGAACTTGAGACCAGATCCAGCTGCTGCGCTAAAGCAGACACCAAAGGAGTGACCATGTCACAAGCCACGGAGGATCCCAGTCTGGCCACGTGATCAGCACAGGATTTAATGAGCATTTACCAGTGATGAGGGGAATCCTGATACCATGGGGGTCAACCTTGGCCAGAAGCATCGCAGGACTCAGGGTCAGAGACTGAGAATGAGCAGTGGTTCTGTGGCCTCACCAGCGGCGTGGCTGACCTATTGTCATGCAGGGGCACAGAAGGCTCTGGCCACCAAGCAGACTTTAAAAGCAGGACTTTCATGCCTGGGGGATTTCAGCAATGAAAGCCTAGTCCCAGAGCCTAGGTTGTAAAGATTGGGGTCCATGGTGTTCAGTAAATCAGACCTGGCGGAGCTGGTGTGAGATCTTGTTGGGAGAGACTACAATAAAGAAGGGCAAGTACTGATGCGGGGAGAAGGCTCCGACCCCAGGACCGCTCCTGCCTCTCGGCTCTGCCAGGAACCGGTCTTCTAGAGAGATAAAGGGGCAGGACGGGCACGGGTGGCCTGAGAGTAAGAGGTCAGGGAGTGGCTTCCTGGGGTTCGCTGATCCTGCGGCAGGGCCTTTAGAAGGGCCTGTGTGTGGTTCACACTGCGGGTGGGAGGTCAGAGACGGGGAGAAGCAGAGCAGTTTGGTCCATCCAGCATTTTGTTCAGATTGGTCATCCTGTGCAAACAGTTTGGCTCATCATTTTAAAGGTGAAAAATAGGAATATGGAGGGCCTCTCTTCATAGGCGAATCAAGGGGCATCCAGGAATCTTCCCAAAGTCATATGGGGAAAAAAGAGTGGAACAAACAACCAACAAAAAACTGGCTGACCTCTTCCACCACCACTACTGTCCAGGATCACAGGGCTCAGGGAAAATGCAGCATTGCCAGAGAGAGAAGGACTTTACAACCCTCCTGCTGGTCCAGGCTGCGTCCTCGCCTGCAGGACTTACACCTTCTACATCAAGACAGGACAGCATCTAGAAACTGGAGTGGGTGCTCTGCTCCTAGCTGCGGGAAGTAGGGCAGGCCTAGCCTAAAGAATGAGCAAGAATCTGTGCTTCAGGCCCCAGCACAACGGGCACTGAGTTCCCTCACCATGCTGCACACACTGCAGAGCTTTTTGTACACCTCCTTTAAAAAATTATTCTTTTTAGTTATACATGGCAGTAGAATGTATTTTGACATATCATACATACATGGAGTACAACTTCCCATTCTTGTGGTTGTACATGATGTGGAGTTTCACTGGTCATGTGTTCATACATGAACACAGGAAAGTCATGCCCAAGTCATTCTACTGTCTTTTTCTTTCCCATCCCCTTTCACTTCCCTTCCTTCCCCTTTGTCTGATCCAAGGAACTTCTTCATCACCTGCACCTCAGGTGATTCTTCCCTCTTCCCCCCTTATTGTGTGTTAGCATCCACATATCAGAGAGAACATCTGGCCTTTGGTTATTTGGGATTAACTTAGCTTCACTTAGCACCATAGTCCCCAGTTCCATCCATTTACCAGCAAATGCCATTCTTAATGGCTGAGTAATATTCCATTGAGTGTGTGATATATTATCACATTTTCTTTATCCATTCCTCTGCTGAAGGGCATCTAGGTTGGTTCCATAGTTTAGCCATTGTGAATTGAGCTGCTATAAACATTGGTATGGTATAGTATACTGACGTTAAGTCCTTTGGGTATATGCTGAGGAGTGGGATAGCTGGGTCAAATGGTTTCTCCATTGCAAGTTTTCTGAGGAATTTCCATACTGCTTTCCAGAGTGGTTGAACCAATTTGCAGTTCCACCAGCAATGTATGAGAGCACCTTTTCCCCCGCATGCTCCCCAACATTTATTGTTACTTGTATTCTTGATAATTGCTGAGATGAAATCTCACTGTAATTTTAATTCACATTTCTCTAATTGCTAGAAATGTTGAACAGTTTTTCATGTATTTGTTGACCAATTATATTTCTTATTCTCTGAAGTGCCTGTTCAGTTCCTTTTCTCATTTATTGATTGTGTTATTTGTTGCTGTTTTTGTTGTTGCTTTGTGTTAAATTTTTGAGTTCTTTGTTTATCTTGGAGATTAATGCTCTGAGGTGCAGGTGATGAAGATTTTCTCCCATTCTGTAGACTCTCTCTTCATGTCCTTCATTGTTTCATTTGCTGTAAAGAAACTTTTTAGTTTGAATCCATTCCATTCATTGATTATTGATTTTACTTCTTGTGCTTTAGGAGTCTTGTTGAGGAATTTGATTCTAAGCCAACAGGATGGAGATTTGGGCCTACATTTTCTTCTAGTATGTGCAGGGTCTCTGGTCTAATGCCTAGGTCCTTGATCTAGTCTGAGTTAAGTTTTGTGCAGGGTGAGAGGAGTTTAATTTTATTTTGTTACATATGGATTTCTAGTTTTCTCAGCACCATTTGTTGAAGAGACTATCTTTTCTCCAATGGATGTTTTTTGGCAACTTTGTCTACTATGAAATAACTGTATTTATGTGGGTTTGTCTCTGTGTCTTCTATTCTATACCACGGGTCTACATGTCTATTTTGGTGCCAATAACATGCCTTTTTGTTACTACAGTTCTATAGAATAATTTCAGGTCTGGTATTATGATGTATCCTGCTTGATCTTTCTCACTGAGCATTGGTTTGGCTATTCTGGGCCTCTTATTTTTACAATATAGATGCAAAAGTTCTTAATGAAATGTTGGCAAATTGCATGCAAAATCATATAAAAGAGATAATGCACTATGATCAAGTGCAGTTCATCCCAGTTTCATTCAACATGCAGAAATCAATAAATGTAATTCATCACATCAATAGAATTATAAACAATAATCACATGACTCTCTCAATAGATGCATAAAAAGCATGTGACAAAGTACAGCATCCATTCATGTTCAAAGCACTAGAGAGACTAGGGATGGTAGGAACATAGCTCAACATTGTAAAAGCAACCTATGCTAAACCCAAGGCCAACATCATTCTAATTGGAGAAAAATTGAAAGTATTCCCTCTAAAAACTGAAACAAGATAGGAATGCCCTCTTTCACCACTGCTATTCAACATAGTTTTTGAGAATCTCTCTAGAGCAATTAGAAGAGAAATTAAAGAGATATGAATAGAAAAAACTCAAACTATGCCTATGTCACAACATGATTCTATATTTGCAAGATCCAAAAAACTCTACCAGAAAACTTCTATAGCTCATAAATGAATTCAGCAAAGTAACATGATATAAAATTGACACCCATAAATCAGTTGTGTTCCTATACATCAGCGATGAATCAACTGAAAGAGAAATTAGGAAAACTATTCCATCCGCAATGGCCTAGAAATAAATTCAAATGCTCAGGAATCAATCTAACAAGAGAGGTGAAAGACCTCTACAATGAAAACTACAGAACTCTAAAGAAAGAAATTAAAAACGACCTTAAAAGATGGAAAGATCTTCCATGCTCTTAGATAGGCAGAATTAATATTGACAAAATGGCCATGCTATGAAAAATTCTATACAGATTTAATGCAATTCCTATTAAAGTTTCAATGACACTCTATAGAAATAGAAAAAGCAGCCATGAAATTCATTTGGAAAAATAAGAGACCCAGAACAGCCACCCACTTTTAATATTGCACAACCTAATCAAAATGTGAAAAATTGATAACAACTGAACTGCAAACACAAGTACTTCTCACTACTCAAATCAAAAATACTTCTGAATTATCAGAAAGAAGACAAAGTCCCGTTATTTACACAGGAAAAATTACAATGTGTCCCCAGCTTGAAAGAAATTTTCATAAATTTCTCCAATATCACTTAAATACATAAACTTAAATATCCACCAAATATTTGTGCATACTATAAAACAATTTTGAACAAATTTACATAGTTATTTAACATCTAATGACCTATTTGGGGAATTACTTGCAAAATACAGTATCAGATACAAATCTTATTTTTGCTTTACACTGAAAGAGGTGCTGCTGTCCCCAGGAATAGATGGTCCCCTTGTAAGGCAATTTGGTATGTGACTTTCCAACTTTTCAGTGGTGTGAAAACCATAAGCATTCAGGACAAACTGTACTCTGTATTTTGTATTTGATCTTCTCCTAGGCTAGTGCTATGTGGGATGGTCTCCTCTCAAGGTACAGGGCAGCACCTATGAGCCGCAGCTCCCATCAGCCAGCAGCATGGCGGGAGCAGCTGAACCTACAGCGGGCTGTGCTGCTTAGCTGGGTGTTCAGTGGGCTACATTATTAAATGCATTTCTAACTTATGACATTTTCAGCCTGAGATGGATTTCAAAGCCTGTTTGTCAGGATCTAAGTTGAGAAGCGTCTGTGTATCATAAAACAGTGTGTAAATACTGAACAATGAATGCAACTTGAGCCGATAAAAATAAGACAAGGCAAGGCAGCCGTGACCTCCTCCTGCCCGTTAATGAGTTCCTGACCGGGGCTCAGAACTGGGGAGGGGAGATGGTCACAGGTGTTAGGCAGTAGGTAGAAGGGGTGTGGATAAAATTGAGAGATTGCAGATCTTGAAAGTGTAGATAGCACAGGCGGACACACCTCAAAAACACTCTTGTGGTAAGAGTCTATGGTTCCTAGTGACATGGGCCAGTGCCTGAAATTGTGCACTTGAATGGGATCTTCTATTTATATCGCAGCTATCGTATTACTCCATGAACTAAATCCTTTAATTGATGTACTTAATCCTTCAATGGATTTTTCTAGGTGGGTGGTTACTTTTAATATTAAGCGCAGAGATGATCAGTCTTTTGGGTTAACATCTTTCTTTTCCTGGACATTTTTATAATTTTATTTCTACCTTTGATACTCTTTAGCATTGCTATACTGAAATTACATACAGATTTTTAAATTTTTCCCTGTTGAATCCATACTTTAGGTAAGCAGTCAGAAAAAAAAATCAAGCTGTGTCTTTTGCATTTCAGGGAAATTCTAAGTCGTGACCGTCTCCAACGTGGCCTGTCCACCCACCCTTCAGGTCCTACTCCTATGTTGGAACCTCTCAATTTAGCCTTAATCTCTTTTAGGGTCATTTTCATATTGGCTATCCCTTTATTTCTTAGTAAGTCAAGTTTAGTACTTGAATACTGTCTTAATGATTATTATCTAATCCCTTTTTCCAATATCTGTTATTTATCCTGTTGAAATTTCATTTTTATCCTTTGTAATTGGCTTCTTATGGCTTGGATATGAAGTGTCTCTTAAGCCCTCTGTGCTCATGCGGGAGTATTCAGAGGTGGAGTGATTGGACTGAGAGTGGTGATCTGATCAGCCTGTCCTATTTTAAGTGGACTGCCTAGGGTCAGGTGTGGCATGGCTGGAAGAGGAAGGTCACCAGGGGCTGGCCTGGAAGGTCCCTTCCCCTCTCTGCTTCTGGGCAGCCGTGAATGGAGCAGCGCTCCTCCCCCGTGTCCTTCCACCCAGCTGCTCTGCCTCACCTCTGGCCCAGAGCAATGGATCTGCCCATCCACAAGCAGTGAGCCCCAGACAAACTCTTCTTCCTCTGAGTCGTGATTGGTATTCCAGTCCCAGTGGTGCACAGCTGACTGGCACGTGGCTCGATCCTTTCCTGCGTCCTTCACGTCGGTCTTCAGGGCTTGCCGTCTTCACCACCATGGCTCTGCGGATGCCGTTCCTTCCTTGCACTTTCTTAGGAGGGACTTCTCCCTGCAGTGAGGGCAGACTTCCAGGACTGCACTGCTTTTCCTCACGTGCTGTGGAATCTTAGTTGCCAGGCTTACCTCAAGTAGCTCCTCATGGTCACGTATCAAACATTCTCCTCCCCTCGTTTGCACACGGAGACCCGTGTTACTTCTGTGGCCCACCAGATGCCCAGTCAGAATTACGTTCATATCAGTGTTTCAGCCCCGAATGCTACAGCGACCCCATATGGTGAGTGAGTCCAGCCGTGGACCCAGCTTTTGGGGGCTCTCTCTCTACACTGTCCAGCAGGAGTGCAGCTCCCATCTGATTCTGAGGTCTGCACCTTGGTTCTGCTGAACACTGTATCTTGGTCCCACTTCTACTTCACAGGGACTGTTATGGATTGGATCTGGAATGTCCTCCAAAGGCTCATATGTTGAAGGCTTGGTCCTCAATGCAGTAGGGTTCAGAGGTAGACTTGATTGGATCACGAGAACTCTGACCTCTTAAGTAGACTAACCCATCTATGGATTTCTAACTTGAGGGACTATTGGGAGGTGGTAGAAAGATGGGGTGGAGTCAATTGAAGGAAGTGGGTCCTTGAGGGTGTACCCTTGGGGACTATATCTTGTCTTTGGCCCCTTCCTGTTCTTCCGCCTCCCCTCGTTCTCCTTTTCTCCTCCTCCCCCTCCTCTTCCTCCTCCTGCTCCTCCTGCTCCTCCTCCTGCTCCTCCTGCCCCCACCAGAGCTCTTTATTCCTAGCATATTTCTCTTTGCAACTTGGTTTTCATGTTTACATAGGAGCTGGGAGCCAGCTGCATCTCTCATTCACCTAAAAAAACACTTTGGATGCCCAGAATGTTCCTACATTACGCACTTATGCTAACTCTTATTCTAAAGCACCTCGAGCTCATTAACAAAGGGCAGAGCAGTAATTTAAAATTAATAGATAGCACCATGGAAATTGGATTGTCTGAGTTATCGCTCGTGTGATTCATTATTCTCATGACTGGAATAAAAGCCTCTGCTGATCACGCCAGCTGTGTACATTCCCAGGCACATTATTATTAGTTACGCACTGTGAACAGCGCACCTTCTGAGTGACTCGGGGAAGTCCATCGGTAGTGCAGATCTTGGACTCCAAGGGCAGCCTTGCAGAGGCTGGATCTGGTACTCTGGGCCCGGTGGTGGGAGGAATACTTGTCTGGGACCCCTCATCAGTTTGTCTCTTCTCATAGGTGAGTTGCTCTGAGAAATGGGAATGGCATCCAGCTCCACAGTTAAGGTTTATTTTTAAGAGTAAGCTCTGCACTAAGCTAAGCAGAAAAGAGACTTAAAGCTGTGCTGCATTTGCTGCAGGAAACCATCACTCACAATACCACATGGCAAAGGAATCAGCTAGACAATTATTAATCACCTACTAGGTGCACAACACTGTGCTTTGAAAACCGAGATGAAGAAGTCTTGCTCCCAGTGCGGTCTGGTGGGGAATTGAGTGTGGGCGAGGACAGCCTTCTGGATGTTGACCACAGCTACTGATCATAAACCTGCACAGCCTCTGAGCCCAGACTGGCCTAGTCACTAAGCCTTAGCTTATACAGTTCCCTTCACCCACCCTGACGACCTCGGGACACTTCACCTGCTCTCGCCCTCCACAGGACTCCCAGGGTGTCAGCCTCCCAACAACCCGCCATAGCCCGACTGCCACAGTCCTCTCGTGGCGTGGTGTTCTTACCCCAGCATACTTCCAGTGCCACAGTGCTGGGAATCTGCCAGGACTGGAGAATGCAGGCTGCACAGACCACCTGGGCTCACAAGGGGGTGGGCCAGGCTGAGGAAGCCTGGGTGCAAAGGCCCCAAGGCAGCGAGGCTTGTGGCTGTGTTGCTTAGGGAAAGCCTGTAGGGCTTGGTGGCACTCAGGCAAGAGGTGGCTGGCTATGTGGTCAGGGCAAGCCAGCACGGACCTGGTGGCCAGCGCAGCATGGAGTCACCTCACGAGGTTTGCATTCTGAAGCTCTGTACAGACTATTGACGAATAAATAATAACTAAGT
The DNA here is from genome assembly GCA_004024805.1 of Geosciurus inauris. Lineage (NCBI taxonomy): Eukaryota > Metazoa > Chordata > Mammalia > Rodentia > Sciuridae > Geosciurus > Geosciurus inauris. The sequence continues at coordinate 114,797 of PVHX01000763.1, read as the reverse complement.
AATGCCGAGAACTGTTGCCAGGAGTCTTGGGGAAAGGCGATGGGGGATGAGGTTGAGGCAGTGCAGGAAGCGCCCTGGCAGGGGGCAGTGCTGGTCAGAACTGACTCTTAAGACCCGGGGTGCATTTTCTCTGGTTCAAATGGAGATGTTTTCTGTTCCACCGATTCTAGTTTCCATGGCAACATTCTGGCCTCTTCCCTTACAGAGCAGCAATAAATACCTGAGAAGGCCCTCTGGACCAGGTACCTCTTTGTAAGGAAAAAGCCTCCTGAGTGGAGTTGCGTGGTTTCTTCACCCCTTTTCTTCCTTGTGAGTGCAGGGAGAGAATTGTCAAAACTTAGGAAGCTAACAGCCAGGACCTGAGTTATAGGGTGCACTCCGCCCCTCCCCGGGTCTGGGTGTACAGGGACAAGGGCGTCCTTAGGCTTGGAGTCTACTGTTGGGGACTTGAGCTGCGCCCTCTGCATGTGGGCTGTTAGGTGAGCAGTGTCAGGCTGTTTCTTTAGAAGGGGATATGTGGATAGTCACCCACTGCAGGACTTTCCACCTTCCAGAGCTTCACATGAAGCTCATTGATGCTTAAGTTTTAATTTTCAATCTAGTCTCATAATGGCCTAGAGTCTTAGCATCAGTGAAGGAATGTTGGTGTGTTTAGCTGAACCTTGATGTGTTTTGCTGGGATAGTAGGCTACTTTTATTTATTTTAGCTTTTCACATTTTGTAATTATCAAATACATTCTGGGACCTCTGTAGATGCACTTTAGAAAATTAAATAAGGGGGCTGGGGTTATGGCGCAGTGGCAGCGTGCTCGCCTAGCACGCGGGAGGCACTGGGTTCGATCCTCAGCACCACATAAAAATAAAATAAAGCTATTGTGTCCACCTACAACTAAAAAATAAACACTAAAAAAAAGAAAATTAAATAAGGTGTGAGTTGTACACAGAGAGGGGCTGCACTATGCCAGAGGAATCCTAGAGTGGAGGGACTCATAGGGAGACTCTTTGAGAATTAAGGAGGACAGCTGGTCTGTGGGATTCAGGGTGCTTGGGAAAGGTTGACGGTTGGTCTTGGTGGTTCAGTGTAGCTGGGCCTGGGGAACAGGACTGGGAATGACCCCACATAAAGACCAGGATGGTGGCATTAGCTGTAGGCAGTACCACAAGCTCTCTCTGCAGGGCCGGCTTTTCAAGCAGTACCTAAGATCCTTAGGGTGCAGACATCAAATGAGTGGGCCCATCAGCAGGTCTGCAGGGACATCAGTGGTGGATGGTAGTCGTCAACTCATAGGCTGGGGATGGGACTCTGCAAAAGGATCACACTAACAGATGAGCAGAGGAGGAAGAGACCCCAGGGAGACTGGGAAGAACAGCCCAAAGGTGAGGGGAAACTGGAGAGTCACATGATGCCTTGAGAAGCAGCTCCTGCCCCCTCTGCACCCAGCCCAGAGCCCCCAGCTCCCCTGTGTGGGCCATATTAGTGGGCTCCCCATCTTTAGCTCTGGGTGGAGTCTGGCCAGTGGAGGCCTAGACAGGAGACAGGAGTGGGAGATAAAGTCTGTGGTTTCTTCCCCTGACTTTGTCCCCACTGAGCTGCAGGCTGGTTGCCACCGCAGGTCACAGCTCCTGTGAAGGTTGCCCCTGGGCTCTGGTTTTCACACTCATCCTTTGCTAGTCAAGGTCTAGGGTGGTCGCAGCGCCCCATGGTCCAGGGCCTGGTACCCCCCAGTCCATGTGGTTTCCCTTGGTCCTCCACATAGCTCTGCCTGAGGTCCTTTCATTAAACAAAGCTTGGAGCCTGAGCAATGGTGCAGGGGTCGGACCAGACAGGATCCAGGAGCTCAGTAAGGTGATGTCTGAAGCAAGCTCTGGCTGCAGCACCTTGATGGGGCTGCTGCAGGCGGGATGTGTCGATGGGCCCTGGGCTCCCACCATGGCCAAAGGGCTAGAGAGTCATGCCCTCCCTGCCTGGTGCTTGACACCTATGCCTGTCCAAGAAAGGGGCATCTTCTCATGTGTTTACAAGTGTAGCATTCCAGCCCTGGTAGTATTGTTTTTAACAGTGACTTAAATAGATGTCTTTTATTTCTTAAACTGTTAAATGTCACTATTTTCATATTGAATGAAAGTCCTCAGTGCTGGGCAGTTCTTTGGATGCCCTTGGAGGGCCTGACCACTACAAGAGTGGCTTCTGAACTCCTGTGCAGGAGCTGCCTTCTAGGGAGACCTGGAAGGAGGCCTGCCAGGGACACTGTAGCCCCTCCTCTCCATCCCAGTGGAATAAAGATCCAGAAACACATGGGGCAGCCCGACTCTGAGGTGGCTGCATGTTGGCTTGTGCCTGGGGTAGGGCAGAGCACCAGAAATGGCATCCTGGCACCTGCTCAGCCCTCCATAAGATCACAGATCTCACACACCCAGTCTTGTGTGGAGCTCGCTGTTCGCAAAAACAGGAAACTCAGTCTGCGTTTCGACCTGCCCCACCTAACAAACGTTCATAACGCGCTTCCCAAGGTGTCCTTCCAGTGAGTAGACACACTGATAGATTTGTTTAAAGAATAACCTTTCTCTACCAAAAGAAATTGTTTACAATAGCTGGATTTTATTAATGATGTAATTTGAACTGGAGAAATAAAGATTTTTTTCAGAAAACAATAAAACACTGAAAGATGGGGATTTATTCCATGTTCCAATCCTTATCACCCCATCACATCTTCCTGCTGCAATGGAGCTTTCTGGTCTTCTGGGCTGGCTGGGAATTTCAGGGAGACAGGACAGGGACATTAATGTCTGTGAGAGACACCCTCCTGAGTCCCCTTCGTACCAACAGCAAGGGAGACAGTGAAGATTTTTATCACCTGTGTGAACTTTTAAAGGTTATTTAAAATTAGCACAATTTTTCCCCGTAAAGTTCCAAGTTTTCTTTTCAAACATTTGATAATCAAATTAAGAAAAAAGAGAATTCAAGGGCCATCTTTACACCTCTTTCGTGGTTTTTTGCCACATGGTAAAAAATACAGATGAGCCTGAGGCCTAAGGAGGATCTTGTTGCCAAGCTGATGGCCCAGCGGGTAGCTGTGTACAGGGTCACGCGGCCGGCCCAGTGGTCTCAGTCCTGGGGACACTACTGCAGTTTATATGTGGTGTTGCTTCTGAATCTGTGGATGAATGGAGGCCAAAATAAAGACACCTCTCCCAGCTCTGGAAGTCTCTTCTACATTTTCACCATAGCAGCTTTGTGTTTGTGATTCTTCTTTAAACTACTAATGAGAAATATTGTTCAAAAAGACATCCCTTTTTCAAAAACAAAGAGACAGAGTTGCCAACTGGTTTGTGCTGGTTCTTTCCCGAGATGTACTTTTGGACTATGGATTCAGTCCTGCTCCTTGCTTACCCAGAAGTTCACCAGTGACCAAAGTCCAGAATGAACCATGACATGGCCTGGCTTCCCCAATCACATGTCACACTTGGTTCAATAGTCACCGTCCCAGGCTTTGGGCCTCCATGTGTCACAGGCAGACCTTCTCCTCCTTGAGGAGAGCCACCTGCTCCTGGAGCAGGAGAAGGAGCAGAGAGCAGAATGCTGCCTCTCCTCCACACAGATGGGCAGGCCCTCTGGAGAAGAGGGAGGGGAGTTTCCACTTCCAAAACATAGTAAGCCATGGTTTGTCACTTTCTAAAGAACAAATCTAGGGTGTAAGAAAGAAAAGGAAAAAAAAAAATGAGCATGTGCAAAATACTATGAAAGAGAGAAGCTTCTAGAGTATGCAATAGCAAGTTGTAAATCCCTGGGAACGAGCTCTTCCCAGGGAGCCCGCCTGGGCAGGGCATTTGGAGGAGTCTGGGCTCCCTTAGCCAGGCGGGGGTGGCAGTGGCAAAGGGTGGCCCAGAGCCATGCTGCAGGGGCTGGTGTATTCCTGAGGATGATGGACAGACCTGATCGAGGGGCTAGTGATCTTGAAGCTCAAGGATCTGGTCACCAGAGTGTGTAGGGATCAATGAGGCCTTGGTCTCAGGCCACCTCATGAGCCACTGCAGGAACCAGCCTCAGGTATGGGGCCCCACCTGGGGGAGGAGCTCCCTCCTGAGGCACAGGGAAGAAGCAGGAGGGCAGGCCCCCCTCCCAGAGCGGTATCTCTGCACACAGGAGGGGCGCTGCTGCTCACTGGAGGTGCGGGGTGGCAGCAGGAGGAGGGCAGGACACTGTGGAGAGAGCGCTGCTGGTGGGTGTGACAGCCACAGGTCGGCTCACAGTCCCACCACTGCATGCCTGCTCTTCTGCAAGCTCGCTGCTCTTTTGGACTTGGAGTCTTTGGGTCCCCATGGGGGCCGGAGGGAGCAGCAGGCAGCCCTGCAATGAGTCCAAAACCTTCCTTTCAGGAGTCGTCCCAGAGCTGGGGTGGCAGGTGACTGGGACGAGGGCTTCCGCAAGCATGGTCACCTGAGGTTGAAGCAGCAAGAGTGGGGCCTGGGCAATGAGCAGCGCACGGTGTGGACCAGCGTTCAGTGAGAGGAGAGACCGAGCTGGACAGGAGGAAGACGACGAGACGGGGGCCAAGGTGAGCCCCAGGGCTCCAGGGAGGCTGGGTGGCAGCACAGTGAACATCCAGAACCCGTTGGCCAGTCCCCAGTGCTGTGGGCTCCTTGAGTCCTGCTGAGGTCCCCTCCCTGGCTCCCCGTGTTAGAGGCTGGGACTCAGTGGAGTTGCAGCTGCTGGGAGCTCGACGCTGTGCCATTCAACTGCAGCATCGCTGGGCAGGGTCTTGGCTGGGTGGAGCCTGCCCCTGCCAAATGGACAGGAACAGCCATTCCAAGGCCAGCTCCTGACCTGTCCATTCAGTCTGTGGCCAGGTCCTTCCTGAGACAGGCAAAACTTTTGAAATGCTCCATGATTTCTTTGGATTTTTGTCCTGCATTGTAGCCGTGGGGCTGAGGGCGAGGGCCGTGGTGTGACATGGAGGGGATGTGAGATGGGAGGGAGGCAGCGAGCAGCCTGGAAGGGTTTGGAGGCAGAAGTCCCAGCGCTGCAGTTAACATGTGTGTGCTCTGTGGCAAGTGTCCCTGTCCTCACAGTGTGGTAGCAACACCTTGCAAAGCACATACAGGTACGCACAGGTATGTGTGGAAGGCTTGCTTGAAAGAACCCGTCCCACCGCTCTGGTCATGTGACTGGTCCAGCTATGATGACAAGGTACTGTCAACCAGGAAGATAAGGAGGGAGATTGGCTGTGGCTTCTGAGAACAACATTTTGGTGTACTAATTTCTTGTTGTTGCTCTAACAAATTAGTGCAAATTTAGTGGCATAAATTCAACCACTGTTTGTCTCCGGCTCTGGGGTTGGAAGTAGAGAGCCAGGCTCTGTACTTTGGAGCTTTCTCCTCTGCAGGTTCTGGGTGAGATCCACTTCCTTGCCTTGCCAGCTTCTAGAAGCTACCTGCACCCCTTGGCTAGGGCTGTGCACGTCTCCGCGATTGGCCACAGCATGGTGGCTCCCTCCCTGGCTCCAGCCCACTGCCTCCCTCCTGTGGGGACTCTGTGGTTACATTGAAGGTCTGCCTGGAAAACCTAGGGAACCTCCCTATTTTAGTCATCCTGTGACCCAAAGACCTGACAAGAACAACTTCAAAGGGGGAAAGTTTATTTTCACTCACAGTTTCAGAGGTCCAGTCCACACTCTGCCAACTTTATTGCTCTGAGCCCAAGATGAGGCCGAGCAGCATGGAGGGAGAGTTTGAGGGAAAACAGCTGAAGTCGTGACAGCCAGGAAGCAGAGAGGGCTCCACTCACCAGGGACAAAACATAAAATCCCAAAAGCACACACCCAGTGACCTACCTCCTCCATCCACACCCTACTTGCTTACAGTTACTGCTCAGTTACTCCATATCAGTGGATTAATCTGCCAGATAGTTTGCACCTGTCATAATCTAATTCTTCACTTTTAAAAATTCTTGCATAGTCTTACACATGAACTTGTGGGGGACACCTCATATCTGACCTCCCCTGAAGAGCCTTAACTGAGTCATATCTACAGAGTCTCTTTTATCACATAAGATAACAGCCACAGGTTCTAGAAGTTACAGTGTGACCTTCTCTGGGTGCTATTATTCAGTCTTCTGAAAGTGGAATAAGGATTTGAAAGCTGGAGCTCTTGCATCCATCTTGCCATCTTGAGGGAAGACAGTGTGACTTTTGCACTCTGGGAAGGACTGGGGAGGCAGAGCTCTTTAGGGAAGAGACCATGCCTGGTGACCTCACTTGAGATCTGGTTCAGGCCCTGACAGGAGCAAGTCTTCCATGGACTCTCAGTAACATAAATTGATAAGCTCCCTGTGTGTTCATGGAAGTTTGAACAGGGTCACCTGGAGTCTGCCACAGAGGATCAACTGGTGCCACAGGGTTGAGAGCTCAGGGAGAAGCTCAGCTGCTTCCTCTGAGGCTGAGAAGACAGGAGGTAGGGGCGGGAGGTGGTGTTTTCAGGTGAGGATGGGAGGCCATCCACAAAGGTGAGGAGCAGGTGTCCAGTGGAGGCTGCCAGGGCATAGGCCAGGGGATAGCGTGCAGAACTGCCATGTGGGGCGGGCAGCAGTGCACATAGCACAGGACCCGGGCACATCCTTCTCCAGGAATGCCTCCTGGTGGGCCAGGCCACTTCCCTCCAGCACCGGCTCTGAGCCTGTCCTGTGCTCACAGTAGCTGGGGGGCTGGGCTCTTCCCTGCCTGCACCTGCATGACTGCACAAACCCTGAACTTGCTCAGGGACTTGGCCTGCCTCACCCTCTTCCACTGTGCTCAGCAGACTGGCCGGCAGGGTGCAGAAAGCATGGGCCTCCCCTGACCAGGCTGGGCTCCCCTGGCAGACACAGCAACACATGGCCACAGGCAATGGGAGAGACCAAGTGGGGATCACGAGAACATTGACCACAGGGCTGAGCAGGGAGTCTGGGTGGCCTGGTCTGTGAAAGCCAGAACTCTGTGGCTGGGCCTGTGGGCCCTAGCTTCACGCTGATGTTGATTTTCCTCTGCAAATACATAGGGACGTCAGTGATGCTAGCTTAGCAGACCAGGGTGCTAAACAAAGAAGGCCAGGCTCAAGTGAGCACACCATTGCGATGGCCCAGTGGTCACTGGCACCGCAGGGGCCCTCCTGTGTATCCCGGGACTCAGCCCAGTCCTGGAGATCATGCTTTGTTATGATTGTGGCAAAGACCCCAGGCTGCATGCACCCCAGAGGAGCGTCTGGGAGCTGGGGGCAGGCATGGCTTCAGTCTGCAGTGACAGCCTGGGAGGAGACAGGTCCCATCTGGGCCTCCTAATCCTCAGGAATTACATTTTCCTGAGAATACCAGGGCAGCCAGCAGAGGACAGGAAGGTGAGGGCACCCACACAGTGGCCGGGACGTGTTGTGCGGGACAGCCAGGCAGCTGCCTGAGGCTCTTCTTTCCTCTGCTTGCAAAGGCCATTGACATAATTAACTAACACCATGTCAATAAATCTCTGCTCCCGCTGCACCCCCCACTACAGCAAGGAGAGGGGGCGGGGTGGCATGTGCCACGGCTGCTGGCAGGGTAATAAATGACATCATGGATCTAAACCCAACTGTACCACCTCTGGGAAGAAGCAATCACACAGACAGGCAGTAAATAAAAACCAAGCAGGGAAAAGTGAGAGCCACCCGCGCAGGCTCTTGACGCACAGAAATTAATAAGACAAATAAAGGCACCTGAATAATACTCAGTCCTTTCACCCCTGGAGCAATTTAGGATTTTACAATTCTTGTGTGTGCATGGATGCTGTATGTGTTCATGCGTGTGCATGGGTTGTGTGCATGTGTGTGACATGGGGTGTGTGTGCGTGCTCCTACATTCCTTGGCTTGTGTGGCCATTGGTTTTCATGTTTATTTTTTATGGCCTGTAGAGGGATATAACATGCTAGCTACTGCGGGCATCCTCCACTGAAGACAAGGTGGAATATGTTTTGTGTGATGTGGGTTTTAAACTGGAGAGAAAAGGGGAGATTACATGTCAAATTAACACCGAGACAAAAGCTGCTGGAGACCATAGGTGTGGGTGGACTGGAGTCCCCCTGGGGCTCTCCTCCTGGGTGCAGAGTGACTTCTCCTGTGTCCTCACGTGGCCTTGCCTCTGTGTGTGTGTCTGTGTCCTGATCTCCAGTCCTTACAAGGATGCCAGCCCTACTGGACGGGCCCAAGCACAGGGCTTCATTCAGTCAATTGCATCTTCACAATGGTCACCTCCTGAAGACACAAGAACTTGGGGAGACGCAACTCACCCAGTAGTGCTCACATGACACCATTCCATCAGCTACTTCCCAAGCAAATTCAGAGCCGCTCTTTGGAGTCCAGGCTGTGACACGACGGCTCAGGCATCCTGCCCATCTTTCTGGGGGTTGGAGCCCTGCTTTGCCACTCAGGCCAGGTAACCAGTGAGGTGTCGGGAAGACAGAGTCAGGAGGCCCTGAACCCCCGGAGGTGTCTGTGGGGCTGCCTGAGGGCCCAGATGTGAGCAGAGCAGCTTTGGAGAAACTCATTCCACTTGGAGAGGAGGGTAAAGAGCAGGAGGGGGTCTGGGGTAGGGAGGAGAAAGGGGTTGGAACGTGCCGGAGTTTGGATGCCCTGTGTGGCCTTGGCCCTGAGAGCTATCAGCCATGGAGCCTGGGGTGCAGGACATTGCCTGGGGCAGCAGTGTGGCTGCAGGGTGGGGACGGCCAGGGGATGGCAGGGCGGGATAGAGGCCGTGTGGAAAGCTCCACAGGTTGCGGAGTTACGATGGTGGAGAGGAGAGGGCGCAGGTTCAAGACTACCCAACAGGTAGAGTGGACAGGCCCCGGGACCTGTGCCCCATCTTGAGTGGCTGCGGCTGATTTTCAGGCTGAGCAGCAATGCTCCCTGGGAGGGGCAAGGGCAGCAGGCTGGTGGATGAGGCTGAAAACCTCCATCGCAGAAGCACGGAGGCTGAGGGAGGCCTGGACTCTGTGGAGGCCCAGGCCACTCACCAGTGAGGAGGTGCCTGCCGAGGAGGAGGACTCAGCCCAGCAGTGGTGCTGCGGCCACCTGGAGCCACCCACCCAGACCAGAAGGCTGGGATAATGTCACTGTGTCTCGGGCCACAGCCTAAGGGTGGTACCAGCCTGCCTCATCCTTGGCAGGGAGGAGAAGAGAAACAGCACCTTTGGCCTAAAAGGGATGCCCTCTGCCCTCCTCCCCTCCCTGGGGAGCCGAGCCCCACAGGTGTCCATGTGGGACATGAGACTCTGCAGGTGATTTGCTCTTGACAGGGGCCCGGCATCCCCTTAGGCAGCTTGACCTCTGTCCCCACTGCCCCGGGGAGGCTGTCCGTGGGAACACTGGACACACAGGACACTCCCCCACCCTCCTCTCAGGAAAAGAACATGGCTCACGAGTGAAGGCAGGTTAAAGAAGGCTCAGCCCCAGGGATGGGGGAGGGCAGCTCATGAGTTTGGAGCCAGAGGAACCTCCTCTTCTTTAGACTCTACCACTTAACAGTTGTTACCATCAGTAAGTTAATTAACTCCGGTGAGCGTCAGTGTGATCCGTGGAAGCAGGTCTAGCAATACCTAATGTTCAAGGTCGTTCAAGACTAGGTGATCTATTAATGGAATTAATTACTTCCATGCAGAAAATGTGTGCACAGTGACTATCTCAGACACGGACAGAGCGTGACCCAAAATTCACGGTCCTTCAAAGACAATCAGCAAGCTAAGAATGGAGGGAGAGTCCTCAGTCTGCTCAAATTGGGCACCCAGTGCCCTGACGCTTTTCCATGGTTTCACATGTTGACCAAGGATTCTGTGCTTGCTGCTAATGGTCACCGCTGGTCTGTATGTCCCCTTCACTGTGATGAAAATGAAAGTAAATAAATAAGTGAGAGGAAGCTGGCATTCACCAACCATGTAATTAGCTGTCTGGAGGAGCCAGAGGCTGAACCGAAAGCCCTTTGCAAACGGTACAGCAGCCAGCGAGAAGAGCAGTAACAACAGCTGGAGCCCCCAGCCAGAGCACTTTATAACAAAGCCTGCTTGGAACTCCAATTACAAACTCAATCAGAATGAAAGTGAAGAAATAAGCCCCCAAATAAATGTGCAATGTTGGGAAAACCTGTATCAATTTTTAGAAGAAAACAAATCAAAGGAGAGATCAGTGAGGTCCAGGGGTAAGATGCTTGGCTTGAGAACTCCTGGGACTCTTCAAATCAAACAGCAGAAGAGCGCAGTCCCTGGCGAGCCCAGTGCATGTTTGACCCTAAATGACACAAATATAAATGTTGTTGGAAATGAAACCCATCAAGCCCCTGGTAAGAATCATGGAGACCAAAAGAGGAGCAGAGAAGCGTACTTCTTGTAAGTGTGCGATAAAAGTGCATTTCGACCCAGTGGGGAGTATGTAGACCATGTCCCATCTACTGGAAAAACTATCAGTTTGGGAAAATATAAGTTAGATATCTTCCCACTTTATGTCATGCACAAAAACGAGTGCCAGGCAGATTAGCATGACAGAGGGGACAACATTGTTGGTAGAAAATACTAATAGTATTAAAACAGTAGTCTAGGCATGATCATGCATTTCTTTCTACTTCAGGCAGAGACGAAGGGCTGAAAGAAGTGAAGAACAGATTAGATGACTAGAAGTCGGAACTTTGGTCCAGTATTCCCCATAAATAACAGGAAGGCAAATAGCAGCCCAGAAGAAACAGCCCAGCCTTGCAAAACGCACCTCAGCAGAGCTTTCCTGCTCATGATGCATGAAGTGCTCCTAAATTTCCCCTGGAGAACCAGTCCCACAGGCCCACACAAACACAGCTGCTTAGTCTGACAGAGAAGTGAAGTTGGTGCAAAGGGAAAAGTCACCTTCCCACATGTGGTGCCGGCTAAGTGACATCCACACACATACAATCAAATCTAGACAGGATCCCACACCTGCCCGGAAATGAACTCAGAATGGAGGATGAAACTCCCAAAAGGCAACAGGAGAGAATCTACACATGCAGGGATTTGGCAAGGAGTCTTTAGATACAACGCCAGAGGCGGGGTCCGTGACCAAAGGTGGGATCCATGACCAGAGACGGGGGCTGTGACCAGGGGTCTGTGACCAAAGAATCGATAAGCTGGACTTAGTTAAAATCAGAAATTTGTACCCTGCAAAAGAGACCACCAGGAGAACAACAGGACAGGTCACACACTGGGAAAAGTTATATACAAAAGATGCGTCTGATAAAGTACTGTCATTCATGTCCTATCACTGGGTTGTGAAGAACTTTTACAACATAACAAGAAAGTAAACAGTCTGACCAAAAAATGGGCAAAACACTTGAACAGACATTTCACCAAAAAAGAAAGACAGGTGGCAAAAACCACGTGAAAACTGTTTTTTGGCATTACATGTCATTAGAAATTTCAAATTAAAACAACAACGAGACACCTCCACACACCTATTGGAATGGCAAATCTACAACGTGGTCAGCACCACGAGCTGCTCAGGACAGACAGGGGAGGTGTCCCTCACAGCTGTGGAACCTAGATGGTGTCGCCACTCCAGAAGGCTGTAGGTTGTTTCTCACAAACTTAACATACTCATGTCATCTATCAATCACACGCCTTGGCATCAACCCAAATGAATTTAAAGCTTATTTCCACACAAAACCTTGTACATGCTATTATAGCAGTTTGAGGCATGATTTCAAAACCTAGGAAGTAATTGACATGTCCCTCAAAACGTGAGTGGCTGTATAAGCCATGATGCATCTAGACAGCAGCTGTCTGTCCTTCAGCAGTGAAAAGAGAGGTGCGGCCAGGCTGTGAAAAGGTAGGAGACGCTTTGGCTACACTTCACGGGGTAAAAGAAGCCATCTCTGGAAACACTCACGCTGTAGGTTCCAACCATGTGACGTTCTGGGAAAGGCAAAACTGAAAACTGTGAAAAGATCAGTGGTTGCCAGAGGTTGGGGAGGAGGAAGAAGGCACAGTCAGAGAGCAGGGCATATTTTAGGCAGTGACACTGCTGAATACGATGCTGTCATGGTGAATATGGGGTCCAAGTCTGTGCAACATCCAGCACCAAGCATAGATCCAGTGTTAACATGGGCTCTGGGTGACAATCATGTGCAGCTTTACTGGTTTTTAACCAGCATACCGTCTGGTGGGATACATTGGTAATGAGGCGGCCGTGGGTGGGGGAAGTATATAGAAACTCTGTACTTTCTGCTCAGTTTTTTTCATGAATATAAAATTGCTCTGAACAGAAACATTGATTAAAATAATGAATAAACAAAACAACAACACAAGTAATAATAGTATCTACCACTGAATGAAGACCTGCTGTTACCAGACACTAACATTCCCTCACTGTGGGACCTAGACTAAGTCCTTTGACTTCTTTATGCCTGGGTCTGAGCGACTGCGAATGGGGTGGTCATGATGACACTCACTCCACTGGGTTGTTCTGAGAATTCAGTTACATAACACCTGTGAAGACCTTTGCACTACATCTGGCCCACAGAAGTGTCCAGAATGTAATAGTTATTGCTGTTTTTAATTGAACAAGAGTCAGCCCCATATGTAGAAGAGCCAACCACGTGGATAGCAAGAGCTCACGATGGGACCAGAAACAGCACACACATGGAGAAACGGCCTGTCCTGGTAGCCATCAAAGTGGAACTAAATCAACAGTGTACTGTTTTCATCCACCGAACGGAGAAACTTGGGACTGTTTATGTGCAGCGTGGTTCCAATGTGGGAAGCCATCCAGGTACCTGAATGTTGTGGGAGCTTGCATAGACCATTTTTTGGAGGACACTGGCTGTCACAATCCTCTCCTGAAAGGTGGTCATGCACGTGAGTTCATGGTGCTTTGCAGCCTGTGGTATCGTGTGCTGGACATTTAACAAGATCCTCTGTAGGGACAAGTCTCCATCATCTGCTCTGCACTCAGGACACACGAATCAGGGCAGCTAGGGGGCCCAGAAAAAGAAGTATGCAGGAGTTTCTGTGGCTCAACTTTTTCTTTGATGCCTTTAAGACTTTGTTTTTGAGAAAGTCGGCTGTGTCTTGCTGTCTCACTAATAGCAGTGATTGCTCTTTTCTTTCCATAGAGCCTTGGATCCCTACAGGAAGTCTTCTCTGTATCAATAGAAAATAATGTAACCAACTGCCCTTGCTCTCACTTGCTTCGCGATTTCCATCCTATCCCAGAGGTGTGCCGGACACCAGCTGTGGGACCACTTTCCTTTTGTTCAGCTTGACAGCCTCAGCATCTGACCAAGTGGCCGCTAGGGGATCAGAAGGGACGAGGCTGTGTGACAACGTGCTCTGGGCTTGAGGGCAGCACTGCTAAGGGACAGCTTGAACAGGCTTTGGAGTCTGTATGGCAGGCCTGTAGCCCTCTGATGGGCCCAGGCTCCGTGCCTCCCTGGCTCTGAAATAAAAACACACAGCTGATGTACAGAGCAATGGACGGACACATCAGACCCTCGTGGGTCCCGGCAGGGGCTTCACACACAGAAGGAACCCGTCTCCTCTTTCTGAGCTGCTGGACCCCTGCTCACGGCCCCGCTGGCTCCCATTCTCCTGCCCAGGCCACGGGAAACCCTGAACTTCAGAGTTGGATAGCCACATATCCTCACATGGAACCTCTCATGTTACAGATGTCAAGACAAACACACAAGGAAAACATCTGTGTGTGTGTGTGTGTGTGTTTGTACAGACAGGACCTCGTATGCAGCAAATCACGCGATCATGAACAATGACTATGTTTAGGTGTTGAGATATGGATACATTTTATTTTTTTCTTCCTAGTTTCTTTAATGAACCTACAATAACTGTATGAGAATCAAGAAAAAAATGAGCATTTTCTTCAATATTCAAAATGCTGAGAAGTTTATTTATGTGAGTGGCTGTGCTCCTTGACTCCCTGCGTGGGCCCCTGTGGGGCTTTTGGAGGGGAGCACTCAGCCTGTGAACACGGGGCCTCTGTGCGGGGGCAGTGAGAACTAGACCCCCAGAGACCACTGAGCTCCATGTGACAGCACTGTGACTGGCATGCTCTCCCACAACAGACACGGCAGAAGAGGGAGGCGCTGCCTCTCATTTGCTAGGAACACTGGGTTTATTGGAAACAAGGTTGCTCCCGAATCCCTCTGTAGCTTGCTTGCCTTGGCCGTGGAGGCTGACATCCTATTATGTAATCCTCTGCCAAATTTGTTTCTTTCCCTTTTCTAATATATTTTTCAGTTTCATCTTTTTAGAAAATAAGAATGCAGAGCGTAACCATGGAAGTTTCCAAGACAGGCAGAAAGCCTTTGGGGGTGTTTATCAAAGGACCTGTAAGTTTGGGGGCAGACTTCTCTAAGCCTCAGGCGGAACAACGGAAAGGCCATGTTTATTATTCTGATTCTGCAGAGTTGGGAAAAAGACTTGAAAACACACATGCGCATTCAGTGTGGGCGATGAAAAAGAAAACTTTTTTGAAAGAGAGGTTATTAAGATTCAGGACACCAGATGCCTATAGCAAATTTTATCAGGGGAATTCTGGTGAAAGGGCTTTCATTTTCAGAGTTTTAAATAACTGGATTTTCCATTTTTCAAATTTAGTAGGAAAATAAAGGATTTCTCTTTCTTAACATGAAAAGAAGATTTCTATGAAGATATATAGAAGAATCTACATGGGCCCCACATTGGAAAATACATATTTATTAATTCCAATGCTCTGCTTCAGAAGTTTTGAAATTACTACTGGCCATCCATTTTCAGAAATATTTTTTTTTCTATAAGCAGAAAAAGAAAAGATCTCATTTCTTTCCTTATTCATCAGACCCCAAGGAAATAAAGCAGTATTTTCTTCTAGAGAAAGAGAAGTTGATAAACCCGGTCTGTGGGCTGGATGCTTTTCATTAAGGAGCTCCCTGAGGAGAAGCTGAGCCATTATATAAGGGACACGTGCAGGGCCAGGCAGAGCGTCTCAGAGCAGCGACTCTCATCCTCACAGGCAGACTGACAAAGGAGGGTGTGGAAACATATGCACACGTTTTTCTCAATATAATTGGCTTTTTGGACATGAGTCGTGTCCAACTCCTAAATCACCCCCCATGGTCCCCAGCACCAACCCTATGTGGTCACCTTCACCACCATTACGGTCATCGTGCAGATTTAAATCTATTAGAATAATATTCTATTTTATTATTTGAATTCTCATCCCAGAAGGAAAGTTTTGATCCCATAAGAATGTTTGTCAGAGCTGATTATATTGCTTTTGAAGAATTTTGCAAGTGGCACTAAAAATGCTAGATTTGGGATTTAAAGGTGCAGGTTTTGGTGCTTTCTTCCACACATCAGCTGTGTGGCTCAAGGCTCTTTGTCTGAATTTCCTTCCCAGTCAATGAAATAAAATAATGAATGTCATATAAAAAATAAGTTAGGTAATGTATAAAATCCTGTCCAGGGCTAGGGATAAAGCTCGGTTGGTAGAGTGCTTGCCTTGCATGCACAAGGCCCTGGGTTCAATCCCCAACACCACAGGAAACAAAAACAAACAAACAGAAAAAAATACCAGTCCAGTTCATTTCCACTTTCAGGATGGTGATTCTGTGGATCACATGGCATGGATTAAGTTGATAAACACATTAGGTGGGTATCTAGTTCCAAGTGAGATGGAGTTAGTGCACTCCCACCCTGTTGCCTCAATAAATGCCACTTTGAGACATGTGCAGAATGCAGGGCCATTGATTTGAGAATTCTGTGGAGCAAATAGCATCAGGTGCATTGGAGATAGAAGACCAGAATTCAGAACATTACTAAATCAGTGATAAGTGTACCATTTCTGCCCACCTGGATTCAAGACAACCTGAAACCCAGATGTGGGCATCAGTGTGGACAAAGTCCCAGGTGAAACCTACTAGTTCAGTTTCAAGGAGCACTTAAGGTGTTTCTGGAGGAGAAATGGGAGGGACCCATGGGTGCCTGCTTCTACAAAGGAGAGAACTTCTCTGATCCAAGCAGCTTTTGTTTTAGGACTATGAGCTGAACATTGCTGCTTCCTTTGCTAATGCCCTCCCATCACCGGGTCCTCACTGTCAGGATAATGAAGGAAGTGTATAGCAGAGGAGGGTATAAAAAATCCCAGCATTATGGGTTGAGATCAGAAGGGGGATCCTAGGGAACCCAAAAGTACTGGGGAGACTGTGGGAAAGAGGAGAGCATGGAAAACAGCCCTGTGATGTTGTTTAACATTTCCTGGGCTCCTCTTAAGGTGCGTGTCATAGTGCTTTTCTACACCAGCAGAAGGACGTAAGAACCAAGTCAACTAGGGCGAAGACATGACTCAGGTTGCAGACAGGATGTTACCAACACAACTGCAAATTGTAATCATGCTGCAAATGTTTTGAATTTGTGCATAAAGCCCAGGTGTCATTTATAGCTCAGATGAGACCACCTCTTAAAACTGGAAAGAGCTACATCCTCCATAGGTTTTAAACAAGACCCAAAAGTATCATCACAGAATATCCAGCTGTCCAAGTGATAACCCAAAATTACTCAGAATAATAACCAGATGAATAATAATAATTCATCTGGGAAGGAGCATTCAGCAGGTGTCAACATCAGGGTGGCAAACATGTTGGAGATACCTGTTAAAGCCTTTAAGACAGCTATAATAAGATGCTCCAGGGCTGGGATTGTGGCTCAGTGGTAGAGCGCTTGCCTTGCATGTGGGAGGCACTGGGTTCGATCCTCAGCACCGCATATAAATAAATGAATAAATAAAGGTCAATCAACAAATAAAACAAAAAAAATTTAAAAAAAAAAAGATGCTCCAAGAGGTGATGGCAGACAGTGTTAAAACAAATAGAAGGATAGAAAATCTCAGAAAAGAAATGGAAGATATAAAAAAGAAACAAATGCCAGGAGCTTTTTGTTGACTGGAAAGTGTTTTTACAAATTGCTTATTTGTTATGTGAGAGAAGCAAGAAGGAAAGAGAGTGTGTGAGAAATTGAAAATGAAAAATGTGAGGAGGCATGTGGAGGACACTGGACCTGCCTCTACCATTGGTCACTGGGATGGAGGACACTGGCCTTGCCCCTGACATTGAGGCAGGGAACATTGGACCTGCCCCTGAAAAAGGCTATTGATATTGGGAACATTGGACCTGCCCTTGACATTGGTCACTGGAGGGGGGAACACTGGGCCTGACCCTGGCACTGGTCACTGAGTTGGGGAGTGAAGTGGGGAAATGCTAGAGATAAGGATACAGAACAGGATTTTAATGAAAAGTGTAGAATATCACTTACTTCTAAAATACTGTGACTGTAAAAATAAAATGTGTGTATAGACAAAATATAGGTGATATAGACAAATGCAAATGCTAATTTGCTTTTCTAAACATTCCTTTTAATTATGTAGAATATCTCTAATGAATTATTTTTAATACCTGTGGACAGAGTGACACTTTGGACATCTTTCTGTTTCAGCACTTGGATGAACACAATGACCACAATGTGAAGCAGAATGGTCACCAAAGAGTGCAAGTAAGTTCACTTTGCCTCTTCAGGCCACCAAGGCTGTCCATGTAGGGCCATCTTCAGGGATGTCTTTCCACTTTTTAAGGTCTCTAGGGCTCTGGCAAGCTCAGGGTCACTGTTTCCATGAGAAGGAGGCTTGACTAGGGCAGGGTTGGAGGCCCAGCCCAGCCCAGCCTGTGGTATTTCCATGAGAGTGAGATGCAGACAAAGAATATATCACACCTAAGTCTTTGTCAGACAGTTCTGTGGTGTTTCAGTGCAAATGCCAAATGGCTTGCCCAAAGAGGGAGGTGGGCCATAGGCAGGGGGAAATGAGAGAGGAGGCCACTCACAGCACCCCTCAATTTCCTGGGTTGGCTTGATTTTTACCCAAATTAGATCGGCTGATGAAAATACTAATGAAGCTTATATTATTTAAGAATGTGGGCTGCATTTGTCATGGTGGCACATGCCTGTAATCTCAACAACCTGGGAGGTTGAGGCAAGATGATCACAAGTTGAAAACCATCCTCAGCAACTTAACAAGGCCCTAAGCAACTTAGTGAGACACTGTCTCAATATAAAAAATAGATAGGGGAGGAGGAGACTGCGCATGCATAGAGGAGACCATTAGCACTGTGGCCCCCCATCTACCAACGGGTGGCTGTTCCAGCCTATTGCCATCTAGAGACAACAGCCAGGACCAGGAAGACTATCCCTGAGGTCCCTGCAGGCCCATTTACACCAGAAGTGAGGTACTGATACCCTGCTGGGACACTACAAGATTATTGGGTAGACACTGTAATACCTCAGATCAGCATTGCTAGAGGGGAAGACACTTGAACAACATGAAAGAAAAAGGGAAGAAAATGCCCCAATCAAACCAAGATACGACAATAATAGAATCCATTAACAGCACAGTAGATGAAATGTCAGAGAAGGAGTTCACAATGTACATAATTAAAATGATCTGTGAAGCACAGAATAATATAAGAGAACAATTACAGGTAACAATTGATCAATCCAACAGAGATTAGACAGCAAATGCAGGCAACTATTGATCACTCCAACAAATAGATAAGAGAACAAATACAGAGCATCATCAACAGACTAGAAAACTTGGAAGACAGAACCTCAGAAAATGAAGACAAAATACATAATCTTGAAAATAAAGATGACCACACAATGAAGACGGTAAGAAACCATGAACAGAATATCCAAGAATTATGGAATAACATGAAAAGACCAAATTGGGATAAAGAATGATCAGGATAAAGGAAGGCACAGAGATATAAACCAAAGGAATGCACAATCTCTTCAATGAAATAATATCAGAAAATTTTCCAAACATGAAGAATGAATTGGAAAATCAAATACAAGAGGCTTACAGGACACCAAATGTGCAAAACTACAACATATCCACACCAAGGCACATTAATTGTGAAAATGACTAAGAAACACAATAAAGATAGAATTTTAAAAGTGGCAAGAGAGAAGTTTCACATTACATACAGGGGGAAACCAATCTGGATTTCAGCAGATTTTTCAGTTCAGACCCTCAAAGCCAGGAGATCCTGGAGCAATATATCCCAAGCTCTAAAAGAAATTGGTGCCAAGAAAGAACCTTATATCCAGCAAAATAAAGCTTCAGATTTGATGACAAAATAAAAACTTTTCCATGATAAATAAAAGTTAAAATAATTTACAGCAAGAAACCCTGCACTACAGAGCATTCTTGGCAAAAAATTCCATGAGGAGCAAACGAAAAACAACAATGAAAACCAGCAAAGGGAGGAACTACACTGAAGGATAAGCCAATCAAAGGAGAAACCAAGTTAAATTAAAAACCAAAAATAAACCAAAATGAACAAGAATGCAATCCTTTTTTTTTCCAATAATAACCCTGAACATTAATGCCCTAAAATAATGAATCAAAAGACATAGACTGGCAGATTGGATTTAAAAAAGACCCAATAATATGCTGTCTTCAAAAGACTCCTCTCACAGAAAAAGACATCCAGACTGAAGGTGAAAGGATGAGAAAAAACATACCACTCAAATGGACCACGTAAAAAAGTAGGGGTTTCCATCCTTGTATCAGATAAAGTGGACTTCAAACCACAGATAGTCAGAAGGGATAAAGAAGATTATTTCACACTGCTTAAGGGAACCATATGTCAACAAAACACAACAATCATAAATATCTATGCCCTGAAAAGTGGACCATCCACATATATCAAACAAACCCTTCTCAATTTTGAGAATCAAACAGACCACAACACAATAATACTGGGTGACTTTAACACACCTCTCTCACCACTGGACAATCTTCCAAACAAAAACTAAATAAAAAAATCATAGAACTCAATAACACAAACAATAATTTAGAATTAACAGACATATAGAGAACATTTTATCCATCAAATGAATACACTATTTTCTCAGCAGCACATGAATCCTTCTCTAAAATACACCATTTGTTATGCCACAAAGCAACTCTCAGCAAATACAAAAGAATAGAGATACTACCCTGCATTCTATTAGATCATAATGAAATGAAATTAGAAATCAGTGATAAACTAAAAAATAGAAGACACTCCATCACCTGAAGACTAAACAATATACTATTAAGTGATGCATGGATAACAGAAGACACCAGGGAGGAGATAAAAAAATTCTTAAAGGTAAATAAGAACACTGATGCAACATATCAAAACCTGTAAAAAACTATGAAGGCTGTGTTAAGAAGAAAGTTCATTGCGTTGAGCTCATTTATTAAAAGAATAAAAAGTCAACAAATAAACCACCTGGCATTATATCTCAAAGCTCTAGGAAAAGAAGAACAAATCAACACCAAAAGAGAAGAAGACAGGAAATAATTTAAAGTAATGAAATTGAAACAAAGGAAACAATTCAAAAAACTGACAAAACAAAAAGCTGGTTCTTTGAAAAAAATAAATAAAATTGATAAACTCTTAGCCACCCTAACAAAAAGAAGGAGAAAAAAAACTCAAATTACTAAAATTTGAGATGAAAAAAGAAATGTCATGACAGACTATTGAAATACAGAAAATAATTAGACACTATTTTGGAAATCTATACTCCAGTAAAATAGGAAATCCTAAAGACATCAACAAATTTCTAGAGGCATATCATCTGCCCAAACTGAATCAAAAGGACATATACAACTTAAAAAGATCAATTTCAAACAAGGAAATAGAAGACTCCATCAAAATCTTACCAATCAAGAAGAGCCCAGGACCAGATGAATTCTCAGCCGAATTCTACAAGACCTTCAAAGAGGAATTAATAACAATACTTCTCAAATTATTCTATGAAATAGAAATGGAGTGAACCCTTTCACACTCATTCTATGAGGCTAGTACCACTCTGATTCCAAAATTAGACAAGACACATCAAAGAAAGAAAACTTTAAACCAATATTCCTGATGAACATTGACACAAAAATTCTCAATAATGTTATGGCAAATCGCATACAAAAACATATTAAAAGGATAGTGCACCATGATCAAGTGGGTTTCACTCCAGGGATGCAAGGTTCATTCAACATATGGAAATCAATAAATGTAATTCATCACATCAATAGACACAACAATTATATGATTATCTCTATAGATGCTGAGAAAGCATTTGACAAAATACAGCACCTCTTCATGTTCAAAACACTAGAAAAACTAGGGATAGTAGGAACGTATCTCAACATTGTAAAAGCTCTCTATGCTAAACCCAAAGCCAACATCATCCTAAATGGAAAAAAATTGGAAACATTTCCTCTAAAAACAGGAACAAGACAGGATGTCCTCTTTCACCACTTCTATTCAACATAGTCCTTGAAACTGTAGCCAGAGCAGTGAGACAGGTGAAAGTAAAGGGATACGAAGAGGAAAAGAAGAACTTAAACTATCATTATTTGCCAATGACATGATTCTTTATTTAGAGGATTCAAAAATTCCACCAGAAAACTTCTAGAAAAAAAAATAAATTCAACAAAGTAGCAGGATATAAAATCAATACCCATAAATCAAATGCATTTCTACACATCAGTGATGAATCCTCTGAAAGAGAAATTAGGAAAACTTCCCCATTCACAATAGCCTCAAAAAACAAAATGAAACTTGGGAATCGATTTAACAAAAGAGGTGAAAGACCTCTACAATGAAAACTACAGGACACTAAATAAAGAAATTGAAGAAGACCTTAGAAGATGGAAAGATCTCCCATGTTTGTAGATCGGCAAAATCAATATCGTCAAAAAGGGTATACTACCCAAAGTGCTATACAGATTCAATGTGATTCCAATTAAAATCACAGCATCATTCCTTATAGAAATAGAAAAGGCAATAATGAAATTCATTTGGAAAAATAAGAGAATCAGAATAGCCAAAGAAATCCTCAGCAAGAAGAGTGAAGCAGGAAGCATCACAACACCAGACCTTAAACTATACTACAAAGGTATATAATAACAAAAACGTCATGGTATCGGCACCAAAATAGACATGCAGACCAATGGTATAGAAGACACAGAGACAAACCTACATAAATACAGCTATCTCATACTAGACAAAGGTGCCAAAACATAGACTGGAGAAAAGATAGCCTCTTCAACAAATGGTGCTGGGAAAACTGAAAATCCATGTGCAGTAAAATGAAACTAAACCCCTATCTCTCACCATGCACAAAACTCAACTTGAAGTGGATCAAGGACCCAGGAATTAGACCAGAGGCCCTGCACCTAATTGAGGAAAATGTAGACCCAAATCTTCATCCTGTCAGATTAGGCCCCAAATTCCTTAACAAGACTCCCAAAGTGCAAGAAATAAAAGCAAAAATCAATAAATGGGATGGATTCAAACTAAAATGATTATTCTCAGCAAAAGAAACAATAAGGTGAACAGAGAGCCTATACTCTGAGAACAAATTTTTGCTACATGCACATCAACTAGAGCACTGATCTCCAGGATATACAAAGAACTCAAAATCTTAACACCAAAAAAACAAACAACCCAATCAATAAATGGGCTAAGGAGCTGAACAGATACTTCTCAGAAGAAGATATACAATCAATCACCAAATATATGAAAAAAGGTTCAACATCTATAGCCATTAGAGAAATACAAACCAAAACTACCCTAAGATTTCATCTCACTTCAGGCAGAATGGCAGTTATTGAGAATACAAACAATAACAAGTGTTGGCAAGGATGTGGAGGAAAAGGCACACTCATAGGTTGCTGGTAGGACTGCAAATTGATACAACCAATTTGGAAAGCAGTATGGAGATTCCTTAGAAAACTTGGAATTAAACCACCATTTGACCCAGCTATCCCACTCCTCGGTCTACACCCAAAGGACTTAAAAACAGCATATGCAGTGTCACAGCCACTTCAGTATTTATAGCAGCACAATTCACAATAGCTAAACTGTAGAACCAACCTAGATGCCCTTCAACAAATGAATGGATAAAGAAACTGTGGTATATATACACAATGGAATATTACTCAGCATTAAAAGAGAATAAAATTATGGCATTTGCAGGTAAATGGATGGAGTTGGAGAACATCATGCTAGGCAATAAGCCAATCCCAAAAACCAAAGTCCGAATGTTCTCTCTGATAAGTGGACACTGATTCATAATGTGGGAGAGGGCATGGGAAGAATGGAGAAACTTCAGTCAAAGGGGAAGGAAAGGAAGGGAGGGGATGGGATATGCAGGCAGGAAAGATGGTGGAATGAGATGGACATCATTGCCCTAGGTACATGTATGACTGAACATATGGTGTGACTCTATATTGTGTACAACCAGAGAAATGAAAAGTTGTGCTCTATTTGTGTACAATGAATCAAAATGCATTCTACTGTCATGTATACCTAGTTAGAATAAATAAATTTTTTTAAAAAGTGGGATTCTTGTAGATACAAAAAATAATTAGACAGGATGTACCTTGGTGGTAAAGTGTCCTGGGTTTAATCCCTGGTACAAAAAAAAAAAAAAAAAAAAAGTGGGCTTCAAGGAAAATCCCACCAAATCAGTGGATCCTTTTGTGTGTACGATGGTACAGCGCCTTGGCTTCTGTGGTGGATGTGTCCTGGTAATTGTGTGCAGGAGCCCTAGAATTACCCACTCACTCATTGGGAGGGGCAAGGCCTCCAAAGGAGAGGGTTATGACTTGCTCTTCTCTGAGCTGTGGAGCTCACGTTGCTGAACACTCACCAGAGACATGTACTGAGTAGATGCAAATCCAGTGAACATGAATTAGCCAGCCGTCCCAGCTCCTGGGGTGCACCAAGTGAAATACGAATATCTATTCCAGGTGGGAGAGTGTATCACTCAACTCCAGCTGTCTTGAAAAAATGCTAAGGACTGAGCGGCCTAAACCATAGAAATGCATTTTCCTGCACTTCTGGAATCCGGAAGTTCAAGGTCAGGGTGCCAGCAAGGCTGGATTCTGGAAAGGCTTCTCCTGGCTTGTAAAGAGCTGCCTTCCCTTTGTCTACCCTTGGGAGGGAGAGCCCTGGTGTCTCTTCCTCTTCTTATGCCACCCCTCTGGGTTAGGTGCCCAGCCTTAGAGCCTCATTTAACTTCAATTACCTTCTAGAGACCTTATGTCAAAATTCTCACATGGAGGCTGAGGGTTTCACCATATCAATTGGCACAGGAGCATAATTCCATCCATAACACATGAATCTAAGAAAAAAAGTATCAACTTTCATTTTGCTACAGTCATTTATTTTAAAACAAATGAACAGGATAAATGTAACAGGGTTAATTAAAATTCCCAGTATTCTAAAAAAAATTCCCATATTATGAACACTGCAAATAAGTCATCTAAAACCAAGACAGCCATTACCATTTAAAACATAAATCATCACTCTCATGAACATTAAGAGCTTCCTTGGCATTCACTCCTGGGATAATTCAAAATATGATAAAATATGAAATTAAGCAGAGCTTATTAAGATCAACTATTTTTACTATATGACCTTTTCATTTAAAAATGTAGATGCACATAATAAATAAGTATGTGCCTGCTCAGAGTTTCCACAAACTCTAAAGAAACTGAGCTAATTAGACACGAAATATCAACTTGAGAGCAATTACAACCTGACACAAAGATCCCCCAGTGGTGCTGTGCATTTCACAAATTTATAGTTTAGGCAAATCTCAAGGTTGTGTCTACATGATGAATTCAGAAACAGTAGTAAAATTTAGTCATAATGAATAGCATATATACCACCACCTTAAACCTATTTTGAGTTGGTAGTAAGTACAAATGAATGTTTTTCATTTGTTAGATTTCTTGGCATATTTCTGTCTAATCTTTCTGTTTATATCACCTTTCCCTTCTCACTTGGATAGAAAAAGCATGATTTCTCCTTTGTAATGACCTGGAAGAATTCTTTTCCAAAACATAGAGGTCCTGGATTCTGGAAGGTGAATAAATCCACCATTGCAAATCAAATGCCCTTTCTGAATATAATGTTGGGTAACCAGTGGCCACCCATGTGACCAGCTAAGGATGTTTTATCATCTTCTTTTGGGTTCACCCTAGACCAGAGTTGGAGATTAGGGCTTAGATGCAAGTAGTTTATTTGAATGCAAAAAGTGAAACAAGGAAGGAAAGGAACTATGAATCAGTGTGTTGTTGAACTTTTGCTGCTGCAGGGAACTGGCTTGACCATGTGGAGACCCTGGGAGTTTCGAGGACATGTCTCAGAAGAGGGACACTGCAGGGCGTACTCATTCACTCTTACCCTATGCTGGCTGAAGGTTTCCCAGAGGAACTTCCTCCCTGACATCTCCAGCTTATCTTCAAACTGACAAAGTCACATTAGCTTTCCAAAAATCAAGCAAGCAAATGAACAACAACAGTAAAATGGAAAAAGGAAACATATACACACACACATGCACACACACAAGCACACCTGAGGTCAAGAGGTGAGGTAGACTCTTGAGGTGAGCCCCAAATCCTCTGTAGAACTGTTCACCAACCACACGAAAAGTCCAGAGTCATGACAGAATGACCTGGGGCACCTATGCTGTCGCTTCCCACCCAGCACTACTTAGATCTGCACAGGATCACACCAAGTCCATTCTGTCATATCTTCAAGGTGGCAGCTAGCCACTGACCATTGAAAGGCAGAAAGTAGGGTTGTAACTCAGGGTAGAGCACTTGCTTAGCACAAGTGAAGTACTGGGTTTGATCCTCAGCACCACATAAAAATAAATAAATAAATAAATAAATAAATAAATAAATAAATAAATAAAAGGGTATTATGTCCATCTACAACTAAAAACATTTATTTTAAAAAAGGCATAAAGTGATCCAGACTTCCACATCTGGGTTAGATACTAGATAAATCACAGGCACATTCCTGCAGTTTGTGTGCTCTTGTTGATAGCTCCTCCATACAGGAGCCAAGAGGTGAACTAACCCAAGTATCCATGGACACATGGATGGATAGGTAAACTGCAGGCCCTTGATGCAATGGAATATTCCTGAGCATTCCAAGTGAAGGCCATTCTACACCACGCTACAACATGGAGGAACAAGGGTGAGATGTGCTAGATTGGATAAGCCAGACACAAAAGGACAAAGGGTGCAGGATTCCACCTCTGTGGGCGCACTGGGGGGCTGCCACTCTGTGGTGTGAGGTATCTCTCCCAGTGAAGACGCCTGGAGACAGACTGGTGATGGGTACACCATGAACCAGTGCCTCTGAACTGCATGCTTGAAACTTTTAAATGGTCCATTTTATATTGCATATATGTTGCCATGATTTTTTTAAAAAAAGACATAAAAAGGGGAGTCAAGCTACAGTCTCTGCTGCTATGGTTTTCAGGAGCCATAACTGATGTTTGCCATCTCCCTCTCCGCCATCTCTTCTGGATTCATGGGCAGCTGGACCCATCTCTTTCTTGGACGGGTCTGTTCTTGATTGTGTTTTCTTTTTAGGCTGTGGTTGCTGTTCTTGCTTGTGCACTCTCATCATAGGTCACAGGGCACATGAGATCCCTCAGTGATTCTTGACTTCAGTTCTTTTCCCCCCCAGCTCCTTCAGAATGAGTGATTATACTCACACAAGGGTCACTTGCCTTTGCCAATGTGATAGCTCTGCTCTTTCCTTGCTTTAAAATCCTTTCAGAGTCATGCCAGCTATACATTCTAAGCCAAGTGTCTGCATTTTCTGGACTCATCAATCAGACTATCAGTAGTCTGATTAATAGAACCCAGAGAAGGTTACAAGCCCACAAGTCTGAATTCTTTGATTTTTCTCTCCATAGGATCCTTGGGCTTGGAAGTCCTTCACAAAGGCCCAGGAACAGAAAAGGACAAGGTATTTGGTCCATAGACTGGGTGGTGTTGGCATCTGTTTCCCATGGAGATCATAATTCTGTGGACCTGGGGGTGATGTGCAGGATCAGAAGGAGGAGGGATGGAGGAGGAAAGCAGGGTACAGAGAGGAAGCTGAGGTGGCAGCAAGCTCTTCTCACCGTCCCTACCTGAGGAATTATTTTAGAGACAATTCAGGAGTCAAAACTTCATTTGGAAGATTCAGACCAAGGACAGAGTCTAGCTCAAAGACTTGAGATTATACTTTTGTCAAAAGTCTTCTCTCTGTCTCCTTCATGGTGGCCCCATAATTATAACTGGGATTTGATGAAATTATGCCATTTAGAGAGATTTGTGTATGTATTAACAATGTTATACACACTCATGAAAAAGCCAGTGCCAGGTCTGGAAGTGGGTGCCAACCCAGCAGAATAGGACCCCCAGAGTCTCCAGTACAAACTATGCACTTGCCATGGTGAGTCTCGAGAATCTGTGCAGAGAACAGTTATCCCCAGGGGACTCTTCAAAACCTTCACTTCAGGGAGAAAGAACTGACCAAAGCAAATCCCAGTGCAGAGACAAGACAGAGGGCACCCTCACAAAGTGTTCAAGAGATAAATCCAGACTAATCATAGCACAAGGTCTTGGTCTGACAAGACTTCTGAACTCCTGAACGTCAGTGCTGGCTCAAGGGACAGAATTATTAACATCTTCCCCGCAGGTTCTCTTTCATAGACAAACATCACAACAGTCCCTGGAAAAACAGAGCACAGGGGCTGTGTGTTAGGTTAGAAGTTACATTGTACCAAGGCACAGGATAATTTGATTAGAATTCAAAAATTGTAGAAACCAAAATAAATCCAGCAGTGAGCTCAACACAATGTCTAGAGCTTAGCATAATACTTCCTTATTATGGTGAGTGAGAGAGTTTTGAACCAGCAGAAACTCTGAAGGCTTCAGATATGCTACAGCAACTGAGCAGAGCTTTGTGGTCCGGCAGCAAGGAGGCTGGACAATTCTTACCCCCTTCCATTGCTAAAGCCCCTGGTCCAGTGTCATAGGAACACAGCTGTGGCTGGGAAAGCTGGGGGACTGAGCTTGATGAACACATTAGCCCAAAGGATTTGGCAGAGTCTTATAGGATTTAGGCTTGTTTGGGTGATTTCTGAGGAGAGTTTGAGAAAGTGGAGTTGAGTTCTGGACTGGGCATTGGAGAGTAGGCAGTTTGGTGAATGGAATCTCAAACTTCATCTAGGAAGAGGGAGGCCAGCCTTCCCTGTGCCAGGGCAGCTGTTCCTCATGTTGGGAGGGAGGTGTTCAATGTGTATGGTGGGAAGGACAGATTCTGTCTCCGTCTTTGGTTTAGTCAGCTTTTTCATCACTGTGACCAAAGACCTGACAAGAACTTAAAGGAGGAAATATTTATTTTGGCTTATGGTTTCAGAGGTTCAGTCCATGGTTGGCTGATTCCATTACTTTGGACCTAAGCGGAAGCAGAACAGCATGGCAAACGGGCCTGGAGGAGAGGAGGACATCTGCTCAGAATGTGACAGCCAGGAAGTGGGGGGGGGGGG
>PVHX01000763.1:0-86248 GCA_004024805.1 Geosciurus inauris | reverse complement strand
AGGGAGGGAAGGAGGGAGGGACAAAATACAAACCCTACAGGCACACCCCAGTGACCCACCTCTTCTGACCACACCCACCTGCCTGTGGTTACCACCCAGTTAATCCCTGTCAGGGGATTAATGCACTGATTCTGTTAAGGCTCTCATAATCTAATATTTTCTCCTCTGAACTTTCTCGCATTGTCTCACACATGAGGTTTTGGGGGACACCTCGCACGTAAAATACACAAGTCTTGCTCTTGGATTGTTCTTGTCCAGATATTATTTATATTTTCTGAAAATTGTGCTTATTTGGAAACATCCTGGCTCGGCTGCCAGCAAGGTGGTTTTCATTTTCTTGGAATCTATATCATTTGTGTCACTTTGAAAATAGCTGGAAATGAACTCTCAATGTCGGTAACTGGTAACAGGATCCTTCCTCGGACTCTCTTCAGCATTTTCCTCTCTTGCATAACTGGAGTCATCACTGATGTGGGGTCTAAACATGCCCAGAGCAAAGGCCAAAACCGTGGCTGGCGATTTCAAATGGCAAAGGTTCTCAGGGCACCTGGAGCGCTGAAGCTGTCTAAGCACAAAGACGAGCAGCCGAGGATGTGAGCAGCTAGCTCCTTGCGCATGCATCCAAACAGATCCAATGTCCACGAGTGAAACAGCACGGAAGGCGAGGAAGGCAGCTGGATGCGGCTTGGCCTGTGGGGTCAGAGACTCCTGATTCCTGACAACACTCATGGGTCTGACTGAAAGTACCATGCTGAGATTTCTCCAAACTTAGTGATTTTTCTGGATAGGTGCATCCCTTTCTCTTCATTTCTCACGTGTAGAATTGTTTACTACAACTTGCCAGCAACCTCGTTCACCTTATTTTTCTCATAGTTTTCCAGAGTTGATCACTGAACCACAGGCTCTAAACATCTGAGTCATATGTTAAAAGTGCATGTATTTGACCTTCTCGTGATCAAATGTTGTGGTCTTTAGAGTCACACGATTTTAAAAGTCTCCACAGGTGATGGGAAGGTGCACCCACACTTGGACACGTCACTTTCTATGATGGCACAAACGCAGCATTTCACACCTGCAGACGGTGCCTCGTCCAGATCGAATTTGAAATGCACACTGCGGCCTCCGCCTCCTTCGAAGTCTGCAGCTGGTCCCTCACCCGCCTGTGGGCCCCCAGGCTCCTTCATCATTCACTTGCACCTGCTTTGGCCCAGATGCCCCCATGCTTACCTGTTGCCTATTTACCTCCCTGTCATTGTGCTTTTCTGTCCCACTTCTGAGGACAACAACTTAATGTGGCTAGTGCTTCACCTGAGAATGACTACTCTTGGTTAAAACAGGCAAGGAAATATTACTTTAAGTTGAAGCCAAAGTATCCAGAGGGAGGGGTTTCTAAGATGTGCAACTTTTCAGAACTTCGAGCTTCATGCCGGGAGGAACAGGTCATTTGCCCAAGGACAGCACCAGCTTTAATCTTTTTTTTTTTTTTTTTTTAAATAATTTTTTAGTTGTAGATGGACACAATGTCTTTATTTTATTGCTTTGTATGTGGTGCTGAGGATCGAACCCAGGGCCTCACGCATGCGAGGCAAGCGCTCCACCGCTGAGCTACAATCCCAGCCCACCAGCTTTAATCTTAAGGCACAGCACAGGATGCTCTTCACCACTCTAACTCTACCTAGGTCAAGGTAGCCGCTTAAATGCACAGATCCGGTAACTTTGTCCCCAATATCTGCAAGACATCTTGAACCGTCCACTGTTGCGAGGTGGCTTCTTCGTCTTCTGTTACCCTGCACACTCTCTGAGCATGCAGTGAGAAGCCATCAGGAAGCATGTGGGCTGATGCCTGCCACCCCTCACACAGCTCTGCAAACTTTTCACTGAACCGAGAGACAGTGTTTGTGGCCCTCAAATAAGCAAGTCTCCATTTCTCCCTGGCAAGTGTCTCTCTCTCCATTTCATCTTCAACAGAGCACAGTCGGTGAGGAGAGCAGGCAGTGAGGAAGGCTCCTTTGGTTTGGCAGGAGGTAACCGGGAGATGCTGCAGGCGCAGCTCATCCCTGCTTTAAGTCGCTGTTTTCTGATCTGCTCCCCAGGAGCCATCTGTGGGCTTTGCGGAGGGTGATTGTTGAGACATCATTATCAAAAAGCTCGCAGGCTTGTCTGGCACAGAGGGTCTGCTTTCATGAATTCAGTGAACTTCGCCAAAGTGGATTTCCCTGTGTTCTTTCTCAGGCAGCACTGTCTACCTGTTGCGGCCTGGCTTGTGTTATTCCTCTGCCTCTGTCGGTGTCTTAGGTCTCCTGACAGCCTCCTTGTCTTTCTCCTATTTCTGTTTTTCTCATCCACTTGCCTCCCCCGCTGTGTGCACAGCCCGCACACATACAGGTCTATCTTCAACTTCCAGATGACACATTGCACTCATTGTGTTTTTGCTATTGATTTAGATGGCTGAACAAGGCCTCTGGACAGCAGAAAGACGGTGCCGTGTTCTTTGACTTTGGCCTTGGAGATTCCCGACATATTCCCCAGCTACACATGCCCTCCCTCAGTCTGTTCATAAGCCTCTGGTCACTCCTTGAGGCTGGGCCTGGTAACTGCCTGAGGATGGGCCAATCCAGATGCCAACGCAGGAGTGGGAGCCCCTCCAATGGGGTCTGCACTGAGCCCCCTCTCCCAGGACTCACACCTTGGCAAAGCTTCTCCCACCCACGTGGCCAGGGTTGGTCTGTGTGGCAGAAGTGATACCTCAGCTCCCAAGCCAGGCTGTAAAGTGCAGAGATAAAGATCTTGGGGCTCTCTCCCTCACTGCACTCTCTTGGGAAAGCCAGCCGCTGCCCTGTGAGCTGCCCAAGGGCGAGGCCCACCCGCTGAGGAACTGAAGTGTGTGAGCAGCAGGCAGCAGTGTCTGGGGTCTGCAGTAACCACATGAAGGGATTGGAAGCCAATCCTTTGGCCCCAGCTGAGTCTTGAGCTGTGACTACAGCTACAGACAAGGGACTGTCTACAAGCACATGGATGACCTCAGCCAGGGTCACCCAACCAGGCCACCTGACTCTTAGCCCCACTGAGAAGTGAGACCTGCTGGGACTTCTAGGTGTCAGGGTGAGTTGTTACTCAGCAGTGGATAGCTCCTACACTGTGGCTCCACCCTTGTCTCCCTAGGTCTCAGTTTGTTCATGACCTTGTCTTCAAGATGACCTATCTGGGAGCATCTTGTTCTGTTACATTCACGTGTTACTTGCCTTTCCATGAATGCAGTCTCCCATTAGGAGCTCCAACAGGGAGAACAGCGTCCAGCGCTCACATGTGATTTAACACAATGATGGCTCTGTGCCCTTTGCACACGGTCTCTGTGAGTTCCTGGTCTGTGCAGAAAAGGGTTGTTTACACTCTGCCTAGGCCTTCTCCTGTCTTGAAAAGGGCAGCTGCCTTCTTTGTCTGGGTACTCCATGTTCCTCTGATGCTACTTGATGTGGCTCTTCCTGGCAAGAGGACACGGTTCTTGCTACAATATGTTGGGTATTCCTGTCCCTCTTTGGAGTTATAAATTGATGAACTGATGATCCAACCTCCATCTTCAGAGTGTGGTGCTAACCCAACCTCTCTGACATTCAGCTCATAAGCAGGGCTCAAGACACTTGTCAGGGATGACTCCTACTAGTGCCAAGTATGGAGGCTCCATAGCCTGTAGTCCTCCCCTCAGCCTCTACAGGAAGGGTGGCCTCCCTACCCCAGGACTACTGCCCACGTGCCCTGGGTCACATGGCATCCTGAGAGCCTCCAGGTCACAGGTCAGCAAAATCTGGCCATGCTGGTTATCTCTTGCCTGTATCTGCTCTCGCCGACGGCAGCAATGTAGAATAACTGTGGCCCGTGAGGATGCCCAAACAAACTAACTGACCTTTTATGGGAGGGATTGACTGACCCCTGCTGTCTAGATCATTAGATGCCAGAGGTCTGCAGTTTATAGGACAGAATCACAAAACAACTAACAGCCACATTCTGATACCACAAGGTAGAAAAGTCATATCAGTATTAAAAAAAGAACAACTTAATGCGTAAATTCCACTAGTCATCCACCAGTGCCCTCAGTTTCCTCCAACTTAATGTTCTCAGCCAATAAAAACATCACCAGGCTCAACAGCAGTGTGCAGGATGATCATTAGAGTTTTGATTCAAATATCTGAGCGTGGGTCCCAGAGCCTCTTCCTTCTGCTGAGTGAGCGGCCAGGCTCCCAGCTCCCCTGCTGTCCTTAGTGGGAAGGAAGGTGCGCAGGGAGCCTGTGCCTGGCGCTCTCCTCCTGTCGGGCAATGCACTCACGTATTTTTGTTCCAAGATTTTTCTAGATGTTCCAACTGAAGCTCAGGGAGACAAGTCAGCAGCCCCCTCACAAACAGAACTGACTCACGGAGATCGGAGGGAGCTGTCTATCCAAGCCTGTGCTCTGCCACCTGCCCCGAAGAGTCACCAGGGAAACAAGTGGCATCCTGGGAAGTGCAGGTGTACGGCAACGCCTGGGCCACGGGCAGGTCAGTGCACCTGGGAGGAGGGAGTACGTGCTGGGTCTCCCTCCAGGCATCTAGGGAGAGGGTCCCAGGGCCATGGGCTGAGCATGTGGCAATGCTCCCTGCTTTGAAGGACTTGCATCTCAGCTCTGGGTAGGAAGATGGGATGAGGAGGAGGACGAGGAGCTGTGCTTGGTGGTGGCCATGTTTCCACACAGGTTTGGAGACACAAGGGCAGGAAGGGGTGGTGCAGACTGTGCACAGGAAATACCACATGAGACTGAACGGTGGTTGAGAGCGCTCCTGCACTGCTGGTGGGAATGTGAAACACACAGCTCTGCTCTGGAAGAGTCTGGTAGCTCCTCAAATGACTTACCGCGTGGCCCTGCAGCTCTCAGCCCATGCCCGAGAGAAAGGAAAGCATATCTGTGAGAAATGTGTAATAGCATCACTCACAGTAGCCCAAAGTAGGGATAGCTCAGTGTGCGTAGATGGGTGGCGGATGAAGAGGTGTGGTGGATGTGCCCCCAGACCCCTTAGCCACGAGGAAGGAGGGAGCATGAAGACCGTGCCTCAGGATTCCATGTGGGGAAGCCCAGAACAGGGCACCCTAGAGAGAGAAACAGACCTGTGGCTGCAGCTGGGTGGGGAGGGAGGAAGGGGAGGTAGGAAAGGCTGCCGTTTCCTTTAGAGGAGATGAAAATGTTCTACAATCCACTGTGGCCCTTAGACGGCAGTGAATACACACAACCACTGACTTGCTCAGGCAGAGTGGGAGAAGCATGGTGTGCACTGTAATTCAGGGAATACGACCCCAGCCGCAGCTTCTGTTCTCAACCTCCCTGGCCGTAGCCTTCAGGGCACATCCAGGATTTGTGTGGAAATCCTCCAAGGAGGCTGAGAAGCCACTTGCTTGCACAGGGGCCCTTCCCTCCTCCACGCAGGGCATGCTGCCCTGGCCGAGGCCAGCGGCTCTAGCACACCTTGGCTCCCACGCTCTCTGGGTCCTTCCTAGGTGCTTGTCAGCACAAGGCAGGCAACATGGAGAGCTTCATTGCGGAGGGCAGAGTGGAACACTGACCCACGGGACGAAGCCTGCCTCTGACATGGCTGGGAAGACTGAGCTGGACTCCGCGCTGTGGTCGGAGAGAAAAGCCATCAGGGTTTCCTCTGCCTGCCAGGAAGCCGACTTCCCCAGGCTCTGAAGGTCCGGAGTCTCCTTCCTGCTCTCTCTGCCCTCAACTAAATGTTCTGTAAACAAGCACACATTAAAGGCTTGGCAAGGACCAGCCTCCACATCCACGGGCAGAGCTCATTAGCAGAACTCGGTCTTTCTGATCATTAAACCTCTGGGTCTGAAAGTCCCTGTGGGGGAGGGAGGCTGAATTCTTGTCTCGTGTTGATGTTTATGGTCCTTTGTGTTCCAGACAGCCGACAGCTTCCACTCTGGGAGCATAAATTCAGAATCTTCTAATTTTGCTTTCTGGTTCAGCGAGGACAGCTTTATAAGCAGTGTTAGCCTTAAAAATTTCAAAGGACAGAAAATATTAAAGGTGAACGTAGGGCCGGGATTGTGGCTCAGCAGTAGAGCGCTTGCCTCGCATGCGTGGGGCCGGGGTTCGATCCTCAGCACCACATACAAACCAAAAAAATAAAGACATTGTGTCCATCTACAACTAAAAAAAGAATTAAAAAAAAAAAAAAAGGTGGACGTAGAAGCCCGAGTGCCTTCTACAGGGAGGACACAGAAGCAGAGAAGCTGGAGGGGAAGCAGCCAGACCTCTTGGGAGCATTCACTTACTGCTGCTACCCAAGGGAGCCCCCAGCACAGAAAACGGGACCAGAGGCCCCAGAGGCCAGCCAGCACCCCACATGCTGCAGTTTCTGAACAGATTGGTCTCAGTTAGAAAGTAAAGGCTGCCCGGCCTTCTTCCTCCTTCCCCAGGGTTTTTCTGGAGATCAGTAAGATCAATACCTGAATCCTACTGCCAGTCCCCAGAGGCAAAGCCCAGATTAATATCAGGAATTGTTATTTTAAAGACCCGTCTGCCCCTCTTCCCAGGAGCTGCCAAATGAACAAGCTTTCAGCATCATCTGCCAACTTCCCCCAGAAAAATCGAAGTCCATTTTGACTAAACATATATCTGACGATTTAGTATATCTCTTAAAGTAATTGGAGACATCTCCAAGTGTAAAACAAGGAGGAAAATTTACCTACCCCAAAGTGAAACTCCATAGCTAGCTGCTTCTCTGGTGCCCCCTGCAGGTAAAGACAGGAAGGAGCGTGGTTTTGCTCTGAATCCCCAGCTCAGGTGCTGGAGGCCAGGTGATCCCTCCCTCTAAGGCCTTCCTCTCCCATTGAGGAGCAGGGATAGTAAGTTCTGACCTACTGATAGAAGGGGGCATTTAAAAGTTTTATTTCTGGGATGCAAATTCTAAGATAGGAATGCTGCACCTTACTTAGCAGAGAAGTTGAGTTGTCAATCCATTTTTGCAATTATCCCTCATTTTGATAGGGTTATCAAATGGTTAGGGAGAGTAATGTTCCTATTTTAGGGAGAAGAAACAAGACTCCCAAACTCGGGTGTCTACCAGTGCCACGCAGGACAGACAGCATGACGGCTGGAGCTGTCTTCAGCCTCTGGCCCTCATAGCCACTGTTGGCACATCAGCACTCCAGGCCCTGAGCCCAGGGCACAGATCAGCTACCTGAGATCAACCAGTAGCTCAGCAAATGGACGTGGCTGGCATCTCCACTGGGCAGCATGGTGGCACCAATGAGGGAGATGAACAGCCGCATCCAGGGAAGGCTCCTGGTGCAATGGAGTCTGCCCCGAGCCTGTGACCTCTCAGCATCTGATCAGGTTAAAAAGAGGCAAGCACGGGGAATTAATTTTGTCATCTGATTCTTAACTCATAGCCTGTTATGATTTAGATGTTGTGTCTTCCAAAAGCTCCTATGTGAGACAATGCAAGAAGGTTCAGAGGAGAAATGACTGGGTTATAGGAGTCTTAACCCAATCAGTGAATTAACCCCCTAAGAGGGAGTAACTGATTGGTAACTGGAGTGTATGGTGTGGCTGGAGGAGGTCCGAATTGGGGAGCGACTTTGGGTAAATATTTGTATCTGACAAGTGCAGAACCCTCTCTCTGCCTCCCGATCACCTTGTAAGCTGCTTCCCTCTGCCACACTCTTCCACCATGATGTTCTGCCTCACCTTGCACCCCCAGGAATGGAGCCTGCTGTCTATGGATTGAGACCTCTGAAACCATGAGCCCTCACATAGACTTCTCCTTCTTTAACATTGTTCTAGTCAGATCCTTTAGTCACAGCAGTGAAATAGCTGACTAAAACACAGCCCCAATGAGCTGGCACTAATGCACATTGCAGTTGGTCCTTGAGTTTATTTTCATGGCCACCCTTGCCTCAGTGAGAGCTCCACCCAGTAGGACTCCCAGGGCCAGAATGTCTGGGTGCTGCAGCTGGAGCAGTGATGCCCCTTCTCACAGTGGATGGGGCATCCTGTGGGCACATGGAACAACTCCCTGAGACCGAAAGCTGCCTCAATGGTGACACCACAGCATCGTGTTCCAGTGGCCTGAAATATTGCCCATTATTTATCTCATTTTTTCTGCACAATAAAACAAACCCAACCATTGATCTACCATGAATGAATATTATTACCTGCTTTGGAAGGTTCACAAAGGCAAATTGGGTTCACCGTGGAGACCCGGTTGCTCCTTGTTTTCTATTAAAATGCCTGGAAGTCTCCCAAGAGACTATGTCAAGGAGCACCTTTATTCACTGCACTGCATTTGCTAATTTGGTGAGTTTGGTAGGGTTTAATATAGAAATTCTTTGAACCTGAACAGACACAAGGAAATGTGGAATTTATTCAATGTCATTTTCTGAGATAAGTGTCAGAATAAATATACAGGTATGCTGTCATATAAATATATATTCCGAATACATACATATTCAGAAATCCTGAAACAAAAATGTGCATAATTTCCCCTTAAGCATGCCTTCCAAATTCCTTCTGATTTATTTCCCTTGACTTTTGAGAGAGAAGAATTGTGTTGAAAATGTAAAATTTTTCTCTTGAAAGAACATATTATAATTCTACATCATGATCTCCACATCTCAAGCAAATAGTAATGAGAACTGAACATTCTGCACTGAGGAGTGAGTGATAAAGTGCCCCCATAAACTGCCTCGATATGCTGATGGGCGAGCATTTGCTCCAGTGAATCGTGGGTGACCACTCTCTACGGAGCCAGCTGTGTGTTCTCACGGCCACCAATCAGCACATCGTTACCTCGGGACCTCGGCCCTCAGTCAGCCAGAGTTGCTACCCCACTGAGGTCTCTGCATGCTCGTCGGCGGCTGTGCTTGCTTAGCTGTGGTCTCTTCTCTCTCTGTGTTGGACTGGACTCGAGGTGAGCTGAATGCAGAGACGAGGCAGAACCCTGCAGCATTTTTACAGTGCTGCTCATAAGTGACTGGAGTTTTCTTTTAAATGTCTGTCTAATGTGTGTCTATTCCTGACCAGGAAAGGCCCAGGGGCAGATGTGCCAGTCTGCTATGCTCTGCTATTCATATTGTCTTATGTGTGAAATCAGAAAGGTGCAAAGGTGCCCATACTACTGTCTGAATTTTTCAAATTTAGCTGTGAAAATAAAGGAGAATAAAAGAAAAATCATCCTCTCCCCCCATTTGCCGTGGGTAGATGGGGACGAAGGGGTACAGCAGGAAAACGCACACATGGAAATGGAGTTGAGCAGCTCAGGATGGGAGAGGTGTACAGCCAGACCTGTGGCCTCAGGGCCAGGCACCGCTGAAGGACCACAGGTCTTCACACATCAGCACCAGTGAGGACTGTACAGAACTTTGTCGTGTCCTTTACAGGGACGTGTTAAAGAGGCCACTGGTGGTGAGTTTTGTCCCTCTCCTCACCCGTGAGTGTGCTGTCCTGGGCACACGAGGAGCATAGGAGACCTGCGGAGTATATGGCTCAGAGTTAGAGTCTGTGGCCTGAGCCTGGGTCTCAGGGAGACTTAGAAGTTTCTCAGAAACACAAATTCTTTATTACAGTTCTGGAGGTTGAAAGTAATAATGGGGCAGAGGTCAAGTCGGGGTATAGCTGAGATATTGACTGGGCTGGGGCTGGGTGCCAGCTGGAGGACTTGGGTAGTTACAGTCCTGGATAGTGTCCCCCAAATTCATGTCCAGCTGGACCCACAAAACATGGCCTTATTTGGGATTCGGGCTTTTGCAGCAGTAGCCAGTACAGGGAGGCTGGGGCCATGTGGGGTGAGGTGGGCCACAGCACTGTGATTGCTGTCCTAACGGAAGAGAAATAGGATACAGGAGAAGGCCATGTGACCAAGCAACCACCCAGTGCTGGAGAGGCCGGAAGGATCCTCCCCTGGGGCTTCGAAGGGCTCTTTTCCTTCTGCCACCTTGAACGTAGCCTTCTAGCCTCCAGAACTTTGAGACAATACTTTTCTGTTGTTTTTAAGCCGCCCACATCTGTGGTAAGCCCAGGAAACAGACACACTCCTTGTCCTTGCCAGCCTCCAGAGGCCACCTGCAGTCCTTGATCCCCTCCTCCATCTTCAAAATCATCAATGGCCTCTCGACTCCCTCTCACGTGGCATCTCTGACCTTTGGTCACTCTCTGCCTCTGACCAGAGCCAGGAAATGGTCTCTGACCTTGAGGACACAGGATTGACCCACGTGGCTCTCTAGAGTAACCTTCGCATGTGAGGCCCTAACCACACCTACAAAGTCCCTTTGCACACCAGGTGGCATACACGCAGGTTCCAGAAATGAGGACACAGATGTCGGGGCAGGAAGTGGGGACGTTAGTCTGCCTTCCACAGAAGGGCTGGAACCAACGCCCTGTTAAAACAAAACCACGAGCCACACGACTTAAGAAAACCTAGGGAGAATGTCAACAATTACTGAACATTTCTGACATCCAGGGGCGGGTACTGCGGGGTGGGGAAGATGAAGGAGGCAGGGTCTGCCCTCCAATGCAGTCAGCAGACAGGATGAGTGAATCCTGCAGGACCAGCAAAGCCTTTCATTATTTAATTCCAAAGGAAGTACAGGAGACTCTGAGTTGCACACGGTGCTTCTACTAAAGTCTGTGAAACAGAATTCCAGCAGTGACACACAACTCCAGGCAATCTGAAATTCACGATGGGCCAACCAGAGGTGGCTGGGGCCCAGAGAGGACAGGAGCTCACTCGTGGATGGCTCCCTAGAAAGACATTGTTTGAACTGGATTATGAATAATGTGTGACACAGAATGGAGAGAAAATGAGATTCCAGACATCCAGGAGTATGAGCAAAGGCACTGAGGCATGAAAGTCCAATGAATAGAAAGAAGAGCGTGTGGGAGTTTGTAGGCTGCACAATTAACTTCACCTTAAAATGAAGGTGAAGTTAATTTGCTTGGCTTGCCAGCAGCCCTGGAGCCCTCAAGACAGCTGTTCCAGGTGGCTTTCTGACTGCCTTTCAACTATTGACTAGCAAAGAGGATGGCACACAGCACAATATTATGTCCCAAAACCAAACTCAGTATATGTCATCCTCTGAAGATTGTTTATCATTTGCGTTAAAACTGAGAGTTTAGAGAATGATAATAAAATATGATGGATATTGTTGATGCAGTTTAAAAATCCTATTGCCTGCATTTGTGAGTCTTTAGTTTTCAAGAAGACTGAAAGAGAATGGGTGTGTTGAATGATGCTAACCTGTCATGCTAACCTGTCCTTTGAAACATGTTGAAAATAAAACTTGCATTTTTACTTGGACAGTTGTGAAAGGTTTGGGGGGCATCTGCCACTGAGCAGAGAGCTTCAGGTCTAAAATTAACTGGGAAAGAAGGGACCTGGAAGGTGTGGCAGATGTGGAGCCTGACCACCACCCACCAGTGCCCACCCACCATGCATGGGCAGGCAGCATCAGCCTGGACCTCCTTGCTGGACCTAACCTGACCTCAGAAATCTCCAGGACTCCCAAACTACTGCAGGAAAACACCAGAGGATCTCAGTACACAGCGCAGGTGATGCTTCTGTATGCAGGATGACAAAAGCAGAGGAAATAAAACCAAAACTGACAAAGGGATTATGTCAAACTGAACAGCCTCTGCACAGCAAAGGAAGCAATCAGCAGAGTGGACAGGTGACTCCAGACAGGGGGAATACTTACCAGCTTCTCCTCTGACAAAGGGTTAACATCGAGAGTATATTAAACACACACAAAATAAGCTTAACCGTAAAACTATTAAGTGATCCAATACAAAAACAGGGAAACGATCTGAACTGACACTTCTCAAATGAGGAGATACAAGTGGACAGTAAGTATAAGAAAAAGTGCTCAAGATTATTAGACATCAGGGAAAGAGGAATCAAAACGAAAAGAGATTCCATCTCGCCCAGGTTAGAATGGCTGTTGTCAATGAAACAGTGGAGAAGGAACTCTCATGCTGCTGATGGGGTACAAACCTGGGCTGTCATTGTGGAAGCTAGCAGGGAGTTTCCTCAGAACACCAAAAACAGAGCTACCATATTGCTGTGGTTTAGACACTAGGCGTCCCCTGAAAGCTCATGTGTGAGACAAGCCCAGGAAGTTCAGAGGGGAAATGACTGATCAGAGTGTCGATCCCCAGGTGTGGATTAAGTGGGTGGTGACTGTAGGCAGGTAGGCTGTGGCTGGAAGAGGTATCCCTGGGGATGTGCCTTTGGTTGACATTTTGTCCCTGGTGAGCTGAGCTCTCTGCTTCCAGGCTACCACGTCCTGGGCTGCTTTCCTCCAGCACACCCTTTGATCATGAGGTTCTGCCTCACCTTCAGCCTGGAAAAATGGAGTCGCTTCCTGTAGACTGTGACCTCTGAAACCATAAGCCACAAATAAACTTTTCCTCCTCTTATTGCTTTTGGTTAAAGTGGGGTAAGAAAGCTGACTAAAACACATGACCCAGCCACCACACTCAGGTACATGTTCAAAGGAAATGAAGTCAGCCTACCAAGGAGACGCCTGCCCGCCTCTGTTCATCATGGTGTATTCATGATAGCTAAGACTGGAATCAGCCTAGGTGCCTGAGGACAAATGAATGGATAAAAAAAAAGATGATTTACCTATTTCATACATATATGAAATATTAGATCATAAAGGAAGATAAAGCTCTGTTATTTGCAGCTGAATGAGTGGAGCTGGAGGACATCATGCTAACTAAAAAAAAAAAATTCAGGCAAAGAAAGACAGGCTTGACAATGTTTCTCATATGTGGAAACTATAAGAAAAGGAAAAGAAAACAAAAGATGACTTGAAAGTAAGAGGGATTGCTAGGGACTGGAGAAGCCCCAGGCCCCAGAGCACTGGGGTAGAGGAAGGACGAGGACAGTGAATCCAACTGACTTGTACAATTAATATGTGTTAATAAATACATAGAAAGGGAACTTTCCACACATGCTATAGCTCCTGGGAGAGCTGTCTGTGATGTCTTCTGTGGGGAGGTGGCTTGGAACCGTCAGCACTAGCTTTCTTCTAGAGGAACTAAAATAGACAATCCATGTTCATTCCACACGGGAGCTAGAACTTGCCTTAAGGCTCAGGCCTGCAAATCCCTTTCTTTTACAAGGTACTTTGCTAATATGGAAATATCATTTCCAAGTCTGTGGATCAGGCCTGGGTTTTAAATGCTCCTAGCATACTATGTGAATTTGAGATGAATACAACTGATGCAACAAAACCAAATATCTGTATGTACATCCCTGTCTGGGAGGATTTATCTGGGAATCTAATTTTGGAACAGGGAAGTAATCCCCATGTTGACAAATCCGCTTGTGGAGAGGAGAAGGGGAAGCCTGGAGGGGATTATGTCCTTGGGGGTGTGTGATGCTCCTGATCACCTGCTGCATGGGGGGGGGGGGACGGGCAGCAGCCATAGCAAGTGTGCCACCTGCTGGGCTCCAGGACCAAGGCGAAGGGTTCAGCAGAGCCGCTCCAGAGGCACACAAATGCAAACACACGGACTGAGAGATTACTTTTTATTTTTATTGGTTCTTCTTAGTTATAACGACAGTACACTCTATTTTGGTGACATTATATGAGCATGGAGTATATATTCTAATTAGGTCCCCATTCTTGTGGGTGGGCACCACAGTGGGATTCACTTAGTATTTTTTATGTGTACAGAGAGAAATTATGTTAGATGCAGTCTACTGTCTTTCCTACCCTCCCTTCCTTTCATTCCCCTTTGTCTAATCTACAGAACTTCCCTTCTTCCTCCACTCCTTCATTCTGCTTTAGCTTCCACATATCAGTGAAATCATTCAACCTCTGGTTTTAGGGGATTGGCTTATTTCACTTAGCATAATAGACTCCAAATCCATCCATTTACTGACAAATGTCATAAAGTGATTCTTTAAGGCTGAATAATATTCCATTGTGTATATATACCACAATTTCTTTATCCATTCATCTGTTAATGGGCATCTAGGTTGGTTCCATAGCTTGCTACTGTGAATTGTGCTTCTATAAACATTGATGTGGTTGCGTCACTATAGTATGCTGATTTTAGATCCTTTGGATATATGCTGAGGAGTGGGATAGCCAGGTCAAATGGTGGTTCCATTCTTGTTTTATTTTTTGCTTATTTTTTGTTTGTTTGTTATACATGACATTTTGACACATCATACATAGAGTATAACTTCTCATTCTCTGGTTGTACATATTGTAGAATCACACAAGTTGTGTAGTTATATATGCACATAGGATAATAATGTCCAATTCATTCTACTGTCCTCCAGACCCCCTTCCCTCCCTTCTCTCTCCTCTGCCTAATCCAAAATGCCTCTATTCTTCCCTAGCCCTGCCCCTCTTATTGTGTATTAGCACCTGTATATCAGAGATAACATTCAGCCTTTGTTTATTTGGGATTGGCTTGTTTCACTTAGCAAGATATTCTCCAGTTCCATCTATTGCCTGGAAAATGTCATAATTTCATTCTTCTTTAAGGCTGAGGAATATTCCATTGTGTATATATACCACATTACCTTTTCCATTTATCTGTTGAAGGGCATCTAGTTTGGTTCCATATTTTAACTATTGTGAATTGAGCTGCTATAAACATTGATGTGGCTGTGTCAATGTAGAATGCTGATTTTTAAGTCCTTTGGGAATAAACAGAGGAGTGGGATAGCTGGGTCAAATGGTGGTTCCATTCAAAGTTTTCTGAGGAACTGCTTTCCATAATTTGCAGACCCACTAGCAATGCATAAGTGTACCTTTTCCCCCCACATCCTTGCCAACAATTATGCTTGCTATATTCTTAGTAACTACCATTTTGACTAAAGTGAGATGAAATTTTAGAGTAGTTTTGATTTGTATTTCTTTAATTACTATAGATGTTGAGCATTTTTTTATATATTTGTTGATTGACTTTATTTCTTCTTCTGTGAAGTGTCTGTTCAGCTCCTTAGCCCATTTATTGATTGAATTATTTTTGTGGTGGAGTTTTTTGAGTTCTTAATATATCCTGGAGATTATTGTTCTATCTAAGGTACATGTGGTAAAGATTTTCTCCCATTCTGTAGGCTCTCTCTTCATGTTATTGATTGTTTCCTTTGCTGAGAAGAAGCTTTTTAGTTTGAATCCCATTTACTGATTCTTGATTTTAGGAGTCTTGTTAAGAAATTCGGTTCCCATGCTGACACGGTGGAGATTTGGGCCTATTTTTTCTTCTATCAGGTGTTCTAGTGCCTAAGGTTTTGATCCACTTTGAGTTGAATTTTGCACAGAGTGAGAGATAGTTTAATTTCATTTTTTTACACATGGATTTCCAGTTTTCCCAGCATTATCTGTTGAAGAGTCTATCTTTTCTCCAGTGTATGTTTTTGGAGCCTCTGTCTCGTATGAGGTCACCACATTTCTGTGGGTTGGTCTCTGTGTCTCTGTTCTGTTCCATTGGTCTTTTTATCTGACAGATTAATTAAAAAGAAAGGAGGCAGGGAAGGAAGGGAGGGCGAGGGGTTTTGGACCTGCGTATTCCCACTGGAAATCCTCACAAAGTCCCCAAACTGCTGGTAGGTTGAGGTAAGCTCTTGCACCAGCTGAAGTTCTCCAGAAAATTCTAAGCCATTTTCTGCACTGGCGACCAGTGTTCCATTCCTACAGATAGATACAGATAGATAGACAGAGGCTCTGGGTTGTGTTCACCCTCTCAGGGGACGCAAGGTGGGAAGGAGCTTCTCAGCCTGACCCAGATGCTGGGGTCTCTGGGACACTGGGGTGGCTGGGAGGAGAATCAGAGGACCTCAAGTGCAGCCACTGGACCTCCTGCCAGCCACCAGCAGGTAGCACCTGTGCATCCGCAGTATGTCACTGCTGCAGCGGCAGCTGGGCAGAGCTCGAGGCAGGGCAGGAGGAACGAGTGGCCACTGCCTCTGCCTTTTCTGTATCCTCTGGATCTGGGGACCTTGCTGGCAGAGTGTGTCTCTTTCTCCTTTCCTAGTGATCAGGGGACACTCGAGGTGCTCTCTGCCCAGCTGGACTTG
Organism: Geosciurus inauris; assembly: GCA_004024805.1. NCBI lineage: Eukaryota > Metazoa > Chordata > Mammalia > Rodentia > Sciuridae > Geosciurus > Geosciurus inauris. The sequence goes on along the minus strand of PVHX01000763.1, from coordinate 70,171 downwards.
AACAGGACCTCCACAGGGAAGCTGTGCTGCCTGTCCCCACAGACTGTCCTTCTCACCCATGGGCCAGTGGTCTCAGTTACTGGCCTCTGTTGATGGCCTGGCCCAGTGGGCCCACGGCTCCAGAGAAGAGAGGACATAGCAGTCTCTGCGTTCATTCTAGGGTTGATTCTAGTAAATGTCTCTTTTTTCTGGGTTTTCTGTGTTTGCAAACCGTGGCGAGACGTGGCCGTGGCTGGCCTTTCCAGGAGGCCCTTCCTGGCCCTTCCAGGGTTTCATCTCTAGCTCTTCTTTCAGTGCAGGGCTGAGCTTCACGGGCACATGGTCCTGGGCACTTGACCTGTGTGTGGCTTTGTGAGAATGGCTGGGGAGAAAAGGACAGCCTCACTGGGGCTACTGTGGCCTCATCTCTCAGGAGGACAGGAGGAGAAAGGAGGGGCAGAGCTGCCGGTGGCATTACACCCCAGACCTTTTAAACAAATGGGAAAATGTCTCCCTGATGACTTGTTTCCTCAGCTGGCTGAGTGCCCAGGACAGGCGCCTCGTGTTAGGGGAGGCTGAACGGCACCCTTCCACCTGCAGGGCCTGTGGTCACTGGCTCTCAGTCCTTGAGCTTGGATCCGATAGCTGGGTTGCACCACAGCAGGGAGGGCACGGGAGTTGAGGCTGGCTGAGGACAGGGGGCTCTTGCCCCATCAGGGGCACTGAGAAGAGTCAGGCAGCATGGGGGAGGCCGCGGGTGTCCTGGCCGTCATGCTGTCTGCTTCAGTCTCCTGTGGCTGCTATAAAACACCTCCACTATCAAGGCAGCCTGAACAGCCTATGTTTAGGCTCTCACTCACCTGATGACTGAAACTCTGACATCCTGGGCTGAATTTGATGTGTTACCACATCTGAACCCCTTCCAGAATCTTGAGGGAGAATCTAGCCTTTCCAGATTGGGGTCACTGCAATCCTTGACTTGTGGCCTTATCCTTCTGTCTTGGACTCTGCTGTCCAATGGCCTCTATCTCTGCCAAATATCCCATGTGCATCATTACTGTGACCAAAAGACCTGACAAGAACAGCATAGAGGAGGAAAATTTATTTTGGCTCATAGTCTTGGAGGTTCAGTCCAAGGTCATTGACTCTATAGCTCTAAGCCTGAGGTGGAGCCAGATATCATGGCATAGGGCATGGCAGAGGAGAGCTGCTCAACTCCTGATAGCCAATAAGGAGAGAGAGAGAAGGAGGGGTGGGAGGAAAGGAAGAGATTGCTGTACTCTCCAGGGACAAACGAGAAGCTCCAAAGGCCTGTCCCCAGTGACCTTGTTCCAGCCACATTCTACCAGCATATGGTCACCACCCAGTACAGTGGTCCTTTCAAATTATTAATCCATGTGATGGATTCACCCACACATGGATCAGGTTGCAGCTCTCATGATTTAGTCGCATCCTCTCTGAGCATTTCTGCATTGTCCATCACTTGAGCTTTGGGGGAGCTCAAACATGTAAGGACGTGTGATGTCACATATAACGTGACTGTCACATGTAAGGACACTTGTGATTACTTTTATGACTCATCACGATCTTCCAGAATGATCTCTCTGTCTCAAAATCTTTGAATCAGTCACATGGGCAATGTCTTTAGGATATACAGTGACCTTCACAAGTTCCAAGGTATCAGTTATTTCATGGGGCTGTAACAAAAATCCTGGATGGTTTGAACAACACACATTGATTTCCCACAGTTCTGGAGGCTGGGAATCTAAGACCAAGACCTTGGCAGGTCCAGGTCTGAGGAGGACCTGCCCTGGCTCATAGCCACTTCTTCTCACAGCAGCTTCTTGCTGCCCAGGGAGACCACTGCTCTCCTGGCTCTCTTGGAAGGCATGGGGGTTCTTCTTTAGAACCTAGTCACCTCATAAAGGCCTCACCTCCTGATTCCATCACACTGGGGGCTGAGACCTCATGTTATGAACTGTGGGTGTGCACAGATATTCCCTCTATAGTTCAGGGATTAGATCTCATCATATGAGGCACAGGCTGCAAAGTGCAGGAGTGGAGCTTTCCTGGGGCCCCAAGGGCTTGCCCCAAACTGGCTGCCCCCCATGACGTTTGCTATTGGTCAAGCCATGTCACAGGCTCCCCAGGGCCAAGAGGAAGGGATGAAGATTCTACCTTTCATGGGAGAAGCACTGTGTGTATACAGGAATGAGGGAAATGGCCATGGTCAATCTGCCCCTTGCCCTCCCTGAGAACAGTGGTGCTTGTCCCTCTCTCAGCCAAGGACCACCCACACCCCCAACCCCAGAGGTTCTCAACCAGGGTCAGCATCAGGCTCCCAGTGGTCATCTCACCCTGCACCAGGGCTGAATGTGGACATGCTCCTTTCCATGGAGAGATCAGAGCCTTTGACAGACCAGCTACCAGTCAAGAATGGCCAAGAAGGATGGGGACAACAAAGTCTGCCATCTGCATCCACAGAGGGAGGTACTGAAGCCACGCTGGTCACTTGGCCAGAGTAGTTCTGAGTGACACTCAGGACCTCAGTGCCCGTGTCCCTGGACCAGAGACCATGGTGGCTTGCTGCTGGGGGTCCAGACTAGACCTAGACGTGGTCCCTAATTCTTGTTTACGAGGCTTTTGGCTCTACCATTGGTGTTTAATCTCTTTCCTTTGACCCCATCTAAAAAATACCTTCACAGCAGCATCTAGATTAGTGTTTGAACAAAAAGCTGGACACTGTAGCCCAGCCAAGTGGACACAAAGTCCACCACTGGGGCCAGACTGCACCATCTCCAGACGAATCAGAGCCTGAGCACGTGGTGCCCTCAGATGCAGCTGCCCCAGAGCAAGGCTGGAGAGGCGTCGTGTGAGGAGGGGCGGGGTGCTGATGGGCAGGCCGTCACCTCATCCTCCTTGGCCCTCTGCCGTTGTCCTTCCCCCACCAGGACTCAGTGAAAGGCTGTGCAAAGGTGGGCAGGGCAGTTTGGATGTATTAAAGAAACATGTAGATAAAGGACGCTTGTCACACCACGTGTACCCCATCACTGATTTTCAGTCAGCCTGCAGTAAATCAGATTTCCCCGAGTGCTCAGATATGCCTGTAGATTTCAAGTTGCTTACTCAAATATATTCAGCTTGTCTCTCTCCACCGTGCATGTGAGCACATCTCACACACCCACAGGGAATCCAGTAACAGAAACTGGGGTCTGCTGAGGTTTCTCCAGTTCAGCCTGCTCACCTCTAATGCGCTGGAGCTGGCCAGTCCTGCCCTCACAAGGAGATATAGCCTGAGCTTCCTGGGACACAGGAACAGGCGGAATGGTGAAGCTCCTACAAATGTGGCCAGGTTCTTGCCAGGCATAGCCCTGAAAAGGTCCTGCTGCAGGCCTGCCTTGAACACAGGTTCTCCACAGTGACCAGGAGAGACGATGGAGCCAATACAGCTGACGCTGCCTGCCACCTAGCCAAGGCAGCACATGCGTCCAAATGACAGAGTCTGAGTGGGGTGAAATGTGTCCCCCCAAAAGATACCAGGAAGCTCTAACCCCAGCACCTCAGAATGTGACCGCACTTGGAAGCAGGTCCTTGCACATTTAATTAGTTAAGATGAAGTCCTGCTGGTTGGGGTGGCTCCTTAGATCTGCGTGACTTCGGCCCTTAGGACCTGCAAAGGTCTGCGGGAAGAATGTCAGACACAGCCGGGCAGCTGCCAGCCAAGGAACACCAAGGATCAATGGCTGTGACCAAAGCTAAGAACGGGCAGGAAGGACGTCCTCGAGTGCTGTTGGGGGAGTGTGGCCCTGCCAGCATCTTGGATGCACATCTGATCTTCAGACCTGAGATGATGAATGTCTGTTGTCTGTGGCACTTCACCACGGCAGCCCCCGGACACTATCACACTCAGATCTGGGAGAGGCAGGGGAGTAGATCAGTTGAGGTTCAGCTTCATTGGGAGCGATGATAATTTGCTCTGAAAACTTGGACTACAATTAAGCCTTTTCTTGAGCTAATTTAAAGGGTTCAAATAACATTCGCCTAAGTCCTTTCACTTACAATTATATTGACTTTCCTAAGACGCCGGTCAGAGTTTCACACCCCAGCTTGTTCTCCTTTTATTACTCTCTTACTTGTGCTACCTAGATTCAACATGGCTGCTTCCCTGTGTTTGTTCCTCATTATTGAAACGCTTACCTTACACCTTCCAGAACTCTTGTGGCAGGCTGTAAAACATCCCCAGGCTGTAGTAAAACCTCAGATTCCTCTCAGCTAATCCTAAAACATGTTAAATGTGTTTTACTAATGGTGAGAGAGAAGGTTGGGGGAACGTTTGCCTTGTTTTGGCAGCAATAAAATAATTCCCTCTCCAAAAAGTATTCCCACAGCCTTCTACCCTGATTTTTAATAAAAATGGGCCACAATCTCTCCTGAGTGAACAACCCAATTCTTGGTGGGAGGGGACAGCACAAAGATGGTGGCTTGCTCATTCATGTAACCCTGGAAGAACAGCAAGGTGTGCCAGGCAGAGGCATGTCTTCTGTGAAGGACTGGTAGACCATCTTCCAACTAACACCCTTGTACAAGTGACAGGTGACCTTCTTGCTCAGAAGACAGGAGCTCAGAAAGTGAGCCCATTCTCCTTTGCTCAAAATCACATGCTTGGAACACAAGACAAAACCTCTCAGCCCTGGGTGGATGGAAGCAAGTACATTTCACTTCATGGCATGTTTGAGGATAGTTGGGACCATTTTGAAGAAAAACAAGTCTCCTGCTGAGAAGGCAATACTTGAAGATCTCTTGACATCTGTGTGGCTTCTCAAGGGCTGTGGTGAACACCCACTGCTCTCTTTCTTGTGATTCATCTCTTACCAAAAGCCAGTCACAAGCAAAACGGCTGTCCTTGGATGAATGATGAGTGGTAGCAGCATGGTGTAAATCTGCCAGGTGTCATCTGGAGGCAAAGACCAGCTTCTTCTTGCTCTGAGTGGGGTCATCAAGTCATTCAATTTGGTGGCTTATTGAGTTCATCTCTTGAAAGTTAGTGATCTCATCCAGATTCATTCACTGACATTTTAATTTAGGTAAACATCTGCATGCACACTTTAAATTTATCAAAATAAGACCTAGATCCAGCAACCTTGAACTAGTCATTTCTCATCTGTGGGAGGGAGAAGGAAGGGGAAATAGATGATCTCTGAGGTCTTCTTCTGCATTCCCCACCACAGGGCACCCGATACCAGGAAACTCTGCCTTAGAAACATGAATGAGAGGCATCCCTAGACACTGTTGCACCAGGACAGGTGGCTTGGCATCAGGCTTTCAGGAGAGCTTTATAGATATCATTTCAATATGCAAAAACAAAGCTGAAATTTCAATCTTGTGTCCAGGGACAGACACACAAAAAAAGACATATATCCCCAGAATTTGGACAAGGTCAATAAATACCTTTATCTGAGAGCTACGATAGAATTATTATGAAATAATGAGCTTAGTGACCTGTGGAGTTAGTGTCAAGTGTGAAGGATTGATGGATGCCTTTTGGACGAGATCCATAGACTTCTCAAAGTTATGTCAAAGGCATCTGAGCACATTCATCAGTGAGGAAAGCATCCTCAGTAAGACCCAAGGGACAGTCAGCAACTGCAAGGCAGCTTTGGCTCCCTCACTGGGGAATCGCCTGTCTGAGGGTGCAGTGTGATTCTACACAGCACTGTCACTGCCGATGTGGGATTCTGACTGGACAGCCGTGAAACAGTGCAGTTGGCAGACCAGCCTCTGCTTTTGGAAAAACCAGTGTTTTGAGGATCTTATTGCTCAAGCTCAGAAAAGACCAGCTGCTCTGGAGAGCTTTGCCCTCACACTGCAAGCTCTCTCTCTGAGCACTCGCTAGTGATGGGGACTTCTGATGCCTGCACCCCTCCTTAATAGTTCTAGAAGAATTTTGATGAATATGATGCAAACAAGCAGCATTCTGAACCCACTCTGCATGTCAAGAACTGCACAAAACAGTTTGCCTGGACCATGTAACTCAATCCGTACACAAACTCCAGGGTATAACCCCTAGTACTGGTCACTTACACAGGAAGTGAGGAAGACTCAGGGCATACAGTTCAATAACGTGTCTAAGACCACGATCTGCCTAGTGCAGAACCCACCACTGTACCCAGGTTAGAGCCCCAGGACCCATGCAGAGCCCACCCTCCACCACTCACAGTCCGCAGGGACATCAGCCTCTGTGGGAGGTCATCACGGACTCAGACTCAGAAGCTACTGCAGTGATATAGGATCACTGGAGCCTATGCTCCAACAGGGGCCTTGGTGATTTGTGTGCATATTGTATTTTAAGCCCTGGACACTAGGAAGCAATAGCAAAGTTTATAAGTCAGAAAATTTGCAGCTAAGTTTAGGGATTAAATGAAGGTGGTAAGATTTATATGAACTTTATGCAATCTTTAAAATAAATAGAGTGGGTAAAACAGTTCCTCTGTTTTTAGTTCAAATGGCAGGCTTTGGTGAGCTGGCAGGCCCAATGTCCCAGGGGCAAATGTCAACTTAACCCATCTTGGTCTGTTTTTCCTGACCTCACAGGAAGTAGGCAGCCAAGCACCAGAAGCTTCTGCCACACCTGGACAGCTGTCACACGGCCATGCAGACCCCCAGTGAAATGTCTCCTCACTTGTTTCTGTTCATCCTCCTCTGGCTGAAAGCAGTTTTCCATGTGACTCTAACTGTTGTGGTCCTTGCCTTTAACCCTCAGAGGCTCCCCTGTAAGACGCAGACATGCTATAGAATTCCATATCCTGGAACTCTAAGGAGGCCATGAAGCAGGACAAACTCAGGCCAAAGGTTAATTCACATCCTGCGTGTCAGCTGGTGTCAGAGAGGCATTAGCACTTCCTTTCTCTCCCTCTCTCTCTCTCTCTTTCCCCCTGCCTCTCCACCTAGCTTATGCCACCTCAGGAACCTTCAGGCTACAAGTGCCTACTCCATAAACAATGCCAGAGCCCGCATCATGATCAGAACAGGGCTTTACACATTCAGGTCTGAAAGCACAGGCTCTGCCCTCTGGTGCCTCTGTGTTAGGTGTCCTGGAGACCAGTTCAATAAGAAGGGATCCAAAAGGAAAGAAAATGTATCAGGAGGCCTGGTCTTACAGTGCTGGGGGCTGAGTCCTGCTTTTGTAACTTTTATGTTACGGCCAGGCAGAGGAGCACACTCCTGAAATCCCAGCAACTCAAAAGGTTGAAGATAGGAGGATCCCAAGTTCCAGGCCAGACTTGGCACCTTAGAAAGACTCTGTCTCAAAATAAAAAAATAAAAAGGACTGGTTGTGTAGCTCAGTGGGAGAGTTCCTTGGTTCAATCCCCAATTTTAAAAATTGGTAGGGTTTTTCATTTTCATTTATTTTATTCTTAATGGACAAACATTGATTATACATATCGTATCCTATGGGACACGATGTGGTTTACCTTGCTACTGCTTAAATCACACTGCTAGAACTCTTCTGCCTGATGCCTTTTCTGAGCTCCAGAAACGCTCCAGAGCTGGAGCATGCCTTTCTCCAGAGGCCAAGTGAGCTCCATCAAAGATGCATCTGAGATTTCAACATCTCTGCAAACTTCAAGATTCTTGTGTGAGGTAGACAAAGCCATGCCCCCAGCCTTCAGCTCCTAGGGAGTCTCATTACTGGTCTATTGCATTGTCGATGCAAAGATTAGCATTAACACAAAAGGCTGGAATCATGAAGAACAACAATAATTTAAAACCTTGCAATTTTACCTTCTGAATAGAACTTCTTGACATGAAACTGTTTTGAGAAAGTGAACATGATGTCTTGTTTTATATTCCCTGGGTACAACACTGGGGAGGCTGATAGGAGAAATAACCTATGTTGACACCCCCCAGCCATCACATGCCCAACAGAGAGCAGCACACCTGCCTCCTGTGTATGGGCCCGAACATATTGCCTCCTCAGGGCCAGATGCAAACCCATGAGAATTCACCAACGTGAACATGAGGAGCTGCGTGTGTGGACGCTAAGGCGTCCGCCACCCCCAAATAGAGCTGCCATTGAAATGGCCCAGCCCATTGAGCTTTTTGATATTGAAAGTGACAGGTTTATAAATAAAAAATGATTGTATATCCCAGAGGCCTGGTGACTCTTGGAGATAATACTGCATTCAGACACACAGGCACGTTGTGCATCTTGTCTGCTACAGTTCTGCTTCTAAGCTGTGACAGTATTGTTTTGAAATAGAAGGAATAGGGTAGCGTCTCCTGGGATCCACAAAGGCAGAATGAAGACCTGGGAATTGAAATTAACTGAGTTTGTGGATTTACCCAAATCGGTTTTTATTTGTGATTAATCTTGCTGCTATGTTAATATTAAAAAAAAGAAAGCATGGCAAATAAGCCTTCAGACTTTCCTGGAGGCCCCTCCCCCCCACTCAATCAATTATTTATGTTGCAGATTCTACCATTTATAGATGACATGATGCTTATCCTTTAGGGATGAGGAAGCATCATAAATCAAGACTACGGAAGCTAAATTTAAAGGCTGAGTCTTTTTTTCTTTCATCCACTGAAGAAGCTATTGGTTGCATTAGACAAGGAATTAACTCAACACCATCCTCCCTTCTCTCCCTCTAACTACACATCCTTTTCCAAATAGAGTTCTCAGATTGCCATACACTGCAGCAGGGACTTGGGGGCTGCCTGTACAGGAAGTACTCCCTCTTCACCTGAGCCAGCTGGTGATTGATGAGCACTGGAAGGCAGGAAGGAGCTTGGCGTCTTTGCTTTCATTTTGTATCTACCTTGAACTTTAGGTCAGATTCCTGCTCAACTCTATATGAAAACATGTGAATTATTTAAGGAGAGCTGTCTAAAGTGGGTAACCACTCTTCCTTCAAAGAGAAAGACACCAAAATGAGTACCTAAGATATTTGGAAGAGCATCATAATCAGCAGATTGTCCACTGTGAGCTTTGACCACTTCCTGTTCTGGACCATCCTGTTCTGCCCAGAAGCCTCCAGGAATTGCCCTAAACCTGAAGAAACCAACTCCATCTTGCCTTTTTGAGTTGTCTTCTTTTTTTTTTTTTTTTTTTGGTACTGGGGATTGAACGCAGGGGCACTAGACCACTGAGCCACACCCCCAGCCCTATTTTGTGTTTTATGTGGAGACAGGGTCTCACTGAGTTGCTTAGTGCCTCACTGTTGCTGAGGCTGGCTTTGAACTCGTGATTCTCCTGTCTCAGCCTCCCTAAGTTCTGGGATTACAGTTGAGTTGTCCTTTTCTCTGAATCCTCTTCTCCTGCGGTCATCTTGGATTCCTGGGACAACAGACCTAATGATTCTCATCCTGTGGCCAGAATATACACTATCCCCAGGCAGCAGCAACTTTCCTATCAGAGACAAGTCTCCACATGGATGATCCTGAGACAATGATCAACCAGACCACAGTGTGACCAAGAGTGACGTCACTTGTGCTCTCTGGCATCCTCTTTCTCCCAGACTTTGACACGGTGATGCCAGAGGTACAGCATGATCTTGGTGGATACCATAATCAGGTGAGAAGTCTGTTGCTGCTCCTCTGTGATCCACTGGGCAATTTCAGTCCTGGAATTCCATGCTTCCTTCTACGCGTTTGGTTGGGAGCTTCACTGTTACTGACCAGGGCTTCCTGAAGAGTGTGTCTGTTGACTGCTAAATTTGAGTTGCTTTTCTTAAATAATTCTGAGACCTTCTTCCTGAAATGAATACTCCACTAAGATTTGCTGAGGAGGATTAGCCTAAAGGAACACTCTAAAGTCAACCTGGATTGCCCAGAAGTGCACCCTTCTGGCTTCTGTATGCAGGCACATGCTGGAACCCCCCACGGATCAAGAGCTTCTATTTGCCCTCCCCCTTTTCTGTCCTTGGCTCACTTTCTGTTCTGTCTCTGAGTTAAGTCAGGTTTGGCCAGACTGGATCTGACTCTGACCTGAACGCTACCATCCATGCTCCCTAGGGTGGCACTACCCCAGGTGGACCTGATGGTTCTGGTAAATGGTAAACCTGTTGGTATTTGATGGTGTATGTGCATGTGTGCACTTGACCTTTTGGCTCATTTGTTTTGAGGACTTTGCTGTCTTCTGGCATCTGTGACAAGAATCCGCAGGGCGCTGGGTCACCGTTTGTAGAGACTTTGCAAGTCGCAACCATGTCATTTACGTTATTTCTCCCCATCCTTCTAGCAATGGACTAAGCCCCTTGTGTTGTTTATCCGCTTACCACACTGCCATAATTTCAAGTCACACAAAGAAACTTTATTCCACACCAATGGAGAAGAGCCATGTGGGCCCTCCGGTGTGATGAACTGAAGAATTCATGGTCTGTTTCCTGCTGACCTGTGGCCAGAGGGAAACAACAGAGGCCTCCCAGCGTCTTTTGGAGTGTGTGATTGGAAACCACAGTGGAAACAACAAAGCCTGCCCATTCTGTTGTGCTCTGAGGGCTTGTTGCCCTCCCTGGAAAGTAGCCCTAGTCCCCAACGGAATGATGCTTGAAGTGGGTCTGCGGGAAGAGATTAGGGCTTCTTTCCTGCTCCACTGTGGCTGTGTCCCCTCCAGAATTCAGGCATGTTGAGGTCATTGTTTCAGCCTTTAATGGTCAGGCCAGAGGGTGCCTGCTGAGCTCACGATGGAGGTCCTCCTCCAAGGAACATGGTGCAGAGCGTCTGGTCAACTTGCTGCACTCCTCGCACCTTGAGAGGACACAGCTCTCCTCCCCTGTGGGGACTAGCCCCTGCTGGCTCTCTGCCTTGGGCTTCCCAGCTGCAGAGCTGTAAGCAGGAACTTCCCGCTGTTCTTCAGTCATCAAGTTTGCATACTTTGGTGGAACATCTTGAGCAGCTGGGAAACCTGCCATCCTTTGGCAGTGACATGTTGACAGCTGTAAGCCAGTTGTATCTTTGGCCAGAGGGCATGTGTTCCCTCCCTGCCATTCCCTCAGGTAATGTCAACCCAAACACACTTACTTTGGGGGTTTTCACACTTTAACTCTCAAAGAAGTTTATTCTTACTTCCTTTCCCATTCTAGCATAAATGAAGATTGTTATTTTAAGACTAGGTTGTATCAATCTCCTCTTGATAAAACTATCACCTTGACAGCATCTGAGTTTAGGACACACTCCAACCAAGCAGAGACAAATCCAGCTTGCTCAGAGCCATCTTGAACTCATCTCCGAAGGCCCCGCCTCCCGGGGCAATCACCCTGGGGCTCGAGATTTCAACAGGTTGATTTGCAGGAGGACACCAATGTTCAGAGCACTGGGTTTTCTACCAATTATTTTCCTTTTCCTTCTCCCTCTCCCCCACCCTTCTACATGTGTGCCCGTGCCCACACACATTTCAGGTAAAATGGTTGTACGAATGTCATTTTGCACACAGTCTAAGCAAGCATACTTTGAGCGGGCATATTTGCCAATAAAGGGAAAAGTGTCAGCCAGAAAAAAAACGGTTTTGATTGGTTGTGATGTGACTTGGAGAGCAAAGAACAGGGACCGCAGAGAGTTTTTAGTATATCTATTAACCATGGGGTCTAACGTGCATGTGAGATGGAAGGGAGTTAAGCCCTGGTACCTGTGGAAACTCTGAGATACTCCAAGGCTCTGAGTGAGTGACCATCTCCATGTCCTGCAAAAGAAAACAGGGAAGCTGTATGCAGGTACACAAATATGCAAACCCCTCTGTGAAGAATTGCTGGGGCAGCTGCACAATACGAATAAACTAAATTTGCACTTTTAGCTTAAGCCTCAATCTAGCTAGACAAGTATTTTAAAATAGCACACAGTGATACACTTATCTATAGATGCTTCCTAAACCCCCATGCTTGCCCAAGATTTGATTGGGTTATTGGCAGTATTTGCGTGAAATGTAACAAACACATTGATATCTTTTCTTAGCTTCAGAGAGGAAAAAATGTGGATTATAAAGTTTCTTGACTACATCAGAGGTTGTGTTTTGATTTGCTTAGCATTTAAATAAGTTTAAATCACCTTAAGAATTCTCAGAGATTAAGAAAAAGATGAACTTCAATGCCTAACTTTAAATCTACTTTGTTTTATGATATTTGTTGAAATCAGAAAATAACAATGTTTGTTTAGCCATGACTTAAGTTGATGGTCTTGCTGAATAATTTTGAAAATGAGGGAATTTTTTATAAAAATGCAAATTAACAACATGGAAAAATGACTGGAAAAAATCACATTAGCACAGGTAAGAAAAATTTGAAGAGGTTTTATCACTTGGCATGTAAAGTAAAAATAACCAACCAGGTAATATTTTTATTCAAGGTTTATCTTTAGAAAAAGGAGACAAGTTTGGTAGTTTCCGTTTAAAAATCATTTTATATGTTTTTTCCTATTTAGTCAGAGTATAAAACATTTTTCAATATTCTGGTTTATGTAAAATGTAAGTTTATTTTTATTAAAATTCTAATTAATTTGTACATCTTAATTTTAAGCCCTTTTTTATAGGTCTATCATGTTATCCTGTCCACAAAATATTTAAAATTATATGTGAACATTTTGTTAAAATAAATTGTGTTGTAATAACCAGTGTCTCTTAAAAAGATAAACTTGCCCTGTGAACAGTATAAAGTGATTATTACAGATGATCGGACAGTGACTGGGGGAGGTATTTACAGGAGACGAGAGAAGGGAGCACTTTTCTTTCCTTCTAATCTCTCAAGGGATAATCACTGTAATTTGTTTTAAAAGATAAATGTCTAACTGTGCTAGAATGAAAAAGAAGGTAATAAATAAGAAACATCTTTGAGAAAGAAAATAAATGCGAACTCAGAGTTTGGGTTTATATTATTCAAATATAATGAATTTAAAGGGGTAATGCAATGCATTAAATTTGTGACAAGATTTGGAGTGTTAATGAGTGTAATTATAAAATGAGAAAAAGACAAGGGCTTTTCTACAAATTATTACACGAACAGCATAAGCAAGAAAAATTAAAATTTGTATTTTCTTTCTTTTAAATGGCAGATTGACTTTTCAGTAGATGAATATATAGTCTGCTCTTAACAGGAAACAGTAAAGAGTATTCTGTGCCTGCATAGTGGTTCTTAAAATCAACCAGTCAAGCCACTAACATTTTTGCTTTCTGTTACCTTCATGAACTATCTTTGGATGAAATTTTGAAAGAAAGAAAAAGAAAAAAAGAAAGAAAGAAAGAGAAGAAAAGAAAAGAAGGAAAGAGAGAGAGAGATTGAGAGAGAGAGAGAGTGAAGAGGGAGAAAGAAAGAGAAAGAGAAAGCTAAAATTCCTAATGGTACTTATCAACTTTGTGTGTGTGTGTCTTCCAGACTGAGGCTATAATCCCTTCATGTCTTCAACTATGATGATTTAGGTTTATTTACTTTGTTCTGTTTCAAATTTGCAACTCAATTTCATAATAATAAAACGTATAAAAATAATTTGTATTTAAATTATGGGCTTTCTGCATTCCCCCAAAGATGGACTCCTTAAATTAATGTGGCTGTTTTGCCATTCTCTAAAGTTTCAATTAGTTACACAGGCTTGTGGAAACTCCACTGTTTATTAATTTATTTAATTTTATTTTTCATGATACTTGGGATTAAACCCAGAGGCACTCTAAAGTGAACTATACTAAACTATTATTATTATTATTTAATTTGGAGATAGGGTGTCATTTAGTTTTCCAGGCTGGTCTAAAATTTGCTATCCTCCTGCCTCAGCCTCCCAGGGTAGCTGGGATTACAGATCACCCAGGTCTGAGTGAGTGACCATCTCCATCTCCTGCAAGAGAAAACAGGGAAGCCACATGCAAATACACAAATATGCAAGCCCCTCTGTGAAGAATTGCTGGGGTTGGCTGCATGATACAAATAAACTAAATCTGCACCTTTAGCTTAAGCCTCAATCTAGCTAGACAAGTATTTTAAAATAACACATAGTGATGCACTTATCTATAAATGCTTCCTAAACCCCCATGCTTGCCCAGGATTTGATTGGATTATTGACAGTGCTTATGTGCGATGTAGCAAACACATTTATATCTTTTCTTAGCTTCAGAGAGGAAAAGGTTTCTTAAATTCATCAAAGATTGTATTTTGATTTGCTTAGCATTTAAATACATTTAAATCACCTTAAGAATTCTCAGAGATTAAAAAACAACGAACAAATAAAAAACTGAAGCCTCCTTTCCAGGTCAATAGCCAGCTCATGGAACCAGCCCAGGTGTCCATTAACAGATGAATGGATAAAGAAAATATGGTATGTATACACAATGGAGTTTTACTCAGCCACAGAAAAGAATGAAATTATTTCATTTTCTTTTAATGAATGGAACTGGAGAACATCATGCTAAGTGAAATAAGCCAGACCCAGAAAGTCAAGGATAGTCCAGAATTTATAAATCTTTATGAAAGAAGTTAATTATTAGTGCTTATTGTGTTCAACTCTAACTTTTAAAATCATACAATAAGGGGTACTTAGTTATATACTAATAAATATTTTGTAACACTTAAGCAAATAATAATGGTAAATAAAATAAACCATAAGCTAATTACACCTAGCATGTGTGAGGCCCCGGGCTTGGTCCCTGGCACTGCAAAAAAGAAAAATAATTCTTTACAAAGACTAACTACACGTCAGAAAATAATAAAATAGTATGGACAAACCCATAACATAAAGGATCCCTCACCACTCTGTGTACCCACATTTCCCATAGCCTCATTGTGGACGAGTGTGTTTCCTGGTCCTTCACTTTGGACTTGGCCGCGTGCCTTGCTGTGGTTGGTGGCATGTCAGCAGAAGTGAGAGTGTGCCAATTCTAAGCCCCCGAGGCCTTGCACCATCTCAGGTCTCTGCTGTTACCATTAGAAGAGTACAGCATGGCTGGCTGTTGCCCCTTCAGCCCTCAGAGAGAGATGTAGGGGCAGACCTGTGCCACACATCTGCTGTGTGAAGCAGAGCCTCCCAGGAGGTGCTGTCTAGATGAGCTGAGCCCTGGACGATGCACAACCTGTGAGCAGACAGGTAACTGCTGTTATGAGTTGGAGGCATGGGTTGTGCAGACATGGTGAACTGATTCAGAGGCATCAGGAGTCAGGCCTCTGGTGGCCTGTGGAACATGAGTGGCCATCATTGCTCATCCTGCATGCAGAGCAAGTAACACTCGGTACCCAGAGATACATTAAAAGCAACAAGGTAACTAAATAACACTTGTCTTCCTAAAAAATGATGCTTTGAATCTTTCCTTTAAGTTACTGTATCTTAGTGAAAATAATTTAATCCTTGATCTTTGTAATACTGATGTCTGAAGATACAGTGTAATCATGTTAAACAATTGCTATTTATTCACAATGATCTGACTAACAATGAGATCAATTTTAGCAGTTTTGATTTTTTTACAATGTCTATATTTTAAATTAATTTTTAATGGAATCCTATAGACTGGACTTCTTTGTGCCTTTTTGCAAGCCAAGGTATTTCTTTCCTGACGTGCTTTGTCTCTGGTTTTCCTTCATGATGAATGCCCATTCTTGCCCATCTTCCTCCATCAGCTCACTTCCTGGGACCCTGACCTTCTCCCCCATGGAGTCCCCACGGTGCTGTATGTCTCTTTACAGTATGCATCATTATTGTCTTCTAATTTTTTGTGTTTCGAGCCTTACACTTCAACTGTGTGAAAGTCCCCGGCTCACACAGGGGCCCAGTGATGTTTCCCACCTGTCAGCACAAGCAAACCTCCAGCACACTCGCTCTCAGTGACTCTCCAGGATTGACTAGATAAATCCTGTAAGAGACACTTGAGAGAGTGGGGGATGTGAAGCTTGGCCACAAGCTCCAACTCTGGGCTCAGGTCCATGTGGCGTGGGTGCAGTCGGAACAGCCACCTTCCCAGGAGAGCTTATTGGACCAATGCACTTCTCTTAGGCACATTTTCCTCTTTTGTGAAAAGGGCTTACTGAAGACGACCTCACACTTCTGCTACCAAGATAAACGAAATCATGGATGCAAGGTGGCTGGGACCTGCTACGTTGGTGCTAACAGTACTGGTCAGCAATGATCTACCAACAGGGCTGGCGACACCCTGGGTCCCATGCCTTTCTTCAGTGATGGCCAGGAGACACAGCACCCCTGTATTCTTTTAGGAAAGAAGTCACATGACTCTTTTTTTTTTTTTTTTCCCTTTCATGATGAGAACCTTTTACTTTTAAAACAGGAAGGGAAAAAGTTTAGATGTTTAGTCTTGTTTATAATTCAGAATAAAATACAAAACACCCATCAGCATTCAGTATGGAAATAGTTTAACATGTCAAATGAACTCAGATGTGATCTGTCTGAGTAGTTATTTCTCAGCTGTACAAACCTGATTCCACTCTCACTTCACGTCTTGTGGGTTTGGATGGGAAGCAGGAAAGCAGAGGTCTATTTCCGTGGTGGCGGCACCTCTATCTGGGATGCAACAGACCTGCTTGGTCCTGGAGCCTCAGAAGAAAGCCCAGCTATTTCTGCCTTTATCTCGTGGAGTTTGGGGAAGCATCAAAGAAAGAAGTGAAGGCAGCCCTTCCCCAGTGTCCTCATTAATTACCAAGCAGCCCCAACCATGCTTATTAAATTTGATCAAAGATTACAAATCATGCATCTAAAATAATCACGGATGAGCTTTATAAGGCAGTGAGAGTAAATCAGACCTACAAATTTAATAGCCAACATCCTTCTAGAACTCTGTGTTATCAATGCAGAGTTGTTACCAGAGTGCACAGAAGTCTTAGAGGTGGAATTTATGTGAGGAGCAAACTGTAGTGCTCTCTCAATGGCTTCTAACTCAGCCTTGGGCATTTATAGACTAAAACTAATACTAACACTAGCTAGAGCAGTGTATGGCCATAGAGAGATTGGGCTTACACTGGCTCGGGGGAGGAGCTGTGGAAGGCCAGCATTGACAGGAAGGTGAGGATCATCACCAAAGAGTCCCCGAGGTGACAGTCCCATGGTTGCAGAGGGACTCAATTAGTCACAGGAAAGAGAAACTTAAAACTAACAGCCTCAGGACCTCTGGTAATAGACTTTGGATGACCACTTGGTGAGCTTGAGCAGAACCTTTTCAACCACAGATGCTTGAGGTTGCCTTTAAATTCTAAAATAAGCTTTTAAATTAAATATTTCAATTTTAAAACAAGCATTTGATGCCAGTCTCCAGAAACTTCCTTTCCACCTATTTGTGAAGGAAAGTAAGCAGAAAATAGTGAAAAAAATATCCATGAGGCAGTCTATAGAGATGATTGATACCTAGTACTGGTTCCATGTTAGGACCTTGATCCTTCCAGTGACCTTTCCAGAATATGCTCTTTGGAACATGATCAGAATGCAGCTCTTCTGGGAAGTGTTCTGTTGGTATGACCAGGTGGTATCTTTGCATTTTGCAAAGTGTTACTGGATGCAGGGCTTCAGTCTTTTGTTTGGGCATCTGGGAAACCTACTCCTAAAGGCTGAGCCCTGGAGTTGATATGAAGGCCTTTGTGTGTGCCTTCCAAAGCTGTAACGATCCTCAGTTGCATTCATTTATTCACTCAGTCAAAATCCAGGAGCCCCCACTCTGTGCCAGGCCCTGGCTGACGGGGAAGTGCAGTCACTTGCCCCAGGTAGGCTGACTCTACTGGACAGGAGATTATGAAGCTGTGAGAACAATCTGATGACAGGAAAGAGAGAGAAGGGTCATGTACTGTCTGAAGCAAATCAAGACCCCATGTGCCATGCTGCTGATTTTCTTTCCTACATTTCTAACTCATCAGCAAACAAACCCAGGTCCTCTTTAATCTTCTCCAAATGTTAATGAACGTAGCCTTATGGAAGAACTTGGCTTATCCATATCACCAGCTTGACGACCCTCGTAGATTAACACTGTGCAGTGGACTTGGGACCCTTGGCTAACAGTGGAAGGGACTTGGGCAAATCTACTTTTGTCTTTGATAAAAACCAGAGGGGCACCCAGTCCACATCCAACCACTCAGCCTGTGCTGTTGGCTACCACAACGTCTAGCTTGGATTTTTCCTCCTGAGCTTTTAAAATGTGAGGATCAGGCAGAAGCAAGAACATAAAGGAATCTGTCAGAAACCTCTTCCCTGTCGTCGGCCACTCCCAGGCTAGGGGCTGTGTGACTCAGTGCGGAGGGCGGGGCGATCCACCCTGCACACTCCCAATAGATGTGGCAGGGTGAGCCGGAGGAGCAGGAGGGTCCTCCTGGGAACCCAAGGGAACCAAGGGAACCATGCAGAGTGTCATCAAGACTCATCTCCCAGGACTCACAGCATCAGCAGAAGGCTGGAGGATCCTGCCCCTAGGCATCCTTAAAGGCCAGCCTGCAAGTCCCCAAGTGCAGAAAGGGCCAATATTTCCCTTGGCTTGCTTGGACCAGAGCAGCCTGGTAGGCCATAGGGTCCCACACCTAAAGGGACAGGCAGGCCCAGCCACCTGTGACAGACTCTGCTCCCCTCCTGGGATTTCCTCTTCCCCCAGCATTCACCAGCCTCCTTTGGTGTCCCACATTTGGACGAGCTGGTGCACCTGCTCTGGAGCAGCAGCAGTGCCAGCTGTGGGGCTGGGCTGGCAGGGGCAGAGACCTTCTCCACATCTTGCAGCTTCTTTCTTCACATAGGAGGTCGTGGCTAATTTTATTACTCTTCTCCAAGGTCAGAATTCCAAACGAGTCATCTTTTATTACCTGGATTTAAATATTAATCATTCTGAATTAAGAAACAACTTTCCTTTATTAAGAAGATAATATCTTAATGGAAATCTTAAACTAGCTTTATAAAAATTAGCCAGGTGAGGCTAAACACACCTCAGCACACTGTATGAGACAGTTGGCATTTTCTCAGTCTCCTGGGCACTGCTGCGAGTAAGCCAGGTTAAAAGTACATTTCCATACAAGTTGGTATGCAATGCACAGTGTTAGCAACAGACTTTACTACATTTGTTACTGGAAATGTCCAGGACAGAATATTTGAAATGCCTCTTTAATTGGGGGATTAACCTCTTTTACTATATTAGTTGTGTGAGAATTTAATATAAGTGTTTGTGGACATTGTTATTTTTGATGTCTTGCAGTTGTGCAAAAGATTGCTCCAGCTCCTCAGAGTCGCTCTGTTACCTGTGGTCAGACTTTGCTAATAATTCAACATGCACAACACAAGGTATGGCTCAGAGCAGAGGCCTCAACCCTGGCCTGGGTCCCAAGGGTCCTTTCTTGTCAAATAAGGACTCACTGTGGCCCAGATGAGGTCTCCAAATAAGATGCAGGCCTCCATATCTCAGATAGAAGGGGGACATTGGGTCTTGAAATATCCTCTTCATACAGTTCCATAAATTTCATGCTCTGTTTCCATAAATCCCTATAAATCCCCAGTTTCTGGGTCTGTTTCTCATAAGGAATCCTAGTAACCAAAAATCAATCCATGGATATGAAATCTGAGGACACAGATCCCATTGTCAGGAGGTCCTTCAACGATGTGTACTTGCCAGAAGGTTTGGACAGTTTATCCTGTCCATCAACATGTCCATGCATCTGCCCATGCATTGTGCATGTGTTTCTACCTGCTTTTCAATACATCAGCAGATGTAAGGAAAGACTAATGTAGAGAGAAGCTTCTTAGAATTTCTTAGAACCAACCTAAAAAGAGCTTCTATTGTTATGAATGTAAACCACTTCTTTGTTTTTAGTAAATGCAGTTCATTTGGAGCATATATGTGAGCAAGAAGCCAGTGTTTAGTGATAAATCTCCCACATCGAGATCTCATCCAGATTTGGAGATACTTCCAATACCCTTTTTATTAGTTGGGGAAGGGTCACAGGCTTTCTGGGCTTATTTAATTCACTCTGTCTCATGGCCAGCACTTGAAAGCAGACACCTGCTATCTACCTGTCAACACTCTTTCCTATCTGAATCATGGCACCTGGAGTCCAGGGTCCTGCCTGACCCAAGAGGGTCCTGGGGTCTCCCTTCAGGGTGGTGCTGAGCTGTCCTTGCCCAGTGCCTCTCCTGCTCTGGTTTGAGAGTGCTGGCTCAGAGACCCATACCTGTGAGCTCCTGTGGAGGGTGCTGATGGCTCTCTCACACACCTGTGTGCCCTACAACTGCAGAACTCTGGGGCCAGCACATGGTGGGGAAGGGTGAGGCTGCTGCTCAGGCTTGACACAGGAGGGGCGGAGAGGAAGGGCTAGAGTAGCAATGAAGTGACTTTGGTCATCTGGTCTCCTGGAAACCATCCCTGTCTGGCCTGCAGAGAAGCTGCTCCCTCCTTCCCTGCAGGAAGAGGTCACAGGTGAGGGGCTGAATCTTCTGGAACTCAAGGGAACCCCCATTTGGAAGTCCATACCTGCTCAGAAGTGAGAGGAGTGCAATCGTGGGAGCCGCTGACACTGCTGCAGAGGGTGAGGTTCTCATCCTTTCAGCCATTTGGCTTTCAGTCTGGCTCACAGGTTCCAAGAAGTGACCCACCACGTGGCAATGTGTGTGAGAACCAACACTTTCATCATGAAGCAGAGAAAGCAGAAAGCCAGAGGCGGCAGGGACTCCCTAGATCCAGATCTCTATAGCTGCGCCATCTGCCAGGCTGGGCATGGTGCTGCCGGCCTGTGCCAAGCAAGCAGTTGGCTGAGGTGCACTTGACTGGCTCGACAGCGAGGTCAGCTCATCTCCCGCTGAACTAGTGTCCTAGAGTCATGAGTTAAGAGACCTGGACCCCTGAGCTGGCGGCCTCGGGCCCATGCTTGCCGTGCTGGTCTGAGGGCCGTGAACACAGGTGTCCTCAGGGAGCAGTCCACACAGGTGCACCTCTTACCTGGGCCACTGGCAAGGACACACCTGTCTTATTCAGAAGATTTTCTTTCTCCATTCTGAAAATCCAGGTGCTAGGAGCCTGGTGGAAGTAGGTGCACACAGGAAGTGGAATCCACACCTGGATGGGATTTCCGACTCAGTCACCTTGGGTTGTTCTAACAGAATTCCATAACCGGAATGGTTTGTCTATCACAGACACTTACTTCTCACAGTTCTGGGACACATGAAGTCCAAGATCACGGGGCCAGCAGATCCAGTGTTGTGTGGGCTGCTTCCTGGTTCACAGATGGTGACTTCTGCTATGTCCTTGCTTGCTGAGAGGGTGAGGCAGCTCTCCAGGCCTCCTTTATAAGGGTGCTAATCCCATTCACCAGGGTTCTGCCTCATGACCTCATCATTTAGCAAAGACCACACCTCTAATGCATCATCTTGGGGTCAGGATCCCAGCATAGGTGATGTGGGGCACACACACATTCAGGCTGCTATGGTTTGAATGCCTACTTCAAAACTCAAGTTGAAATTTAATTACTACTGGATGGCTGTGAGAAGTGGTTAGACCGTGAGGGCTGTGCCCTCCCTCAAGAATGGGTCAATGCTACCCATGCAATGGGTACAGCCATTGCTCTTTCTTGTGCCTGCTCTCTTTCCACCTTCCACCATGACATGATGAAGCCCGAGACCCTCACCAGATTCTAGCACCTCGATCTTGGACTTTCTGCAATCCAGAGCCATGAGTTAAACAGATTTCTGCCCTGTATCAACTTTGCAGTCTGTGGTATTCTGTTACAGCAGAAAACAGACCTTGGTGTTCTCCAGTCCCCAGTAGGCGCTCACCATTTCCTGACTTCTTTTAAATCCAACCCTAGTCAACAGCTTTGCTGCTTCCCGAGGGGACACTGATAACCTTTCATCGTCTCATGGCTCTCCCCTTGTCAATCTTCACGTATTCCATGAGTTGGTATAAAGTCCACCCTTCCTGAAGAGTGAGTTCTTGACTTCTGACCTATCTCAGAAGATGGCCTATTTCTCACCATCCAGGTGAGCTGACTCCATTAACCTCACCCCATCAACTCTGGGACCATGTCCCAAATTCATATCCCCCTTCTGTCTGTCTGCACCCGTCCCTCCCTCCTCAGCCAAAAGATGTGTCTGTCTTTACATTTAAAATCATCTTCCTGGGGTCTGGTCCCCTGCCCTCTGCCCTCTGCACTGTAGGTGTTCCTCATCTTCCTACCAAAGCCAGCATCCCAGAGGAGTTGTTAAGTGTCTGCATTCTTGGTCCCTTTTTTACCTTGCTACACAAAATGCAGTCTGGCTTTTGATCCCATCACTAATGGAACTTGCTATTGGGTTGCCCTCCCATAATGGTGAAGTCAAATTCATGGAACCAAAGACATCTTCCCATTTTCTTTCTTCAGTAGTGATTAACCCTAGTGGCTATTCCCTCCTTCATGAGTAGCTTCCTCCCCATTCTGGAATGTTCTGGTCCTTCGCTGGTCTGTACTTTCAACTTCAATGTCCTGCCTGCCTGTACTTGATATGGTTCTCAGGCCTCTCCCAGACCTTAGAGGAGACTTACTCCCCACCATTGAAGCTGCCAGAACCATATTTGTGACCCCTATATCTCATGAGCTCCACACTTGCATTTTTTTTTTTTTTTGGTACTGAGGATTGAACTCAGGGGCACTTGACCACTGAGCCATATCCCCAGCCCTATTTTGTGTTTTATGTAGAGACAGGGTCTCACTGAGTTGCTTAGCGCCTCGCTATTGCTGAGGCTGGCTTTGAACTTGCAATTCTCCTGTCTCGGCCTCCCAAAGTGCTGGGTGGGATTACAGGCTTGAGCCACGTGCCTGGATCACACTTGCATTTTTAACAGGGTGTGGGAAGTTGTCTGATGCTCCTCCAAACTACAAATCCAGCTCTCACCATGACACTGCTCTGCACCCACTCTAGCACCCCATCTCTGACCAGAGTGGCACAAGATCACTCCCATACTCTGCATTGTGCTGCTCCTGAATTCTCCTCTCAGCCAGAAATTTCACAGCACCATTTGTCTTTCTCTCTACCGTACCTTCAGTCCCAAGGAGAGCCTCCTATGCTTAGATAGTTCTTGAGTTTACACTCTCTTCTTTATCCACAGTTTACTGCATAATTTTAAGTCCTAAGATTTCATAGTGAAATACTTTCTCCACTGGCTTCTTTTCTTCAGATCGTTCTTAGTGCACTCAGGCTGCTGTAATAAAAATACCTTAGGCTGAGGAATTTATAAACAACACAAAGCTATTGATCACAGGCATCCATAGACCCAGGGTCTGGTGAGGGCCTGTCCTTCCAAATAGCACCCTCTGTGTTCTCAAGGTGTAAGAGTCAAGGCCAAATTTTCAGAATCTTTAATGAAAGCAATAATTTCATTCATAGAGTGAAGCCTCAAGACTCAGTATCCACCCAAAGCCCACCTCTTAATACTAACCTCTGGGGCTAGGTTTCAACATATGAATTTGTGGGGACACCAACCCTCAAACCCTACACAAAAATCCTGTTCAGCTCCAATTGCTCTTTCATATTGCTGCCAAAGTGGCTTTTCCAAATTGCAGAACCCATGAATTCATCTCTGTATTTAAAGTACTTAACTGGCACCAGTTTCTAAATGACTACGTAGCTCATCATCCAAACAGAGATCCATGAGAAATAGAAAAAGGGAGCAAAGTTGTAAATCAGATCCATCCGTGGAACAGAGGAAGGAACCCAGACTGCAGCACCCATTGTTACCAGCAGAGCTGGGTCTGCTCCTGAGGGTCTGTGTCTTACTGGCACATTGTTCTGCCACCCACTCCTCCCTCTTCCTGGCTCCCGCCTGTGAGTCACAGGAGATGCTTCCTTGCCCACAAGTCTTGCCTGCTCTGGAGTGTCTCTGTGCCTTGAAGGTGCCAACCGCTCTGTTTAGAGGCTCCTTCCTCTCCACCTCCACCTACAGAGCCCATAGTCCCATGTCCCTCGCTGCCCAGGCAGCTGCCTGGCTCCCTGACTCTCCCACCTGGGTGCGCCCATGGCACTTTGCCCCATCTCCACAAGAGCAGGATTCTTGGCTCTGCAGCTGTCTTTTCCTTTTCATTCTAGCTTGCTGCTTGCAGACATGGTTTTATCTATCCTGGGTGGAGTCCATGCCACCAGAATAATGGATGCTGCACTGATCATTGTGGAAGGAAAAAATTAATGAGAGAATCAATGTGATAGGGAAGAATGGATAGAGCGCACAAGGTGCGTGGCCGCAGGTGTGACCAACCAGGCTCATGGAGACCTGGGAGAACCTGTAACTGAGGAGCACAGTGCAGAGCTGAAGTCCCCGGAATCAGTGGCAAACACACAGGTGTCCAGTCATGATGGAGAGGGCAGCACAGGCACACACAGCCCTCGAGAAGCTTTCAAGACATGGCAGGATTGTGTGCAGCCAAGCCTTCTGTGGGCTCAGGGCAAGCCTGCACATAGAAAGCCAGTGTCCTTGGTGTGAGAACTGTTGACACGGCTCCTCCTAAACATGAAATGCATTCTTGCAGGCTTGAACTCAGAGGGAGCCACCTGCTGTGTGAAATGACTTTATCTCATAAGAGTGAGATGATGTTTTTTGCTGTCTTTATAATTTAAGTATTTGTGCTTTTTTGTAATTAACACATTTAGTTTGATACTTAGAAAAAATAGTAGCAAAACGAATCAATGCAAAGTTTTATTGATAAAGCATACGTGTTTCTTCCTGCCCTCTTGCAGGAAGCCTGTAGTAAGTGGCCTGCTCTCGGTTGTGATTTTAAACAAGATTGGTGTCAACAAGGTAGCAATCCTGCTGGTGTGCAGAGGCTCACCCTCCAAGTCTCCTGTCCTCCCCTGCAGCAAGGCTGGGAGTGTCTTCCCCTGGGGGTCCCCCACCTCTCAGTCAGGCCACAGATGTGCCAAGTCCACAGGTCCCCAAGAGAGAGTGCAGCAGTAGCAGTGTGTGTTTATCCGGCCTTTGTCACATCTGTGAGGAGATGGAAGCATGTTAGATGGAGGTGGACCTTGCTTCATTTCAGGATGCACCTGAGCTCCTTCAGCTCTGCCTCCGCGATGAGCATTTCCATGAATGCTGTAGGGTCAAGGTACGTGGCAGGGGCTTCTGGACCCTGTGACGTGAAGAGGAACAAGACCAGCAGATAGGATCATCGGGGTGCCCCCAAGGACTGTTCTTATCGCAGGGTAGGCTCAGCCTCCGCCGCTCCCTCTGTTCCCTCACTCTTACAGGCAGCCCAGCAGAACTCCCGCAGCTTCACATAGACCTGACGAGGGCTGGGACAGAATGGGAGTGAGGGAAACAGCTGAGCAGGGGAGATGGGCTGTACACGTAGCTTAGCAAATGACAGAAACTCCCTGACGTGGGCAGGAAGCAGCATCTGAGGTCCACGAGGGGATCCCAGCTCAGTGAGCCATGTGGAGTGTCTGAGCGGCACTCTCATTAGCTGCCGGAGGTGACAGACTCTCCTGAGCAAGGCTGCTAAAGTTCTGGAGCCATGTGGTCTTTTCTAGGCAGTGGCCCTTTGCTGCTGTGCAACTCTTCTGGATTCTCTTGTCATATGATTGGTGTGCACATGCCTCAAGAAGGCACGTCTACTCAGTGCCTCTTGGGTTGCGGACTCCTCTGTTCTTTCTAGAAGGGGACTCTGCTGCAGACTTTGGTGAGGATGTGCACCTCCTGTGCTGCTGAACTCCCAGCCAGAACGGGAACAGGAGATCTCCTAGAAACCCCTTGAGAGGAGGGGCACCAGGAGGCAGCAGCTCATGTCCTGAGTCACCTGTGGTTTCACAGATGCCTGTGCCCAGGGGGCACTCAGCCAATAATGGCCAACATTCTGCCCCTTTGGATAGCCCTAAGATAACCATGGGGAGGGCTTTGAACCATTGTGTGAGGTGTTTGTGATGTTCTCTATGACCCCCGAGGCAGCACAGGGAGCTGGAGCCTGGACCTCCACACTGACATTGTCCTCTCCAGCCTGTCTCGAGAGGACATCTTCATTTCCTTGGTTTTCTCTAGAACCCTAGAGGTTTAATATTTTCCTCATTTTTCCACCTTTATATAATATGAAATTTATATAATTTAGGGTTATATACTACAGATTTTTGTGGGATTCTGGTATTTTAATCAGGGTTGTTTTAGATGGTGCTAAGTGTGTAGGGTGATGACAGTTGTAAGTTTGTGATGAATGAGGTCTGGGAAGGCTGATGCCAGATGGAAGGGCTGTGTGTGTGGCTCCCACTCTAAGGGAGTAGAATGTGCGTACGGGGAGGGGCATGTGTCTAAGTGTGTGTGTCAGTGGGATGTATATGCCTGTGTGTGTGCATGATTGTATTTTTGTATGTGTGTGTGTTTGTGTGGGGGGGGGCATTCAAGTCATCACCTGGTGGTTTTTTCCTGGCACAATGTGTTGCTAGAAACAATAAAAAACTTTACACACACACACACACACACATTTTTCCATAAGTGAATCATTTTAATACCCACTCTGTCAGCTAAACTCTCCCTCTTCTGCAGGCCCCTGAAACATATTGCAGAAATCCTTTCCTCTGGAATGTGATGTGCATCCAGCAGTGGAAACCAGAGGGGCAGTGGACGGCACTCTGGCAGGGCAGGTGCTTCTCCCAGCACAGGGCTCGCAGGCGCCCTTCAGGGATGGGGCCCCAAGGCTGAGGAAGGGGAGGCTGTGCTGTCTCAGGCATCTCAGCAGGGCTGCCGAGCGTCCAGCCAGGGCTGGGAGAGAAGCCAGCACTTGAGAGGAAGATCAAGTCAGAGAGCCGAGGGCACAAAGGCTCAAGGAGCCAGGGAGAGGGTGCTGGATTTGATCTGGAAGGAAGGGCGGGCCAGAGGGCTGCTCCCCGGGGAGGGTGTGTGCCTTTCCAGCATCTTCCACCATCTGCCTCCTACCCCCCGACATGGCAGCCACACCATCCCCTGCTGCCACCAGCCTGGCCTGCCTCAGGCATGGGCTCCCGTTCCCAACCTCCTCCCCACCCCCTTTCTGGGACCACGCCCATCAAGGCTTCATTGCTTGAAGAATTCTCCTAGATCCCGCCCCCCCCACTCCAGCTAGAGTCCCCACTCCCATGCCCCGTGCTCTTGGCTTTGCTCTGGATGCAGCATGGTGGCTACCAGCCATCGTTGTCATGCACTATATTAAATAGGACAGAGCACGCCTGACCCCAGCCACCGTCACCGTGTGCTGTCTGTCTACCCAACATACAACGAGCTCCAGAAAGGGCACCTCTCTCATCTTGACTTTGTTCCCACCATCAGTGACCCATGCATACCTAATTCAACATCATAGGTACCATGAGGTCTCACAAATGTCCCTTCTGTCCCCCCTTCTTCATTCCCAGACAGCATCATGGCTTCCTGAACAACAGGTGTGCCTTCCTGGGCCAGTGGGCCTGAACTTCCTGAGTCCTTACCACTCCTGCTCCTATCTTCTGTGTCCCCATGGACTTTTTTCTCCCTGTGTGTGTCTACACCTGCAGCTAAAGGCCTGTCCAGTCCTCAGAGTCTACACAAGCAGACAGAGGGGCCACCTTAGTCCCCTAGAATCCACACCTGCTACCTGATGGGTCTTTCCAGTCCCCCAGTGTCCACACCTACTGCTGAATGGCCTGCCCAGTCTTATGTGTCCATACCTACCACCTAAGGGGCCTCCCCAATTCCCTTGCTGCTGAGTCCCCCTTGGGACCCCCAGTGTCCACACTTGCTACTTGAGGGGTTTCCCTGCTCTCCTGCAAGACACCAACCTGTTCCCAATGCAGTGCCAGTTTCTCTCCTGCAGGTCTATCTCTGCAGCGCTCGTTTGATGGCCCTTAACCCTCCATTTCTGTAGGTCTATATGTAGATCGGGACAGGCTCTTATTTCCCTGTTGTTTTCTTTTTGCCTCAGGATTTCAGAACTGTAAGGAATTCTAATTACTTAGTCTTATTCTCTCACTTTGTAGATGAAACTGATCCCAAAAGAATTTAAGCATCCACCCTGAGTCCCTCAGTCAGGCAGGGCAAGGTCTGAGCACGCCTTTTACTAATTTCCCTACCGCAGGTGGTTCAGAGTGACCACAGGGTTTCTGCACAGAGGTGCCTCAGAGGCTGCAAATGGGCAGGGGTGGGCAATAGCAACAGGACAGGGTGGGCCCACCTTTAGACCCAGCAAGCAGGCTACTGTGGTCAGGGACCCTGTGCAGGGGAAGGGCGGCCTAACAGTGTGGAAATGCATTGTTCAAATACTTTAAAATGCTTAGGAAGGTATTTTATATGTCTTTCAACACAATAAAGATATCTGCTTAAGAAAACACAATTTGTTTCATTTAAATGTATAGATTATTAGGACAATTAACAAAAATATGTCTTGCATAGATCTCACTTTTTGTATATAAATGAGCAGACACAACAGTTGTAAAATGCTCAGTATGGTGCATGGTTGGTCCGCAGACCCTTATCCTTGTGATGTATTTAGGTTGGCTCACATTCTTGGCAACACATTTAATGAAAAGTATACTTCAGAGTGGCCTTTGTCCAACTATAGTAAGTACCTTATTAGTAAGATAAATAAGCAAGGGATCATTGCATATTGCAAGTACATTACATATGGCTAGAATTTTTCATCTTTGATATCAGGAAGAACAGGCATGGGTAGAACAGAGCTTGGCTGAATGAAAAAGAAATTGACCAATTTCAAAAGTAACTGGTATGCTTTTATCCTGTGTTTTGCAAAGAAAAGAAAACCGATGTTTTGTTTCTCCCTTTGTTAAACGCATATAAGCCTGAAAACAGATGTCATTACTTTGGTATCTTCAAGCTATTAGTGATGATATAAAAACTCATTCTACCCATGGGGAGAAGAATTTAGAATGCTTTACAGCTGTGTACACAGCATATAAACATTTCAGTAATGGAAATGGAATTCAGCACGAACAGTCAACATTCGATGAAAAAATAACAGCCATAAATTTTGGACCCTGGATCTGTACTGTAACTGTAAAACTCAATTGCAAAATGTACTTCTCATCTGTGAGCCAGATGTATGCAAACACTGTTACAGGACACGTCCCTGGCAGCACCACATGGACCTTGACCTGGCCCACCCCACCTCGGTCAGCAAAAGTGTCAGAGCACTGCATTACTCCAGTGATACTTGGTGCTTAGAACCTAAGGTTATTTTTTTAACAGACACACACAATTAAAATCCTTTTAAAGTGGATATAAATCTTGCTGAAAGTTCTGTTATTTATAGCACCTGTCCCAACTTTGAGAGCCCCAGTGCCCACAAGAGCATTTTATGTGGTATAATCTTCAGTCTTGACTTTAGAATCATAGGAATTGTCACAGAAGCAGTAGCCTCCACTGCCACAGCCTCCCCCCTAACTCTTCAGTCCTTGAACAGGCATGGTGATTTCTGTATCAAACATCGTCCTCTAAGGAAGACATAGTACCCAGACAATGTTACTGAAGGAAACAAAGAGCAGACTCCAGTGAGCGCCAGGCTGGGTGCGGCCCTGGGCAGCTCCCTCCCTTTCCTGGCATCCCCAGTGGCTCTCTCCTCCTGCAGGATGCTCTCAGGCACCATCTCCCTGCAAGTCCTTCCTCCTCCAGTAGGAGTCTCCCTCCCTCCTACTACTTCCACACTGCTCACGCTACATCAGGACGGCTGTAGGAGGTCCTTGTCCCACAAGAAGGTGGGGTGGCATCTTTCCTTTGATTCCCAGTGCCAGGCTGTGGCAAACCCTGGCTTCCCCAGCCACATCTGTGGATGAATAACTGGATGCACATGTGTGTTTGGAGTAAATGCATGAGCACAGGTTTTTTAATCTATGATACGTGAACATCCAACATGGCCCCCCAGGTAGATTTTTATGCTTTGCAGATGCCTTCATATTCATTTGGGCATCACTTTTGGGGTATTAGCTTCCTTTGGAGTATGGATCTTTTGCCAGTATAAAAAGTGATGTATCCTAAATGAGAGTGAGCATGCTCGTTGGCTCTGTGTGAGGAACCACTTCCAGTATGTCCAGCAATCCATGTCTGTCTGCCTGTCTATCTAGCTGTCCATCCATCCATCCATATCTGTGTACCTAGGTATATGTATGTATCTGCATCCCTATCTATTACCATATATTTCAGAATATATTAAATGGCACTTTTGTCAAGTATTGTGTGTTTACTTGTGAGTTTTTTGGCACCACAGAATTCATTTGAATAAGTGAGTGTTTATCTCCTGAGATGGCTATAGTGGCAGAGAAATGGATGACACAGAACTGTAACATTTCACATGAAAACAGGATGCTGTGGTCATCAAAGGGCAAAGTTGCTAAGGTTTGCGACGGTCAGTTTTATGTGTCAATGTGTGGCTAAGGGGTGCCCAGGTGTCTGCTAACCACCATTCCCGGGTATCTACAAGGTGTTTCTGGATAGTTAGCATTTGAATTAGTGGACAGAGTAAAGAAGATTTCTCCTCACCGATGTTGGTGGTATCATCCAAATTGTTGAGGAACCAAGCAGTGCAGAAAAGGCCACCTCTCTGCTACTTGAGCCCGGACATTCATCTTCTGCTCTGGGAACACTAAAGCTCCTGGTTCTTAGACCTGAAGACTTGGGTTGCTGTGAAACACTGGATTTCCGGTTCTTCAGTTTGCAGCTACCAGTTGATGGGACTACTGAGCCTCCATCATGGTGTGAGCCAATTTTTATGACAAATCTACCCCTCTGTATACACACACACACACACACACACACACACACACACACACACCTCTTTGAGTCTCTCTCCTTGGAGAACTCCCATACAGGTTTAATAGCAAACAGATCCAGGGTCACCTCTTGTTTTATAAAGGGTAAGCACTCAACTGCTCTGCTTTGTTTCTTTAAATAGCAAAGAAGGTGATAAAATTGTTTACCTTAAAGTTGTTTGAGGATTAATTCAGAATACAGGTGATCCCTTGGAAAAATGTCACGGGTCGAAAGTGACTGTGCTGGACTGAAGTCCTCGCCAGTCATCCCACGCCAGGCCTCAGAATTCCACACAGCTGGTGCTTCCACCTCCATGTACATCAGGCATCATCTGATGGGGAAAATGGAGAGGAATTAGCAAACCCACACTCATCATAGATTTTGATTTTTTACATTCACCGGGAATCACGGATACAATAAATGTACAAATACAGCCTCATTCTTTTCAAACTCTTTAGGAAACTCAATACTTACTTTTAGTATAATAAAAATAATGGAAGGCAGGTCATGTCTGATTATAGGGAATGAATTACAAAATAATGTCACATTGTAGACCAAAAATATCCCTTAAGAACAGGTTACTATCTTGTTAGCAACTCCCTGTGAAAGATAAAAATCAAAATTTAGATAATAAGATACTAATGAAAACTGATATCTCTTTAAATTTCTGTAGTTATTTCTAAATAAAGTAAAAAGAAAATTTATTATAAAATATGTTAATTTAAAATGTAAACATAAATTTTTATATATAAGGAGCAAGAAGGGCTAGCATTTTGGAAATTTGTCAGAAATGCTAAATATTTTTTCAAAAGCCCTCTATGTTGAAAATATATAAAATATGCTTCTTTGGAGCTTTGACCATAGCAAAGCCTCATGTCTGGAAGTCAGCAAGGGTGACCTGTTTTTCTTTAATGGTTGGAAGATGCTCATTAGTCCTCAGTAACTCTGACTGACAACTCCAGCAAGCAGCCCTCCAGGGCCACCACCCTAGAGGGCAGCTCTCGGGACAAGTGTGCAGTCTGGAGATGCAGACGGAAGGTGAAGCTCAGACGTTGGAAGGGAGGAATGGGGTCCAGCCACTCATTTCTTCAATTTCAGTAAAAGCAAACAGAATTGATGTAGGTCTCTGAAGGATATACAAGCCATGTGATATAATGGAAGTTATGTTGAAATTTATAATCCAAATTTTAAAGCATCTACAGTATAAAATAATTGTTTAAATATTTAATTCTGTTGTACTTTTAAAAAGTAAGGTAATAGTCTCATCTCTAAAGAAATCTCCTGTTCTTCAACTCTCTAAAAAATTTATTGGAGATTTAGTTGAGCATGTCCCTTTTCAAGGTATCTGTAAGTGAGAATGTACAGAGATAATGCCTGGCATGGAGTTATAAATGGGATGCAGAGTGAGGTACAATAAATTAAGCAGTACACAGGAAACATGCACATAGGGATTAAAGCACAGATCCAGGCCAAGTACGGTGGATGGGCTCCTAGCCCTGGTCAGCAGTGGAGGTGTCTTGGGGTGGAGCACAGGGTACTCAGAGCTGTGGAGATGCTGCTGTCTGAGTGCACTTCCAACCAGTGGCCTGAGGAATCTGAGCAGACCGAGCCAGAGCAAAGGACAGAGCAGGATCTGGTGAATTCCAACCAAGAGTAGGGGCCTTTGGGGGAGGGGCACAGGGGTTCAATGTTTTGTCATGGTCATCCAGGGGAAGCAAGGGAGAACCAGATGTGTGATCTGGGACACAAATACACATAGACACAAAAAGATGTAAAATCAAATATCCTTGTCCAAGTCTAATATCTCACCCAATCTAAGAAAAGTCACTTCTTATCTTCCTACCAATCAAGTCCAAAAGGACAAGAGGAGGATTACATAGATCCCTTGTGTATGATATAGCTAAGTCTTCGGTAATTGTTCCTGCAGACCAAAGCCTGGGCTTATCTGGGGACAGATCCACTTTTCCTTTCTGTGTTTCCCTCTCCTAACCTCTTCCACCAAGAAAAGGGACAAATTGAGAAACACAAAGGACTGAATGGAAAACGACACTGGACTGTCTCTCTACCTCACCCCAAGGGAGAAATATGTCTGAGCAGGACCCGGGAGCATATGATGGGTGACACCCGCAGTGTCAGTTCCCTGATAAAATAAGAAGATATCTGCATATGTCTGGCAGTTGGAGAGTTTATTAGCCAGAAAACTAGCAGGAAACAGATGGTTCAACCAAGCTAGTCTCTTTATGGATTTCTCTTCTCCCTTGTAAATTGCTGTGTTGACAACTGGTGTGGCTGAGCAGAGCAGGTCCAGGGGAAGACAAGGACAATGTCCCTCGGTCTCTAGTGGGCTCCAGTGGTATTGTACAGAAAGATCCTTCAGCCTCTAAAAGAAATTCTGGGAGCCAACATGAAAAGTATTCCAGAGCAATATTTTCTAGTGGTATAATTAACATAGCAGAGAGACCAGAATCTCCTTAGCTGTCACTTTGAAACTATGGTTTAGAGCAAGATTGAGCAAGATTAAAGGTCACCTACTCTACATTGTTGACTAACAAATTCTCCTGCAAAACAAATGCCAGGCTACCAGACAGTCAAGAGTGTGGTTTGCTGTGAGAAATGAAGTGTTTCTGCTTGGCCAGGGTGTTGCTTCACTAGGTATCCAGACTTAGAAAATAAAAATAAAAGATGCTAAGTTAAATTCTAATTTCAAACACAATGAATCTTTTTCGTATGAGTGTGTTCCAATATTCCACTAGACATATTTATACTAAAAATATCTGTCTATTGGAAAGTCCCATCTGACGGTGATTCTGCTTTTTAATCTGATAATCTCACACTCACTGTTATATGCAGGGGGTTTACAGGGCCGCCGTTTCCAAGCTTTGAAGTGTTTTTCAAAAGGCAAGTTCAAATCATTGTAAGAATTTAAATGGGAAATTGATTCATTGCTCAAAGTTCTATAACACAGCCTGGGACCATTTCTGTGTGGAGTTTAGTAAGTTCTCGCCTCTGCCTTAGCAGGATTCCAACATGGAGGAAATCCATGTGCTCACGGATGTTTGTTTGTCAAATACTCACTGAGCAGTGTGCTTTCTGTAGTGCGCTCCAGATGAGCAGGTCGGAGGACCGAGCGAGGTGGGGAGCCTGGTGGGGAGGTAACAAGCAGGACAATAAATGCCACCATCTGAGTAGCACCAGAAGCTGCAGTGACGAATGGAGGCAGGAGGAAGGGGCAGGTGGTGACATCAGACAGGATGCACACGGGAGCAGCCTGTGCAGGACAGCGGAGCAGAAATTAACCCAAGGGGCAGCTCCTGAAAAGATCTAGCCAACGAGCTTTCTATGCAGAGGGAGCAGCAGGAGCAAGCCCTTCACCTCAGGCTTCTCCACGTGTCCCCCACAGGATGCCTTTCCCTCTCCCATCATCACAAGTGTCTCCCTAACTCCCCCGTCTCCCATGCCTGCTGTTTACAAGGCTCGACGTGTCCATGAAAGGTTTGCCTACGTAAGTCCCTTTCAGTCCACGTCCAGTCACAATGTCCCATTCTACCAGAACCACAGTGTCCAGTCATGAACAACTGCCCCCCTGTCAGACCACAGGCACCCTTGTCCTCATCTTGCGTGACCTCTCAGCGTTGTTCAAAGGGTTCCGCCACCTGGCCACTGTTGAAATTCTCTTCAACCTCAGCCTTAGGAGCTACCTTGGGGGTCCCCCTGACCTCAGGGCCACCTGTCCCTAGTCTGCTTGTCTCCTGTGTGTTGACCCTCTGCTGTCCCTGCATTTGCGCTCTTCATCTCGCTCTACATTCTATCGCTTATTCCTTTGGGTTTGGACTTTCTCTAGATAACAGCTTTCAATATTAATTTTTCATCCTGGCCTTTTCCTCCAACCTTCTGGACACTTTTTGTCATTCCAGTTGGATTTCTCCTGGGCATTGCATCTTAATCTGTCAAATTCTGAGTTCTCGAGTCCTCCTCACACATTCCCCCTGCAAACTCCCGCATTTCCGTAACTCATAGGACCACTAAACCATCGCTTATTTCCAATTTCTCTTCATCATTCAATTCTCTATATCCAGTCGGCACTGAATTAAATCAGAATTCCTCTCATATTGTATTTTAAATTCCCCACTTCTCTGAATCTCCATTGCTTCCGCCTTACCCATCTTTCACTTAGTATATTGCAAAAATTCTTAACAATTGTTAGGGTCTGGAGAAAAGATATCCTCCAAAAGCTTCTGTATTAATGCATACTGTTCAAAGGTGAAGTAGTTGTTTTGCAAAAGTTGTAACCTAATCTGTCCCTGAGAGGACAATGTGTGAAGCCAGGAAGGTAAAGTCAAAACTGGAATGGTTGTGAAAAAAGCCAAGCTCAGGAGAGGATAAGAGCATTGTAACCAGAATGGCCAAAGGGTCAGGCTGCTGAAATCCAAGAGCACATTGCATGTCCATGTGTCCTGGATGCTGTACACAGAGTCAGGGGACCTATTCTGTTTTGGTCTTACTTTGGTCCCATCTGTTCTTCCTGTCTCTCGAGCTACCTTGGGGGTCCCTTTGACCTGAGGGCCACCTGTCCCTGGTCTGCTTGTCTCCTGCATGTTGACCCTCTGCTGTCCCTGCATTTGTGCCCTTCATCTTGGAATGGGTATGCTTACTCTGTGATACTGTATATTGGATATGAAACTTGCTTTTGATTTTTACAGAGCCTCATAGCCAAGAGTTTGCCTTGAGTCTCAGGTGAGACGTTGGACTTGGGAAATGCTAGAATTGTTAAGATTCCGTGACTCTTAGAGATGGGGTAAATACACTTTGCCTTGTGGGATGGGCATAAGTTTTGGAGGCCAGGTGCAGAATGTGAAGGTTTGGATATGAGGTATCCCCCCCAAATTCCTTCATTAATGCAGGAATGTTTGGAGGAAAAATACTTGGATTATGAGAGTCGTGATCTGATCAGTCCATCCCAGTCTGAAAGGACCTACCAGGTGGTGACTCTAGGTAGGTGAGAGAGGCTAGAGGAGGTCATCACGGGGTGTGCCCTGGAAGGGAGCATCTTCCCTGTGCTCCCCCTCACTCTCGCCCTCTGCCTTCTGGTGGCCACTAGGGGAGCAACTCCCTTCCACATGCTGTTCCTCCATGATGTGCTGCCTCACTCTGGACCCAGAGCAATGCAATTGGGCATTTATGGACTGAGACTTCTGAAACTGTGAGTCCCAAATAAGGTTTTCCTGCTCTAAATGGTTCTTGTCGGGTGTTTTGGTCACGGTGATGAAAAAGCTGACCAGCAACACTGAGTCTCCTTTGCTTCCTCCAATCTGTTCTTTACCCAGCAGACAAGCCTTTTGAAATAAGGATCAGATCATGTCACCTGCCTCCTTAAAACTTTTTAAGGTTTCACACTGTAGTCAGAAAAAAAAAATTGAAATTCATGATACAAATTTGGATGCTTTGATTTCTACCAGGCTTTTCCACTCTGCTGTACTTTCTCCCTCACCCAGTTGTCTCAGATCAGATTGGTGCTTTCTCAGTTCCAGGCTCTCACCCAGCTCTTACCTGATGAAGGGCATAGTGCTTCCTCTACATGAAGGAGACCTAGCCTACCCTCTGAGAGGCTGCTTCCTTAGTGTTCCTCAGTCCCAGCTTAAGTGTAAGGGGCTTGGAGAAGCCTCACCGGCCCCGTCTCTGTGGCCTTCCTGGACTCCAGGTCTTGCTCCACTGGGCACATTACCATTGGTTCTAGCTCCCCAGGCTAACCAGGGCTGAGAGCTCCTCTGCTGGGATCAGCAGTGTGCTCACCATCACTCACGAATGAATGGCAATGGATGTTTAAGGGACATGAACTACACAGGCCATGGAGGAGGGAGAACCAGTCATTTCCATTGTGTTTTGTCTGAATTTATAACAGGACATGCGGAAAGCAGAGTAGAGCATTTAGCAAAATCAGAGGTGAGTGTGAGGATGAAATTCTATATCTCAGCTGTTCTTTGTACCTCACATGGAAACAAGAGTGTTCTTCACAACCAGTTAAAAGACACGAGCAGAAATAAACAGAAAAAACTGAAGATGTTAAGGATTATTAAAAAGCCATGAGGAAACATTCTTGAAGGATTGCCTGTAGTATGCTTAGATTCCAATGTAAGTGTGAAGGGAATTTATCCAATACAAGCCCATCGTTGTGAAGTTATACATGCACGCAGGTGCATATGTACACCTACCTGTCATGGTTACCCTCCCTCTGTACTTTGGCACATAGGGAGGTTATTGAAAGGGATAATTTAGCTGTTGCTCTGAGGTTCTCCAGTAACCTATGGGTATGTTCTTTCAGTGAGTGTTTTAGTCAGCTCTTTCATTGCTGTGACCAAAAGACCCCAAAAGAATAAAGTAGAAGAAGAAAAGTTTATTTTGACTCCTAGCTTCAGAGGTTCAATCTGTGGACAGCTGACTCCATAGCTCTGGGCCCGAGAGGAGGTAGAACATCATGGTGGAAAGATACCGTGGAGGAAAGCAGCTCGGGTCATGGTAACTAGGAAGCAGAGGAGGTCCTTTTACCACAGACAAAATAGAAGCCCCACAATCTTACCCCAGTGACCTATTTTCTCCAGCAACACCCTACATTCCTACAGTTCTCCATCAGTTAATCTATGTAAGTGGATTAACCCATCGATTAGGTTAGAACTCTCATAATAAAATCATTTCATCTTTGAACATTCTTTCATTTTCTCACAAGAGTTTGTGGGGGATATCTCATACCTAAACCATAATAGTAGGTAATTCATGACGTGACACATTGCAACTACCAGTCAGTGTGTCCCAAGGACAACCATGGCCAAACCATGGAGGCAGAGCGTCTTTGCTCTGCTGCCCTGTGTTTCCATGTGTTCATATCAGACGCAGACCAGATCTCCTGTGGTGCAGAGAGTTAATAAATACAGAGTGGCCTTCAACATATTCTGAAAATACGCATGCCCAACATCCGCACAGCCTGCTTCCTTGAATGTTGACTAAAAGTGTGTTTTTACACTCGTTCATAGTCCTCTTGATTTCTCCAGCCTGACATATGGTCAGGAGTAAACCTTCAACTGAGTCCAGCAATGTGTTCCTCCCTCCACCTTTCTAGAAGCCCTCTGGCTTCTCTTTGTGGATGCCTGTTTTCATTGAGCCAGCCGCATGACAGGCCAAGGGACGTTGGATCTGGCTCATATATTACCGATCATGTTAGTGATTCTCTAGATTAGAATCACTTGAGAACAATGTTTTATTCTCTGCATTTTAAGTTGTAATTTGGCACTTATTTCATGATTTTCCCTTTTCTTCTGAAAAAGCATTCTTCATTTGATTTCGCTATAAAGGTCACATTTCCCTCCACCCTAAAAAAGAACCTTGGCTATTTGCCCTGTTGACTGAAGGAGGTACTGTTGCATTCACAAGGTGTGGATCCTGGCACATGTCTGGGTACCCACGTCAGCAGGGGCAGCAGAAAGCAGAGGGGCGGATGAGGAGCAGAAGTTTAATCCATCTCACAGAAGACACTGGAGCCGGGGCTGATAGAACAGTTTCCAGTGTGAACAGGCTATTGATTCAAAGTCGCCACCTGCTACTTAGCCACATTGAGAGGCAGAAGCTTAATATATCACATGTTATTTGCTATTTAGACTCAGGTGGCAGCCGAGAATCAATATCCTTAAATCAAGAATCTCTATATTAAGCAACAGCAGGGACATGAATTATAATTCAGGCTCTTTCCTGCTGTTAGCATATGGAGCCAGACACAGGACTGCAGCCAGCCATGGTGTGCGGCCCTAAATACCTCCTTTGTGTTTTGTCCCCACAATTATATTCTCTCTGAACCATAAAGAGTCTGTAATAGGCTTAGCCTAATGGATCTTGGCCCAAGTACTTTGAATATTTGAAAAGATTAAATTTTAAAAGTGGCTTAATGGTATTTGCTTTGAGAATTGTATGTTAAAATTAATTACTAATACAAATCGAAGGAAGTGTAACTCCAACAACAATGAAGATCTTACTGAAGCCCAGAAATTGAGAAGCAAGGGGAACCTTGGAAGGATACCGTGTAGGAAACTTACCCGCAGCTCTTCTCCACTCTGCAAGAGAGCTCTGGAGCTCCTCACTGAAGAGCTGTGGGAGGAAAGCCCATTGATCCAAAAATCTCAGAAACACTCTCCGTGGCCGTGGCCTCGAAGGGAAACTTGTTAAGGGACACTCGGCAGATTCCTGAGCAATGTGAAGAATCTCGGGTGACAATCTCAAGTAGCTGTGAAGGGTGTTTCCAGAATTCTTTGAGGTGGCTTCAGGTTGCAGCTGGCTCTGGGATAGAGGGTTCCGCAGGGAAGCAAGTGGAAGGTTTGCTCATGTAGCTCTGTAGACTTGGGTGGCTCTGCACTTTAAATTCTGCCTGAAATTTTGTAGGAAGCTTCAGTAAGTTGGATGTTATAAAATATTTTATATTCAAGTCAATAAGTGTGGACTGAGATTGAGTACAAAATTTTCACAGGTTTTATGATAAAGAATCTTAAAGAAAACCCTGAAAGCATTTGCCTGCAGTTTGCAAAGAGGGCATGCTCTAATAAAAACAAATACCCTATTTATGCTCCTCTTGCCTTTTAAGATCTCTCAGTAGCATTTTGGTAAAGATTCAAAGAGAATTTAGGAACTCTAGGATCCAAGCTGCCTTCATACAAATAGGTTCCCAAATACTGTTGCCTGTCTGAATCTGAGAGTCACCTATAATCAAAAAAGCTGATATTTGGGTAGCACACAGTACATGCCAGGCTCTGTCCTAGTCACTCCACTGGCCCCCAGCTAGCCTGCAAGCCAGGGACTCACAGCAGTCTCTGGCTGTACCCTGAGGAAGTAGAGACACTCAGGATCTATGGAGTCTTTGCGGTAGCGTTGGCGGCTGGAGGCTGGAGGCTGGAATCAACCCCAGAGCTGCATGCTCAGCTGTTGGTATAGTATGCTCTCAGCCTAACTGCAGACTTTTAAAATCTAAATTTGTACTTGAGCTTTTAATTTTGATGACACAATGAAAGAATGTTATCAAGTCCAGTGTGTGATTTTCTCATACAAGATATTTGGTTGAAAACTTCCATTTTAACCATGATAAAATTATCAGGGATATTCCCGAACTGGCTAGCCTAGTGTTCGGGCTATAAATTAAAGAGTCCGATTGGGGTTTTGTTTATTTCTGTAACAAAGGTAAGTTAGATTTGATTTTTTTTAAAAAAGTGCTACATGGGAAAACTGCATTCCTGGTGAAGAATTTAGCAAGAATCCGGAGTCTCTAGGGTGAAGATTGAAATGATTCAGTAGGTACCAATTATTATTGTCACTATAGCAATGATATCACAGAAACAAGAGCAATGGATGACCAGCAATTACCTTAACTTCTCAAGCACCTGCCAGGGACCGGTTCCTGTGCAGAGTGTTTCTCTCATATCACCTCATTTGACCTTCCCATGAAGGAGAAGCATGCTCTGCTCTGTCTATTCTGTCTTGAGCGATAAGGCTCTTGATCATTAGGACATGTTGTTCCCTGATGAAAAGAGGAACAAAACATAATCCAGACCAAATGCTGGAATCTGCAAATTAAAGATGCATGGAATGTGTCCATTAATTTATTCAAACATTTGCTTAGTAAGATTCAGCAAATGTTTATTGAGCAACTTCTTTGTTGAGTGTATGCTATAAATTATGGAGTTAGCACTTCATTTGGGAAAAGTGAAACTAAATGGGAAGTACTCCCAGCTTGGTACCATTGGGGGGGGGCACTTGAAGAGGTGGGGGCCCATGGGAGAGAGTCAGGTCACTGGGGATGGGCCCTTGAAGGGGCTTTGGGGCCCCGGTTTTTCCTGTCTCTCTTCATTCTTGTTGCCTTGAGGTGAGAATTTTCCTATGCCACGTACCCCTGGCTTGATGTGCTGCCCATGCATAGGCATGAAGGCAGTGGCACCAGGTGACCATGGACAGAAATCATTGAAAGTGTGAGCAGAAGTCAAACTTTCCTCCTTGAAAGTGATTACCGCAGCTGTTTGTCACAGTGATAGGAAGCTGACTAACACAGGAAGAGTGGTCCATTTCCACTGAGATACACAGAGAATCTCCTCCCTGACAGAAGGCAAGCTTGGAAAAGAGCGAGAGAGAATACACACAGAAGGGGAAAGTGAGAATAGGGCAGAGGACAGAAGAGGGAAAAGGCACAAAAACTGCAGTTTCAGGTAGAATGGAAACACCTGTGAAAGTCACCCAAACAGTTATTTTTAGTACTGCAAGTCTACCAGTAAGTAACTTGCCGAAGTGAGCACCTGAGATAAAATTCACCAATATTCTGTTGCCTTCAAGATAGAAATGACAGAAATTACAGAAGATAAAGAAATTGAAAGAACCAAATGTAGCTCTGGCTCCTGCAAGTGTTAAGGATGCTGGGTTGATGCTGTGGTATAGGAAGCACAGCTCCTCTTATGATAAGGGGAAGATTTAAGGAAACTTTGACCCGTGTGCTTAACCTATTGGGCAGAGTTCTGAATAAATGTTGTTACGTGACCATCACCCTTTGCTTTAAAAATTGGTGTTTACCCACTCTGCTGCAGAAATGCTCTCACAGAACGTGTTTCTTGCCAGGGTTTTTAAATATTTACATCAGCTGATTAATAATTTATAGTTGGCATTCACAACCTCAGGCTCATGAATAATTGACATGTTCATTTAAGATTTGCAACTGTTCTGTATAATGATAAAGGACAGCAATCTAGGTTTCCCCAGCATTTCAAGAGCAAAAGTTTGCAAGGAAATCAGGCTTTCTTTTGCTTTTACAGAGGTATGAAATGAAGAACATAAGCAAATAAGGCAGAAAAATAATTGTAGATATCAGATGCTCTCTCTGGTGAGGCAAGACAGAATAACTGCCACAATAGGGAAGCCACATTCCACACATCAACACTAAGAAGTGAATTTTATTGGCTGCATTTTGAGTGGAAGGAAAGCAACTCAGGAAATGTGATTAAATTGTACATCACTTCTCTTATTATTTAGGAGTAGTTTGAAGTATAAAAATATGTGTTTACATATGTTTACATCTAACCTATACATATACTATAGACAAATATCTCAAATAAATATCAGTTTAATTATTATGATAAGGTCTTCAAGAAAAGAAAATCTATTAATAAGAAAGCTAGTCTGAACTTTCGGGTGGCTGCCATTTTAGCTGTCAAACTGCTGGCACCGAAACACTCGTTTTTAACCTGAGCTTTTTCAGAGATGTGAATGTTGGTTATTAACAGTTTCATGTTGCAATGAATCTATTTCAGAAAAGAAATACCCAACATGACCGTTCTAGAATTTCTTCACAAAAAAGAGAACAAAAATCATTAACAAAAAATTTCATTATGCTGTTTTTCTTTCCCCTGGCAATTTGGTGTGGGGGTTTGTTTAGTAGTCCCCCACAGGGGTCAATGGCATGGATGACATCAAGAACAGATTCACCAGCCTCTCTCCTTGGTGACCACAGCCCCTCAGCTGTGCTCTTTTCCATGTGGTTCTTGGATCCTCTGCTGGGAAATCTCATTCTTAGTTCTATTCTATTTCTTTTCATTTCCACTGGGGCCCTCTAACTGCTCAAGGTGGTAACAGGGGAGTTTGATGGAGTATGATTTCTGGAAGTATCCCCAGAAGCCTCATGGTTCCCAAAGCAACGTTTCAAGCACCATAGCAGACGGTGGACGAGCAACACTTTGCCAACCCTCCTGTCCCACCGCCTGAACGGGATCCACGTCCCTTAATCACAATACATTTGTTGATTCTGCCCTGATGCACCAAAAGCATCATCATCAAGGTGACTCATTGCGATACGTCTGGTTGGGGTCTCGGGGTCTCGGCGGTCCTGGTGGCTGGCAAGCCTCCTGTACTCTAGCTGCAAACAACAGTCTCTCATTTGCCAATTTGACTGGGGTTTGTGCTCTAGTCTTCCCTGGCTGTGTGGAAGTGCTCTTTCAGCTGAAAACTTCAGGGTTCACTGCTCTTCCAAGTTCTCCTTGCTTGTGCAATCCACTTGAAGAATCTTTTAGTTGACTTCGGCTCTTCCAGCAAAATTTTTACTTCAGGCACCTTTGATTTCTTCTTATGTGCAGATAAGATGTGACTATCACACAGAGACTGAACACAGAAACAGAAATCACTGGAGAGTGAAACAGACTGGAAGTTCATCCCCAGAAATGTGTACTCAACAAGAGGAGAGCTAAGCAGCCAAGCGGGAGCAGCGATGTGTTGAGATGAGGGAATGCACCATTTCTCAAGGCTCAGTGTTGAGGGGGGTAGTGCCCCCAGGCCCAGTGACTGAGGTCATGATCCAGGAAGACCGCTGGGGGAGAAAGCACAGAAGCTTACACAGATGCTGGCTACAGTGGAAAGAGATGGACAGAGATTTCTTGTCTTCTTCTCTACCCCCACCTCCATCATTCCTCCAGTGCTGGCCATTGTCCAAACTCAGGTGGAACCAGCAGCCCCAGACCCTGGGGCATGTGCTCTACAGAAAAAAGAAACCCCTGCCACAGAAAACAGCAGGCAAGGGATGAGGGTGGGACCAGAAACCAACCGTGTGCTGCTGTCACCACCAGGGCCCTCCAGAAGGGTGCAGAGACCCATTAGCTCTTCCCCAGGGCCTGGTCAGGAGTGTGATTAGCCTCCTGTCTTTGCAAGCAAATGAAGGTTTTAAATTAGAATTTGTAATCTGCCCTATAAAAGATAACACAATATGGAGATATTTGAATATGTACTTAAAACCTACTTAAATATATTTATAGTAGGAGATGCCTAATTGTCCAACTAAGTTATATTTTATTTAAAAAGTAAGCTCTTCAGTGCAGACTGTAAGAGGCGACTCCACTGAAATCGGCAGCAACGTGGTTTAGGTTCCTGCAAAGATTTAGCAGAGTGCAGGAAGCGGGAGAATGGCTGGGAGGCACAAGCCCACAGAGCCATGGCTGAAAGCCCATCTAAGCGCCCCCAGGGTGCGGTTCATTTAAGGCAGACATCTCTGTGTCACCTCACTGAAAGTGAGGGCAGCAAGGGAAATGGAAGAGAGGTGTGGACATAGGTGAGTGCTGTCTGGGCACGTTGGCCATGTGACCTGGTGA
Source organism: Geosciurus inauris (assembly GCA_004024805.1). NCBI lineage: Eukaryota > Metazoa > Chordata > Mammalia > Rodentia > Sciuridae > Geosciurus > Geosciurus inauris. The sequence goes on along the minus strand of PVHX01000763.1, from coordinate 26,398 downwards.
GGCAGAGCTCAGTCCCTGGGTCAGAGAAGCCTACTACAGATTCATGATGAGACCGACACTCACTTGACAGTTCCCCACCAGCCTCCCCTCCCCACTTTCCCTTTTGCTGAAAGGAATCCAGCTTTTCCTTTCCAGGAATAGAAGGCGCTATGCCCAAGGAATGTGGGTCTCTCTCCCATTCTCTGGATGTAAAGCGCCATGCCACCAGTGAGCAGCCAGCAGTCAGGGTGCAGGCAGGAATCAGAACCCGCCTAGGGTGTTCCAAGCACAGTGTCATTTGCTGCAGCAATCGGTGCTTCTTGCCATCACCAGCAGTACTGGAAGAGCCATGGTCCTCAGGGCCCAGGATCCAGTCACAGAGTTCAAGGGGCTGCTATGGCACCCCTACCCCCACCTCGCAGGACTGCCCTCCAGACACTTAGTTGATTCCCAGCCCGACCACACGCACATCATCCACCAGCAACCACGGCATCAGGAAGGCGGCTCCCCACCTCCCACTCAGGGCTGCAACATCTCCTACTCAGGTGTCTCCCTGGCGTGTATCAACCTCAACCCTCTCTGCAAACGCAGCTGTGGACTTCCAGCCCCTTCAGCGGGTGGAACAGAGGCACGAGGGTGGGGGTGATGGCTGAGTGCCAATAGACAACAATCAGAGCGAGATTTATTTGGCTTCCTGAGTTATTATTATTAATTTTGTAGATGAATCATAAATGCATGCATTTAGAGAGTACACTGTGATATTTTGATATATGTATAAAATGTGGAACAATTAAATAAAGCTAATTAACAGATTTATCAGCTGGGTTGCCCACCACTTCTGACTTGGAAATGTAAATGTAGGACTGCTTTGAACTGCTGGGGGAAATCTAATACACTGCAGCAAGATGCATTTGAGAAGAAACTCTTCTGCCTCTTGGAGGAGACCTGGGGCCTAGAACAGCGGTTTCCTCTTGCGTTCAGGGTAAAAGCCAGGGGCCCATATATAATCGCTGATGAATATCACCTGCGTCCCAATGCCGTGCCTTGGCCCTATGCTGACTGACCCTGACACACCTCCTTGTACGCCCCCAGGTGGACGTGACCCTAAATGCTCCTCACATTTTCCTTGCCAAAGCGTGGCAAGGGACTGACTGTGCCTCGCTGGACAGGAGCATGAGAACACAGACCCACCAGGGGCCCCAAGGAAGGAGAGCCAGAAAAGCTGCTGCCACCAGGTCCAGGGCACACTGGCTGCTCCCCTCACCCTATGTAGGTGTCCTCGGGAAGACCTGGGGAAGGCTGGGTTTGAGCCCCCACGCAGCTCGTTTCCTGAGTGTGCAGGCGGGGGTCGGCTGCACTCCACTGCCACAGTTCTACAGCCACACCTTCATCCTCAGCCAGGTGTGGAGGACGTAAGGAGACCATGTAGTTTCCTGCATCCAGTGAATTATCAACCCACGCAACCCCCAGGGAGCAGGCCCACCATCCAAGTAGAAATCATTAGCCCCAAAGAACTCCTTCGGTATGGACAAGGCGTTCTTTGGAGAGTGGGTTCTACTACGGATCTGTTTACTTGTGTATACCCTGCCCCAGGCCTATTAGGTCCAGGTATTCCTAGGAGCCAATCTACCTGCCAAAGACGAAGGTCCCGCTGGCGTGAAGCATTCACTAGAATCCAGGCTCGGCACCAGACGTCTTATTGCTCCTCCACTGCTCTTAGTCTCCACATCTGTGAAGTCAAGAGGTTGGCAGGACGGCACCCTCTGAGGGCTGGGAAGAGGAAGCTGTCCCTTCCAGGTCCCCTAGGCTGTAGCTGCCTGGCTCCGTCTTCACCTCTCTCTCTGCACCTGTGTTTCCTCGTCTGCCTCTCGCATGAGCAGCTGTCACTTTATTTAAGATCCACCTGGATAATCATGTTTGATTGCATCTCAAGAACCTTAACCTACTGACATCCACAGGGACCCCTTCCCATAATCCCTTCACATGCACAGGGCCTGGGTGTGATCACATGACCTTTTGAGGGCCACCATCCAGCGCAGCCACAGTCCCACAGTGAATTGGAAGACTGGGCCACATATTTGGGAGGGTCTCACTTCAGGAACAAGGTGCTTTCTCTGTGATAGACTCCATCACCACGGCCAAAAATACTTTTATTCAAAATTGCTCCTGGTTAAGATTTGTGTGGCCCTGCCCACGAGAGTGTTAAAAACCAGCTGGGATACGAGGCCCAGCTCTGTGGAAGTGTAGTTTCCACAGGTCACATGAGGGGCCTACCTGGAGGTCCCTGGAGTGGTTCACATATAAAGCCACCGGGTGTCATCAAGGTGGTGGCAGGGAGAATGGAGGGAGGAGGACCCACGGGAGAAACTTTTAGAGGACTGGACTTGGGCCAGGGGTCCAGGATGCTGGTGACAAGAGAGCGGCTGGAATGGGGAGATCTGAGGTGGGTGGCAGCAGTGTCACTCACTCCCTTTCTGAAGTTGGCCTGAGGTGAGCCCTTCGCCCACGTCTTTCCCGGAGTCACACCTCTCTGTCGCTGGGCTCTGGCTGAGGGAGGAGTTGATTGGGGGTGGAGGAAGGAGGGCCACCAGATGGGTGGAGACTGTTTTGCACAGACTTTTAATTCTTCAGAGCAAGCAAAACCACAACTGAAGCCTGTAAGATAACGTTTCGTGGATTTTCATCTCTGCCAAAGCTTTTGTCCCGTCTGCCGCGTGCTATAAAGTCACTTGTCCATACACACTTCACGTTATTAAGCAGTGTCCAATTTTAAAGCTGGAGAATGTGTTCCAGGAGAATTTCAGAGGCCACAGGGAACAAGGGAGCCACTTCTGTCCTATTACCACTGATGACCGGTTTGTCCTGCTTGGGTGACCCCCCTGCTCCTCAGGGACTCCACTCCCTTGGTCTGTTCCTGCTCACATGGGCAGTGCTCTCCGGGGCCTAGAGCCTGCCCAGCATTTACCCATGCCCAGAACTTCCCCAGCCCATGGCGATGTGTCCCCACAACTACCACCCATCACCAACAGCCTTCTCCACCACCAGTGTGCTCCTGGATTCACATTGGTGTGGCCTCTACTCTGCACTCTGCCTGGATCCCTTCTGCCTCGGATTGTGATAAGCGTTTGTGGGTGACTCCACCAACATCCTGCGGCTGCCTTCCAGGAGGAGCTCCCCTGGGCACTGATCCCTCGAGAGGGCACCTTTATTCTGCCCCTTTCCCAATGCAGCCTCCCTCGGGTCTCAGTGGTCAACATTGCTCAAGCCCAGAACCCTGCCTTTGCCCACCTGTGAGGATAATGGGCACCTCCACCTCTGACGCTTGGCTGGCACACGCCCAGAGCCCCTGGATTAGGGTCGCTTCCCTTTCACAGTGTCCAAACCTATACCTCCTGCTCCCCAGACAGCTTGCCATGAGGACTCCATGAGGACCTCAAACTCAGTGAGTAAATGGTCCCCCTACGAGGCCCTGACCACTATGAGGACATCAACACCACAGACACCTGTGCCCAGCTTTGCCATGCCAGAAACCTGTGTCCAAGTTCCTATGCCAGAAACCTATGCTGCCTCCCTGCAGACACTCCATTCAGGCTGCTAAGCCAGAGACCCACAGCGAGGTTCCTGCACAGACACCGCGTCCAGGTTTGTGCTGTTGCTCTTTTCTCCATTCCCACTGTCGCAGACAGGACGGCTACGGCTACTTCAGGGTACAGCCCTACAGGAAGCTGTGCATGCTCTTCACTCCCTCTAATCTCCTCACCAGCCCTAGGGGGATTGTTCCAAAACGTGTTGGCCCCCGCCTCTCTTCTTTCCTTAGAAAATAAAAATAAACCAAAAACCAACCAAACAAAAAACTCAAAAGCACCTTCAATGCTTCTATACAGTTTGGAGGATAAAGCTTAAAAAAGCTCATTTGAAATGTGCTGAATTTCCACCCCTGCTCCCTCTGCCCCATGTATGTGTCTGTCCTGTTCCCCGGCCCCCTTACGTTGTCTGAGCAGACACACTTACCTACCTTCTCCCTGCAATGGCAGCTGGAAACACTGCCTGCAGCTCTCGGTGCTGATGTCACTTCTGCTAAACCCCTTGCCCCAGGGGCCTCCAGCATCGCCTTGGGCTCTGCACCATCAGGCCTGCTGCTTACTTGCCCCAGAGGAGAGATCAGTGGTCTGCCCGGGGTGGCTCAGCAAGGAGCTGCTATCCTGAAAGCCAAGCACAGTCCTCTCCAACAAGCCACCTGCCCACACCTTGGTCTCAGACTCCCAGCACCAGAGCTGTGAGCGATGGCATCCTGTCCTTATAAACGACCCCATCTGGGTATTCTGGTGGAGTGGCACAAAGGGCCTGGGACACTGGATACATTCTAACATCCACCTTCTTGATCACTGTGCTCTGTCACTGGGACACTCCTCCTTTAGTTCTGTCTTTGGGAGTTGGGTATTACTTTTTCTATGACTCCTGTGACAGAGCAGCATGAACTTGGTATTTAAATCAACACAATTATTTTCTATGTTTAAGAGGACAGAAATCCAAAACCCAGCTCCCTCGGAGGCTCCCAGGGAAAATCCATCTCTTGCATCCTACCTTCCTGTTTGCCTCTGGCATTCCCTGGCTCTGGCCACATGGGCAATCCTCGCTGTCTTTCTGTGACCTTCTCATCTGCCTCTTACAAATGCAATTTGCCTTTCTCTTGTAAAGTTCAATAATGGAGCCATTTAGCCCAGGATAATCCAGGATGATTTCCTGACTTTGAGATCTTTAACCATTTTCCAAATAAGGTAACATCGTGGGTTCTGGAGACTCCAACTTGGACATGAATTTGGGAGTCATCATCAGCTGACCACACTTGGCTGCGTTCTCTTCTACCAGTCTTGCCATTCAGGACTTTCTTTCAGAAAGAAGAAAAGCCCTCTTCTATTTTTCTTTTGTTTTCTTCTCTTTCACCCATTCTTTATATTTTACTCTCCTAGAGAGTTTCTCCCAACTGTTTTCTTTTACATTGTTCTGTTGATTTGTTTTAATGTTCAGCTATCCTATTTAATTCCTGGAATGTTTTTATTTTGACTGATGTTCTTTTTTCATAGCGTGCTGTTTTAGTTTTATGAATGCAAGGTCACTGATGCTTGTCTCTGAGATTTCTTCTTCTCTCATGCACCTTCTCTGTTTATGCTGGGTTCAATTTGTTTGTTTTTTCTTTTCTCTATTTGTTGTGGAGGCTTTCCTTAAATGTCTGCTGATCCTTGGTCACCTATTTCTATTTTTTAAATAATCAATAAAAATACATGTGTGCGTATATGTGTGCAGAATGGCATACGGATTGGGCTTGTAAACTGGTGACTGTACTGTTTGCTCATCATGTAGAAAGCCAGGCTTCTCACAGGGACCCCACAACGTCAATATCTTTTTCACATCCTCTGAGTTTTACAGATAAATCTTGCAATTTTCCACCTGGTTCTGTGAGCTGCACTGCTTGTATTCATTCCAGAAGCAGGCTCTTTTGAGGAATACTGGCCTGTAGTGTTCAGCTAAGTCCCCAGGGTCAGCTCAGTCTCACACTGGATCTCCGCCATGTCTGGCATTCCTGTTTCTAGGTCTTCTCTGGCTCAGTCTCTCCATAGATTGCTTGGGGCTGGTAGAGCCGGCTGCATTTAGGAGAGAGAGGGGCTTCTCTCCAGAGGTCTTAGTTTCTAGCCCTTAGCTTCATCTCTGCCCTCTGGCACTGGGGCCTCCAAGGTGTGAGTTTTCTGTTTGTGTGTGGGGGAGGGGGAGCCACTTTTAATCAATCGAGTTTAAGTTCCTGCCTCTTTGGCTCTGATAAGACAAGCTCTCTCCAGTCTCCATGTTCTTTTTTTCTTTTCCCTCTAAATTTTAGACATCCCTCAGGTCTGCTGCTATTTTCAATTATCCTTTCTTAGAGGGCTTACAAGTTTCTGTCAATATTGGTAATATTTAAAGGAGGAATAGAGATGTGTCTATTGCTAAATTGACTGCATTGAACTGATCCCACAGCTCTATGACAACTGTCCTGTGATGGACACTTTCTTGTCTTCTTGCTATTAAGGTTGCTGTATTGAGGGCATATTTGGACATCATTATGTCTCATGTTTTTATCTCTTAGGAAACTGTAAACTGTAAAGATGGAAATAGAAATCCACCAGGCTTGGAAATCCAGGGCCAAGAGCAGTGTCTGCACAAGATACTGGGTGAACAGGAGTGCAAGTTCCTGGCTGGAGAGTCTCCAGGATGCCTCTTGAGGGCTGGAGGACTAACTGCAAGGGCAAGCACATGGAAGGCTCATTGATGCACCTGCCATATTGCTTTTAGGGCATTTCTCATGCAGAGGGCTTGCAGTGTTTTGTTTGTTCACTATAAAGAGATCAGCATCAAACACCAACTTGATTCAGTGTTCTAGTCCTTCCTCAAACAACTGGTACACTGAAGTCCTCTTGTGCCATTCCTGGGACAATTATTTTAAGCCTCTATCTACTGACTCTTGCATTGATAAGAGATGTAATTATTTGGTTGGAAGCAAAGAAAGGTCAAAGTTTCCCAGCTGTTTTTCTATGTTATCATTTCATCTTGTCTATCATGTAGCGGTTTTAAGTCTTTTTCAGAATGTACAGACTGGTCCAGGTGGTGGGTGTCCATCTTCCCATTTGGTCTTTGGTGTGCCTATTGCAATGGTTAGGCTGAGCACCCCAAGCAGGAGACTCACCATCAGAGTCTACGACCTTATCACAACAGCCCAGAGTGCAGCCTGGATCCTGAGTACCCTCACCGTCTGGAAATTCCTCCTTACCGTCTTTCCTCTCACTGAAATAAAACAATGTGCTTTGGACACCCATGACAGCATATGCAGCCTGATTAATAGTACAGGTGACTGTGTTCTGTGTTTTTATGACACTTGGCTTCATAGGACTGGTTCATAACTTGTTTTTCTCCTAGTGAAAAGAAGTACTTTGGGCTGGAGTGTGGCTCAGTGATAGGGCTCTTGCCTGGCATGCCCTGAGGTCCTGGGAGAAATCCCCAGCAACACACACACACACACAAAGATGAAGGAGGAGGAACAGGAGGAGGAGAAACAAGAAAGACTTTGTAGACAAGCTTTGTAGGTTTGTCTTTCATTAATACTGTGCTCCACAGACCATGTTATCCATTCCTGTCCTGCATCCCAGGGTTGTACATCCTCAGCACTGATCTCCTAGAGGACATGGGTCCCACTCTTGCGCCTACCCATGAGATGGCTGAAGCTTCACACTGGAAGAGTTAGAATCCAGCCAAAAGCATGGAAATGGTGCAGCGCTGTGTCCTACACCGTGGTGTGGGCAAACTGGGTAGCTGTCTCTTGAGTTAGGGTCTGACCTCAGTATTACCAACTGACGAATGTGACTTGTCATACTGAGAAGGCCCATTTCCTTAGGGTCACACTCTTACCAAACAAGCCCTGGAGAATGACACAAAAAATTAGAGACCAGATGGTTAGCCCTACAATAGAAACAATCTAATTGTTGCTCAGAGTGAAATATTCCCATTGGCAGAACCAGGGCATTTTCTGCCTATGGGCATGAAAGAGTCAGAGACCACCATGTTGGGACAAAAGGCTGAGACAAGGAAACAAACCCATGAGCACAAAAAACGATTGCCTGCTGCAGCATAGCATGCTGCTTCTCTACCCTGTGCTCCTTTCAACTGTTCCCACGAGACCCTGGTAAAACCACAGAAGCAGAATGTGTGCACAAGTCGAAATTATTACCAAAAAGGAAAAAAAAAAAAAAAAAACCCTAAACAAGTCCTCCAGTTTCCCTTGTTCTTCATCAACTTAAAACCGCATTTCTGGAGGTCACACAGCAGGGCAGTGCATTATTGGTGTCCCTCTAGCTGTGCTGTGGGTCAGACCTCCATCATGCCGGTTCTGAAGATAACGGTTGCCTAGGTTACTTTTCAGGGACCTGCAGGCAGGTTCTGCAGGAAACACTGGCTCCTCGCTTGGGCCCACAGATGTCTGTGGGCGACTGGACCAGGACAAAGAGGCTCGGCTTCTCTGCCTTCATATTGTGTCTGCCCACCTTGCTGCCTTAACCCCCAGGTCAGAGTCCATATAGATGGGCTCTGCATATAGATGCCTTGATCACTCACAGGAGCTGACATGCGTCCTTCTGCCCTGTGCTTTCCCAGCACCTACAGCCCCCAAAGCACCCAAAGCCCTTCATCCTTGCCACCAGACCAAGGGAGCCACAAAGTCAGGGAATATGCCCAGGAGGATGGTGCAGCTGCAAAGAGCAACCCAGCATTCCCCAGGACAAGCTGACAATGACCACATGAAGACCCAAGTCATGCACATGGAGCAACACCTTTTGGAACTGTGTCCCTGGCTGCTGGACTCTAGCCCACCCTGGACAGTCAATAAAAGCTTCCATTTCCCTTTATTCAGGTAGATCCTGTCTGTCAATCAATGCTGAAGTCCCAAACCAGGGCTGGCTTTCCCTCCCACCATCACCAGTCAACAGCTCTGTCTCTGGTAGTGAGCAGAGTCACCTGGAAACTGAACCAGACAGTTCACTAGTGAGTGAGCTCACTGCACCTACAATCAGCACCACAGGAAAATTCAAACACTCAATGACGGTCAGCTGTGAGACGGAAGCCCCGTCCCACAAAGCAGAGCCTTGTAAGTGGCACATGGTGCTTTATGTCCCCTGCCAGAGGGTTCCTTCCCCTAGAGGAGACAGCTGGGCATGCCAGGGCTGGGCTCTATGCTGCCTGTCACTGGTCTTTACTGGGCTATGCCCTTACCCCTGACACTGCCAGGAGCAGGGGTCCCTGCCATGTTTCCTGTGTAGGAGGAAGGTTTGTCCCATCTTGGACTCACGTCCTTGAGGGTTCTATTGAAAGGCTTGTCCTATCTGCCCCTTGCCACCACCATCCATCTGCTCTCCGACTCTGCAGGACTGTGTACCACAGTTGTTGCTGGAATGTATCAGCTGTTCTTCTAGACCTGTGCAGATACTCAAATGGTACCTGCTTTCTTCAGGTAAGTAAGTCTCTTAATCCTATTGTTAAGAGCCTTGGGGCCCTTGTGTGTTCCAGAGAATGGAAGTTTCTGATACACAGGGGCACATGTGGGCACCACGAGTCACCAGGTGTTTCTTCCTGTTACATACAGCTGAACCCAAGCACCAGGACGTCTCCTTTTAATATTGAACTTTTCCAATAAAAAATGCCATGTAGATACTCCAAACATTGACTGACTGAAAGTTATGTGGTTCTAGAAACAGTTTAGGAAGGGCTTAAAAAATCAGTGCTATCTATTTCTTATATCAGAAGTTCAATGAAATCCTGGGTAAAATATTACAGATGGTAATGGGGACTTTTGTTATTCTTTCTAGATATACATGACATTAGAGCGTATTTTGACATATTATACATACATAGAGTGTAAATTCCATTCTTGTGGTTGTACATTATGTGGAGTTTCCCTGGTCATGTATTCATTTATGACCACAGGAAAGTTAAATCCAATTCATTCTACTGTCTTTCCTATTCCCATGCCCTCTCCCTTCTCTTCATTCTCCTTTGTCTAATCCAATGAACTTCTATTCTCACCCCCCCCCCTTATGGTGTGTTAGCTTCTGCATATCAGAGAGAACATTCAGCCTTTGGTTGGGAGGGACTGGCTTATTGGACTTAGTGTGATAGTCTCCAATTACGTCCATTTACTGGCAAATGTCATAATTTCATTTGATTTTATGGCTAGTAATATTCCACTGTGTATATATAGCACATTTTTGTTATCCATTCATCTATTGAAGGACACCTAGGTTGGTTTCATAGCTTACCTATTGTGTTTTTGTATCAGTGTTTTGAACTCAATTTCTTTGATTGCTATAGGAATGTTCTGATTTACAATTTCTTCTTGTAGGATTTGCTAAACTATTTTTCTGAAAGTGTGACCATTTCATCTAAATTTTATGTATGTTGGTTTTGTATCTTATTAATCCTCTGTGTACCATCCTCTTTCCTTTATTCACTGATATGTAATTTGCTTATTTTTCTAGTTCAGATCAATGCTTAGAGCAATACTTTTTTCCTAAAATTATATATACTTAAATCTCCATATTTTTCTTTGCAATTTTAGCCTCTGTCCATATGTATTACACTCATTATAATTCATTTTGAAACCTGGTAATTTCAATGGCTTATTTAGAAGCTTATTACATAATTTCCCAAACCAGGAAGTCTTCCAGCTATCTTTTTATTGCATTATCTAATTCATGCATCCTGTGTTCAAATGATATAAAGTGTGTGTTTTCTGTTCCTGGCAATGTGTTGAGATAGTCCACCATTCAATCTTCTCAAAAGCCCTGTCCCTCGGTGCCTGGAAAGCATGTGATTTGGGAATTTGTGTAATGGTCCCTGTGTTTTCTTGTTACTGGCATCTTGTGGAAAGAAGTTTGCTAAAAGCTCCCAATGTGATGCTGTGTTGCCAGTTTCTTCCTTTAGTTCTGTAGATGTGTGCTCTGTATGTTTTGGGACTGTGTCCTATGCTGCAGGTGGAGACTGATTTACTGTGTACTCCTGCTGAATTAAGATTCAGCACTATGGAATGCCACTCTCCATCTCAGGTAGCATCTTCCACTCTGAAGACTGTTCTCCATAATACAAACATAGGGGCTTTTTTGTTCATGTTCGCATGGTGTGAATTTGCCCATCCCTCTTGTTCCAAATATCTCTATTTACCTAGTGTTAATGTTTCTCTTATAAACACTGCTCTTTTTTACTTGTTTTCCAGAATGATGAGCTTTGCTTTATTTATTTTAATAGATATGAAAGTGTGCTTATACTTAATAGGATCATCGATGCATCTTGTTTTTCAGTGCGCTGGCCCTTTTCATTGTTTGCTCTGCCTGTGATTTCCCTTTCTCTTCTTTCCTTCTTCTGGATTTATTAAACTTACTTTATTTCATTTTCCCTCCCTGAGATATTTACACTCTTATTATTATTTTAATGTTCACTATAGAGATTACACTAGACATTAACTTTTCAAAAACACATTTTATTTTATTTTTAAAACTTGGTATCCTTTCATTTATTTAACTTTCTCCTAATTTCTATGTTATTTTAATTTGTATTTAAAGTTTGAAATATTTTAAACCTCACAGTCCATTATCATGACGGTTTTATTCTTAAAATATTTACAGAAATTCACTCCATGTTTACCATTTTCTTACCAGTTGTGTACCTGGCTTCTGCATTACCATCTGGAATGGCAGATTTTCAACCTGGAGGCACCCTTGGGTACCATGTTCAACACTTTGCCTTCATCCACGATGAGCATTTTTGCTAGAGGTATCTTCTAGACGAGCTTCCTTTAACTGGACCTTTGGTAAGCTCACTCCACGTGATCTTCCTTCTCTGTCTCTACTGAGCATGAACTACTCTTTTTCCTTCTCACTGCTTAAAAACATTTTGTTCTCCATTTCCTTTTGCAAAAGTGTGTATTTATTTCTGTGCGTGTGTTTGGAAGGCATTGCAGGGCTCCTCGACTTTGTTCCTGTTGTGCTTTGTCAGCCTGGGAAACGCCGGCCTTGTTCTTCCAGCGGCCCTCCTGAGACTTTCTCTCCTTCCAGGACTGGAACTGCGTGCATGCGTGCTAGGACTTCTGGCCTCCTGAAGCCTTCACTCTCCTCCACCCTCTCCCGTCTGTTCTCCATCATTCTCTCCTGGTTCCTGTGGCTTCATCCTGGATCTTTTCTTCTCTCGTCTTCAAATTCAGATTTTTACTTTCTGTAAATCATCTGATATTAAATCCACCTCTTACATTTTTCTTTTCAATATTTGTTTTTCAGATTCAGATCTCTCGCTTGCTTCTGTTTTATACTATTATTCTTTTTCTGCCCAAAGTGTGAAGTCTTGTCTTTACACTGCTCAACATGTTAAGCGTATTTACTCTGAATTCTGAATCAGACAACTCTATTATCTCAGTCCCCGGGGCCTGTTTCTATTGTCTGTCACTTTTTAAAATGTGTTATTTTCTCCTTATCTGCATGGTTGCCTATGATTGAGTGTTGGAAATTGATAGTAAATAATCCAGAAATAATTTGATCACTAAGGAAATGTCATCTTTCAAAGATCATTTACAACTGTCTCTGGCAGGTGGCTAGAGGCACCAGTTATCTGGGATTTGAAAAATTCGATTCTGAGGACTGTGGTTATTCAACCTTGAGTTTCAGTTCATGTAAAGCAGACTGTTTTCAGGGGGTCCATTACCCATGGCCTGGCTCTTCAGGTGCCCAACTTGGTATACAGAGGACTTGGTATGTCAGTGATCCTGCCTCTGGTAGATCAGGCCTGGACAGCTCCTGCTGTCCTCCATACACAAGGATGCTCAGAGTGCTAGTAAGTTCTTAGTCTCCAAGAGATGTGCCTGGAGGGAGGAAAGGCAGAGACGTGGCCCGTCTCACAAGTCCTCTTCTGTGATTTACCTTACTTCATCAATGGCCTCAAACAAAACATAGTTTCCAGATTTTCTACTTGTTCTTTATGAGGTCAACTTTCCAAATAATCTGGTCTGTTATTATTAAGACAAGATTTTTTCACTGTAGTTGGCATGTTTAACCAACAATTGATCTCAGGGATTTGTTAGTTCATAGATGGCATCGAAATATCCAAGGTCACCCTTTCCTCTCAGAGACAGCTTTTACATTTGCAATCTTTTCTTTCTCTGATTCCCTCTCTATACTTCATTTTGTAAAACAACTTATTACTGAGTATAGGCTCTTATTACTCAAATAAAGTGCTTTATTTTCTCTGTTGATTTTGGTGTGGGAGCAAGCGCTGGTGTGGATGTGTACATTAGGGAAAAGAACATCACAAACCCTCGCCCTGACTCATATGATATGGATTTCAAAAACTATAATCCTAAATTAATTTCATGTCTCTCTGCATAAGGCACATTCTCATTTATTTCACCCCTGAGTTTTCTTTGTATCACAAAGACAAACATAGAGATGGCAAAGAAGGCTGGATTTGGGTGGCTTGACTTCCTTGCTGACAGATGTTAACTCAACTGTGGGTTTGTCTGAATTCATAATGAGCCATGGGGACAATTCCCTCAGCACTTCTTTGCTAATCATCTGTCACAGCAACGTGAAGACCGAGAGCACACACTAGCACAGGCTCCTGCTGCTGCATTTCAGGCTGATATGGTGGTGTGCCATTAGCTGGGAATTCCCTGGGGCCTTCCATCTTCCCAGCAGTGACCAGGAGCAATATGCTTGGGCTGGAGAATGGTGGGTACCCTGTGGTCAGAGCACTTGCCCCAAGGAGAATGAATTTGTCTTGGGATAACTGCCTTCCTGATGTACTGAAGTCATTAATGTTCATTAAATCTGGGGCTTAGGCTGATCTAGATCTCTGAGTCCTTTGCTTCTCATTCTCTCTTTTCATATTTATTTTTATTCTGCTATTTTTCTTCAATGATCTACCTCCATATTAACATGACTTCTTTCTCTGCATGTTCCCTTCTTCTTGGGGTCTTTGGAGAGACTTCTCATTCAACCTCCTGAGCAAAGCTCCTGTGAACTTTCGTGATTCCCTATATTTGCCATTTGTGGTCATTTACCTACCTGGTTTTGGAAATTTTAACTATATTGGAAGGGCGGTCCGTGTGTCTCTTTAGTGATCAGTTCCCAGCTATCTCCACAGTCCAGACACAGTGTGGACACTTGATATGAAAATGAACGGGTCTCTGAGTGTACAGGTGACTTGCAGTTGGGATGAGAGAGGAGGGCGTCCTTCCCTGGGTTTTCCATTGGGGACCAAACAGAGGGCGCACTCTGCACGTGTTCCTGCACCTGCTGGCTCTGTGGGCCCCACCTTTGCACCCATCATCTTCTCCTTGTGCCCCACCCCAAGTGCCTGTTCCAACACACTCTGGATACACAGCTTGGTGATGAGCTTATTCTCTTTAGTCTTGCCTTTTTGTTTCAAAATGGCCTTTCTTTAAGTTGATTTTTAACTGGTGCATTAAGCCCATAAAAATTTGTGCATTTTAATGGAATAATGATATGATTTTTCTTTTCACGTGGTACTAATGTAATTCTACCCATAATGACTTATGTGGCAACCAAGTGGTTATGCAGAAGACTGTTCCTTGGTAGAAGTCATGTTCAAAGTGTGGAAGAGAGAAATTTTGCTTCTCTGGAAGCCTGAATGATCCACTGCACTGGTAACTTGCCATTGCTGTGACAAAATGCCTGAGAAAAACAACTTAAAGGAGGAAAGATCTCTCTTGACTCACAGCTTTGGGGATTGCAGTCCATGGTCCCTGGGCTCTGTCGTTTCTGGGACTGAGGGGAAGCAGGATGTCATGGTGGAGAGGGCGTCCTAGTGGAGCAAAGCTGCTGGGCTCGAGGCAGCTAGGACAGGGAGAGAGCAGAGGGATGGGGTCTCCATGTCCTGTCCGGACACACCCCTGATGACCTGCTTTGTCAACTAGACCCGACCTTCTAAAGGTCCCACTGCCTCCCAGTAGCACCATGAGCCAAGGACCAAGCCTTCACCAGAGCAGCTTCTGGGGGACATGTAAGATCCTGAACGTAACACTCACTTTTATATTTAAACAATTTGGTGAGGATCTGTTGCCCTCCAGTGACAAATCCAACTTCAATGCAGCCTCCAAAGCGGTGTCAGTCACCTCCGCTCATCTTATGACCTGTCACAGCTCCCACCTTGCGTTGGACCCCTTAGACCCTGCCTGAGCAGAGGACCTCCCTGCCTTAATCTATGTTCATTTGCCCTCTTATTTGGAAATACTTTCTCCCCCAACCCACCTGAAAACGCCTGGCCGACCTTTAAAGTTCATCCAGCTGTGTCCACAGAAGCCAAGGGAACCTCTGAACTTGAGGCTGAACCCCATGAGATGAATGCTATTGGACCATCTTGACCTTCTTGAGCGCAGTCTCATTTGGTTCAGGCTGTGACATAGCTCCATGAACATCACGCCGAGTTGGACTGAGCTCTTCAAATGCCCGTCCCCTAGCTGCCTGGCATGGAAAGGGGACGTGGTGGGCTTATGTCCTTAGGCTCCTCTTCTTTCTCCTGTTTCTTTCTTTCCTCCCTTTTGTCTTTTACAAAATCCCGAGGCAGTACTGGATGCTGGCAGGACTGCCAGAAGATAATACTGGGGCCAGGATTCTGGCTTCTCACCTGGAAGCCCTGGTGGAGGTCTTCGCTCACCTGTGGCCCCCACTGTCCCACAGCTCTCCAGCATGGAGGAAAGTGGCTCCCGGGTGGCAGGTGACAGCAAGAGAATTTCTTCCTGCGTGTGCACTGAGCTTTCAGAAGAAAAATTCTGT
The DNA here is from genome assembly GCA_004024805.1 of Geosciurus inauris. Lineage (NCBI taxonomy): Eukaryota > Metazoa > Chordata > Mammalia > Rodentia > Sciuridae > Geosciurus > Geosciurus inauris. The sequence goes on along the minus strand of PVHX01000763.1, from coordinate 11,066 downwards.
CAAGCAACGTAAAACTCTCCACTCCATGCAGCTCTCGTCTTTCAGTGAACTTAGTGACTCTCCCCTAGAAATCCAGAGCCGGCCCTGGAGTCACTGCTTCCTCATGCGCATCTCTACCGTGGACACTGTGTGCCCATGATGCAAGAGCTCCAGGACCTCTTGCGCTACTGGTCCTTCCAACGTCAGCTGAGCTCTGGAACCTCATGCAGGACACGAAGGACGGAAGGTACATAACCTGCGTGAGAGTTCCCCCAGAGTCCCACACCCCAGGCCAGGTGCTGCCCCATCGGGGGAAAGAGGCAGCGCCTCCTGTCGCTGGAACTCAGAAATCGGTGTTAGGAGAAGACAGACCTCAGACCACAACCCATCCACTCCTCTCCCGCTCCTGCCGCCTTCTGACCCCCATCTCTCCCAGCGCTGCCCTTCTTCCCTGCAGCATCCTGACTGTGCGTTTGGTTGTGTGATCATTATCATTACGCTTCGTGTTTTCTATGTGATCACCTTATCTATTGTGTTAGTCAGCTCTGTGTCACTGTGACCAAAATGCCCAACAGGAACTCCTTAGAGGAGGAAAGCTTATTTGGCCCATGATTTCAGAAGTTGTGGTCCATAGACAGCCAGTTCCACAGCTGGGCCTGAGACGAGGCAGAGGATCAAGGCTGAGGTGTGTGGAGGAGGAGAGCAGCTCAGGTCATGAGGCAGGGAAGCAGAGAGAGAACTCCATTCACTGGGGACCCCAATATAAACCCCAAAGGCACAACCCCAGTGACTTTTTCCTCCAATCACACCCTACCTGCCTACAGCTACTGCTTAATCCATATCAGTGGGTTAATTCATTGACTAGGTTATACCTCTCATAATGCAATCATTTGACCCCTGAACATTCTTGCATCATCTCCCACATGAACTCGTGGGGGACACCTCACATCTAAACCCTAATCTGTCTGTCTGTCTAGCCAGTTAACCACAGAATGACTCTGGCCTCTGACACTTAAATCATTATAAACATTAGAAAACCTGGACTTTGACTCTGGCTCTGACACTTGACACAGGCTCTTCACCTCTCTGGCCTTAGCTCACGTATCCTTAAGTTGTTTGGACAGCACCTGTGGTTCCTTTCTGCCACCAGGAGGGCTGGAACACGCAGCCCAGGCCCATGCTCCCTCGGCTTCATGCCTCCCTCTGGCCAGGTCTCACTGCAAGCACATGCAGCTGGAGTGAGCTTCCCCCATGAGTGACGGGTAGAATGGAGAGGTGATGTGGGCAGGAATATTACATGGTCCACAATCTAGACCCATCAGAAGACAGCTGTTCCCATTGTACCACGCAAGGCCCCTCGGCCAAGCCACACTACTCCTCGCAGGAAGTGCAGTCCATGTGGGAGAGCGGGGCTGCGTCGCTGCAGAAGGGAAACCAGCCTCTGCTGGAAAATGAGCACTTTAGGAGGTAAAAGATTCTTGCTCTGCCATCACGTTTCTTTTGCCCAATTTCTGAGAATGTCAGAAAGGTTTTGAAAAATGATGGGAAGACAGAAAGGATTTTTGCATCCCTGCAGAGGAAGCCTAGTGTCTTAAGGCTGTCCGTAGGAGGGCCTTGTGGCTCCACGTGCAGGAGAGAAGGTGGGTCATAGAGACCCCAAGAGGGGAGGGTCCCCCCACCATGTGTAGGCAGAAGCCTGACACTTCCTGCAGACAATGTGACATTGTAACCCATGAGGCCACTCTACATGTTCACATAGTGACCCTTTAAGCTGATCCGTGAATTCTGCTCAGCTTAGTGACGGTAGTTAACTTCTGCTGGAGCTTCCAGAAGCCCCCAAGCCTGCTCAGTACACCCAAAGTAGGACAAAGAAACTCGAGGAGGGGCCATTTTGCCTGGAGCTGGCTATGGTCCTGCAATTTGGGTTGTGTAGCAGGAAGGATGGAGAGGTCCCCACAGGGAAGATGGCTTTGTACAGTGGTACCCCACTGAGCAAAGAATGTGAGGAATAGTCTTAAATTGGGGTGAGGGCAGTGACTATCTACAGCTTCTAACAATGGAGTTTTAATAGCCAAGGTTAGACAATAATGGAGTCTATAATCCTTTTCCTAGTGATTCTCTTTATAAGGAAGGTAGCTACTGGAAGAGAATTACAGGTTCAATTTACTGTTCCCGGAGTGGGAATAGACTTTAAATATGTCTGTTCAGCATCAACAGTGATTTCATTACTGCACTCAACATTCTGCCCACTCACAGCTCAGGATGAATAGAATTTTGGATCATTTTAAATGTTTATAATGATTTAAATAGTGAAGTATATTGAATTATGTAGAAGCCATCTCATTCAAGAGATTGAGTAAAATCTGCACTTTGGTCCCCACAGAGGGCAAGAACCTACCTCTGTGGTCTCTAACATAGCCCCATGCAAGCTGCCCCATGTGCTGTCAGAGGGACTACGCCAATCTTAACAGCAGGACCCACCTGCACCCTGGATCTGGCCCAAAGCATCACTAGCCAAGCCCTTGCCGCGGGTATGCTCCTGGTACATTCTGGTTGGCAGCTGCATTGTGGCACGGAAGAAGACACTTGGCCAGCGCCTGTGTGATGCAGTGTTGAGTGACGCAGGGAGGCGAGGTCAGCCAGAGACCCACAGGCATGTGTTAGCAAGGTGCCCTTAGCCAGAACATTCTCCCCAACACCCACCCGTGAGGAGGCCTGCAAGACTTTGAGTTTTTGGAGTAGTTATTGAATTGTAGTTGATGTTTCCAATATGTTTGAGTTACAAAGGCAGGTAGCTACCTCAGCAGTGGCCAGAAATAGAAAATAATTATTACATGTCACATAGCAAGTGGCCCAAGACTATGAGTGAAATTGTTCAGGGTACCCAAGATCCATTTTGAAAATAACTTTTCAAAACTAGTTTGGAAGGGTACAGGCCAAGCTGCCAAATAGCCTGGGTGTGGTACACACTCCGGAGCATCCACCTTCACAGATGCCTAAAACCTGCTATGATGCTGGTGCTGAGTTTGGCTCCTGGTGCAAGCAGAAATGTAACTTTTGCCACCTATTAGGGACTAGACATCAAAGACAAACACCCTTCTTTTACATTCTGCTAAATCTCCCTCTGCTTTGCTAAATGTCATAAAGATGGGCCCTTTTATCTGGCTTCTCAGGAAACACTTCCTGCTGGAGCAGTATCTCTCCTGTACCACCTGCATCAGGACCAAGCGTCAACCAAGAGAATGGGCAGTGACTAAGATGCACTCACATGGGTCCTGAGCACAGACTACATGCTGGACAGAAAGGCCCTGATGGGGCAGCCAAAAGTGCCACAAGGTGGCACTGTCCTTGGTCCTGTTATAGGGGCCAGAGCTGGGTGGCACAGCTCCACAGGGAGCCTCTTTTCCCACCATCTGTTCATGTATTCAGTCCATCTCAGGTGCCTCCAGGTTAGCTGCTGAATTAGACACCCTGGGAGGAAAGAGGTGGATGACGGTCTGTGAGTGGGCACCCCCTTCCCAACACTTACTCAGAGGATCAGGATTGGTGCCCCTACACTCCCTGAATCCCAAGAGTTCCTCCATGCTACAGAACAATGCCAATTGTCTTAGGAAACAATGACTTTGCCAGTACACAGGCAAGACTGGGCCAGGGAATGCAGGTGAATCCACCCAAATCCAGCACGTCCTCGTGGAAACTGACCCAGTGGATGCTCTTATGAAGGGGTCGACGGCATCACCTCTGTTTTAGCTGGCCTTTTCATTGCTGTGACCAAAAGACCAAAAGACCTGACAAGAACACAGAAGAAGAAAAGTCTGTTTTGGCTCAAGGCCTGTAAAGTCTCAGTCCATAGGTGACTGGCTCCTTAGCTCTGGGCCTGAGAAGAATGGCAGGAGGAAGGGAATGGGGTAAAAAGAGCTCAGGAAATGGCAGCCAGAAATCAAAGTGAGTTTCACTCCCCAGGCACAAAATATCCAACATAAAGACACACTCTGCCTGCTTACAGTTCCACTATTTCCTCCAGCCACACTCGACCTGCTTACAGTTATCACCCATTAATCCACATTACTGGATTAATCCATTGATTAGGCTACACCTCTCATGATCCAATGATTTTACCTTTGTGCATTTTTGCATTATCTTACACATGAACTTTTGGGGAATACCTCATATCCAAACCATAACAACCCCTATGGGTCAGCAAGAGGTGTAGACACTGCAGTAGAGAAGGCACTTTGATACCAGCTCTTGTAAATGTCCCAGAATCCCACTGAGAGTCAGTGCTCTGATCACACCATCTTGGCTTGACTTTTCTTCTTCTTTGTAGATGAGTGATTATCAAAAGATTGGGGCAATCAATGGTGCCTTTGGCCTTGAATTTCATATTATGTCAACTTAACTTTTCTACCTCAAATATACTAGTGTAATGACTTTTTCAAAATTTATATTAAAAATGATACATTAAAGCTGGTTGTGGTGGCACATGACCATATCCCAGCAACTTGAGAGGCTGAGGCAGGAAGATCACAAGTTTGAGGCCAACCTTGGAAACTTAGTGAGACCCTGTCTTGAAACGAAAATTTAAAATGCTATGGATGTAACACAGTGGTAGAATGACCCTGGGTTCAATCCCCACTACCAAATTAAAAAAAAAAATCTGAGTAGCATGTTTTTAGTCACCCCTTCTACTGTGGCAAGAGAGACCCAGTGACAGCATCGTTCAAGAGGTGGGTGCAGACGGCAGATGTCTTTGGATTCAACTGATGCTCCAAAGGTGGGCTGTGCTGCCCGTGATATGTGCATAGTCAGCCCCAGGCAGGATTGCCACTGTCACCCAAGGCCTGGCCTTGTGGAATGCTGACAGAGCTTGGCAGTGGCTTCTTGCTCCCAGGCACAGAGGGGCATCGGTCTCAGCAGGCCTCCTAGGTGCTTTCCAAATGCCGGGCTGCCCACGGTTGGGTCCTTGAGTGGCGGGCAGCACCGGAGCTGCTCTGGCTCCCACACCCAGCAGACAGGAATGACAGGAGCTGCGACTGTCACATGCCAGCAACTTAAATGTGGTTCAAAGTTTGGGCCAGTGAAACAAAAAAGGGTGGCTGAACCTCCTTCTGGTATCTGCTAGGACCTCCAACCTTGCCCAGAACACCCAGGAAGCTTCTAGACACGCTGCTCCCCTTGCCTTGCTCTGCAAACCATTCAAACCCAGATTCTTACTTGACAATAAGTTTTTTTTTTAATTTGTTTTAATCATGCATGACAGAAGAATGCACTTTGACACTCCACACATACATGGAATATAACTTTTCATTCTTCTGGTTGTACATGATGTAGAATCACACCAGTCATGTAGCCACATATGAACATAAGGCAATAATGTCTGATCTGTTCTAGTCCTTCCTGCCTCCATACCCCTCCCCTCCATTCACGCCCTTCTACCTAATCCAAAGTAACTCTATTCTTCCCCAACCCCTCCCCATTGTGAATTAGCATCCACATATCAGAGAAAACATTTGGCCTTTGGGTTTTTGGCACTGGCTTATTTCACTTAGCATGATATTCTCCAGTTTCATCCATTTACCTGCAAATGCCATCATTTCACTCTTCTTTAAGGCTCAGTAATACTCCATTGTGTATACATACCACATTTTCTTTATCCATTCATCTGTGGAAGGACACCTAGGTTGGTTCCATAGTTTAGCTATTGTGAGTTGAGCTTCTATAAACATTGAGATGGCTGTGTCACTGTAGTGTGATGATTTTAAGTCCTTTGGGTATAAGCCGAGGAGTGGGATAATTGGGTGAAATGGTGGTTCCACTCCAAGTTTTCTGAGGAAGCTCCAGACCGCTTTCCATAATGGTTGTACCAATCTGTAGTCCCACCAGCAATATATGAGTGTGCCTTTTCCCTCACTTTTTCACCAACATTTATTGTTGCTTTTTATTCTTGGTAATCGCCATTCTGACTCGAGTAAGATGAAATCTTAGTTTTGATTTGCATTTTTCTAATTTCTAGAGATGTTGAACATTTCTTCATATATTTGTTGATTGTGTTTCTTCTGCTACTACAATAACTTTTTGATTTTAGTATTCTGTGGGAAGAAAAATAAATGCTGGATCCCTCAGGTAAATTTGTCTGAACTGGCCTCCACGGCAGTTATTCATTTAAAACTTATCATGTTCTATTATGTTTAAGTCGTAAGTAGGACTTGGGGAGAAACACTTAGTTCTTGATCCTGTTTTCTGAGTTTCCATCGTCTGTGCTGAAAGCTAAGAAATCCAAGGATTAGGTCCCCACAGACCAGGGTGAGCATCGTGCTAGAGATGACTCTGGCCCTGGAATCCCTGAGAGAGAAAGTTGCCTTCAAGCCGGGGGCAGGAATCTTGTCTTAAATAGCAAGATGAACTTCATATGCTCACCTGGGGAGCTGGGGAATGGGTTGGCTGACTGGGAAGTATGGGAATGAGGGACGGCGGGAGGGAGTGGTGGTTTGTAGGGACTTTTTAGTCCCCTCCTGTGGACGCACCAATAGTACTAGAGATGGAGCCCAGGTGGTCCATCACTGCCAAGTTTCAGGAGCCCCTGGGGGGCTTCTAGGTATGTCCAGGGAAATAGTGCTATGGCCAGGGCTCCCGGCCCTGTGTGCACCTTGTCTGTTCAGCATCCATTGCATCAGGCTCCTAGGCCACCACCATGATAGCACCCAATCCCTGTGTCCACAGCAGCCACCGTGGCCAGCTGCTTCCTGATGCAGAGGTGCTCATCCCTCTCATCCGGCTACTTCAGTGGGCCATTTCTGGATGCCAAGCTGACCCCCTGGCCATGGGGATCAAAGGTCATTAGAGCTGTGCCTGTGTCACATGGTTAAGTCCCCCTGCTGGCTGGAGCTGGTTAGGGTGGGGGTCCTGATGTGCTGGAGGATAGCCCTTTAAAACAGTTGATGGCGCTACCTGAGAAGTCATATTCCCTCTCCTTTCCCCCTCTCCCTCTGTCTCTCCACAGCAATCTACCATGGTGCAGGCCTACATTTCAGCACCTGTCCAGCTCTGGAAGGATTTCTAGTAGGATTTATGTCCCTTCATTTATTTTTCCCTCCATTTATGCGTTGCCCACACACTAAAGGAGCACCCAGTGTGTGCCGAGACTGCTGAGTACCAGGGCTGAGGAGACAAAGTCTCTCGCCCCCTCAAGTAGGTCCAAGGACCAACCAGGAGCGCAGGACGAGCTGTGGGCTGCAGGCTGCTGCCGGGAACTGGGACAGGGCCAAGCGCCAGGACCATCGGGATGGCAAGGCGTGGCAAGGTGCCTTGCGAGTCAGCGAGGCAGGGAGTCGCTGCCCCGAGGCAAGCGCGCTGGTGAGCCCATCTCCTGCACCCTCTGCATGGGCACGGAGTTCAGGGCAGGGTCCCAAGGGCAGAGCAGGAAGCACATGCAGTTATTGAAAGAGGTCCTGGGTCAACCAGTGGCATTCATGGCTGAGGTTCCCGGGGATTTAGTTCTCCCTCCGCTCAGCTCTCCTGGAGGTGTCCTACTCTTCACACCGCCTGGGGTCTGCGGGGTGACCCTTCCCAGCTTCCAGCTTCGCGCCGCCCGCCTCGGTACCGGAGTCAACAGTATCAGCGAGCGGGCAGCGACTCACACCAGCCCGGACACCCAGGCCAACCGCGCTCCGCTCGGGCTGGAGCTCTGCGCCTGGCTGGGGCCTGGCGGGGACCCAGCCTGCCGGGCCCCCACGCCCCGCTCGCGCGCCTGTGCTCCAGCAGGGGGAGCGCGCCGGGTTTGGCTGCGGTCCTGGCCCTGCGCGGGCGCCGGGGGAGGCGTCCGCCGGCCCCCCACCTTCACAGGGGCTCTGCCCGTCAGCGCCGCGCCGGGGCCGCGCTCCGTGACCCAGTCAGCCCGCGGACCGTGCTAATGAGACCCGCTCGTCCGCTTGCCGAGCGCGGGACCCCGTCCTACCCGCCCCGACTTCGCAGGGACTCCCGGCGGTGCCACAGTTGGCCTTGGGCTCCCCAACCGCCCGCCGCCCAAGGCCAAGTCTGCACGCGCTCGGCTGTGCCCAAAGCGTCACGCTGCTGTGAAGCGCGAAGCCTGCGCCTGACTGCGTCGCGCCGGGCCCTGCAAACTCCGCAGAGCTGGGGGGCTAGGTGCAAGCGCTGGGGGGCCGCCCGCGCCGGGATCACCTACCCCGCTCCTGGAGCGCCTGCGGCCCGCCCCTCACGCCCCCAGTCATTGGATGCTAAGGATGAATTGCACGGTTTGTCCCCTCCTACTAGGAACTATTCTGCCCACACGAAATTGGCTTGGTAACAACCTCGGAGACATAATGGGGACTTTTGGATTTCTGATCCCCTAAGATACAGCGGATTTTTAGGGTTTGTATCTGACAAACTACAGCAACGAACAGACATTCTGAGAAGTTTCCAGGGATTTTTTCTTCCAATTTCTTGTTTCTAGTTCTTTTTTTTTGCTTCAGACAATTCCTCATCCCATGACATTTGCTTTAACTGTGATTCATGAAGTAATAAAGAAATCTTTTATTCAAGAAGCCACTTATCCTGCTAAAAATTCCTTCTTTATGAGCTTGCTCATTATGAGCCTGTAGGGTCATCTCTTTCCTAAGAATCAGGTTCCTGGTCCCTGTGGGGAGGGATGGGAGAAACGTATAAATAGCAGAGTAGCCAGATTGGTGATTTGTCAGAAATCATGAAGGAATATGTCCAACTTCTCAATTATCCTGGGGAATATTCCAAAGTCTGAGGTCTCAGAATACCTCAGTCACTGGACGTGGTATCTCCTCACGAGATGTTGGTTACAATTCATTGCCTTGGGTAGATTCTTTGTAAGGCATTTGAGTTTGGAGCATCTCCTACAAACCATCTTGGACAAATGCCTTTGAATCAAACTCACCGGAGGCCTGCGTCCTAGGCTGACCACAGCCTGTGCCTTCCTCACTGGGGGAATCACCACGGCACATGCTTCCCTGTGGATGCTCCTCAAAGGACTGTGACCTCCCCAGAGGTGACATGAATGGTGACAAGACACTGCTCAGCATGCATTCACGTCTGAATGCCACCCATCCAGCCTGTGCTCTTTGTAAATCTGTAGCTTTCCTTTCATTCCCCTGACAATCTACACTTAAGAGCCTACACGATGCTCCCAGGTTGATTCACATCGACCCACAGACTGAAGAGAGAGGGGGATGGTGCTGAATGTGACATCAGCAAGCAGGGCTAGAGGGTGGCTGCTGAGTCACGGGAGAATGCCCACATGCCATCATCCGCCTCACCACACACAGAGGTGCGGCACATCTATTAGAAAGCCAGTTAGCAATTCAGGGAGTCAGCACTCACTGTCTAGAAATTTAGGGTATATTATACTTTATTCTTCCCATTTCCAACTGAGCATAGGAAATGGAAATGAGACCTTTGACTAATGTTTCTATCACTGCAGATCCCAGGCACTTCTTACAATACTAATGAATCCTTTACATTTATTAGGCTCCCAATTTAAAAAGCTGTATATTTCATGCAATGCCAACCAGGAAGTTATTGGCACAGCATGAACATTGGCACAATCTTGCAGTGGTCGACCCTGTCTCCTCCACCTGGAGATGCTGGGTTAGTGCCAGCACCTGTCCTGCCCTAATGACCTCTGTCTACCAGGAAATAGCCAGTGCAGAGGGTCCTGTGCAGTCGACATGAACACCCTTCTAGCTCCACATCAGGGGTGAAGGACACAGCTTTCTCAAGGGAGTGATCTAATGGGAAATAAAAACCTCTGGTGTATGGGAATTCCAAATAAAAGATGACAGGTCTTCCCATGTCTCTGCTGGCAACTGAATGTCAGTTAGATGAATGAGAAAACATGGCTAGCCAAGCAAGTCCTTGGCCCCAGCAAGCACAAGTCCATTTAGCAGGAACACCAGGACATGTAAGCAAAGTGGGGAGCGGGGTGCACACATTTTAATCCACTCATTTAAACTCTAGAATAATTGAGGGTCAAAAACAATTTTTTGAATGTGTAGATAAAGAAATAATAAACAAGCAATTAATGAAGAAAGTTGTAGACAATGAGTGGGACAAGTAACAAAGCATAACTTCTTGCAAGTGCTTCTTGGGCAGAGGGACCCAAGGGGAGCCCAGGCGGAAGGCAGTTTGGGGAGACTCGGCTGCTGGCACATATGGCTTATGTGGATTGGAAGCAGGTGGCTCACAGATGCACAAACAAAGGTGATACAGTAAACTGGAACCCCCTAAACTTAGACCCATGGGCTATACCGCATGGGTTATAACAATATCCCATTGTTACCATACTTAGAATAAAGGTAGTGCAAATATGGGGATAAACATAATTAAATTTGAAAGTGGTGGATGTGAATCTCCAAGAAATATAAAGCAGGATGTAGAAATGATATTCGAATTGCAGAACTCCTTTTCGTCCTGGAGTCCTGAAGGATTTGTGTTCTGTGAAAAACACCTTCAGGAATCGCGGTGTCCCACATTGTCAAGGTTGTATCTGGGCTCTGAGTTGGGCCGGGAGGCTTGTCTGGGAGCCATTCAGAGGTGAAGGACAGGATGGCAGAATGTTCCACGAGGCAGGAGAGAAGGATCCTGCTGTTGTGGTCTCTCCAGAAGCATGAGAGTGGCCTTGCTGTGCCACTGCTGGGGCCCTGCTGTGTCCTGGACACCTCTCCCTTCAGGGTTACTCCACTGCCCTCTTCTTGGAACACTCTTGACACCCTCTCTGGACAGGTTCATGGTCACAGGTGAGCACACAAGGCTGACCTAGGAGCCTAACTGGAGCTAGTCCGTGTCCTAGGAATCAGCTGCTAACTAAGAAGAGTGGGCATAGTGTGCCAGTGTGCCCACCACCTGAAGAAGCTGTCTCCTTAGCCCCAGGGCTCAGCTGCCTGCAGTGGAAGCCTGCTGAGCACCACACCCTGCCTCAGCTTTCTCCCTTCCTTCCTGCCCTGCTCCACGTGGGAGCTTCTGGGATCACCTCCCAAATTAACCACTTGTACCCCAATCCTGATCTCCAGGTCTGCTTCTGGGAAAACCCCAAGTCAGACAGGTGTGTAAATGGAAAAGGG